>JANCMC010043217.1:13150375-13259822 GCA_024363005.1 Charaxes varanes | reverse complement strand
AAATTTAAGATTTATTTAAGGTCTTCATACGATATTCCAGAGATGACCTTAAATAAATTTAAGATTTATTTAAGGTCTTCATACGATATTCCAGAGATGACCTTAAATAAATTTAAGATTTATTTAAGGTCATCTCTGGAATATCGTATGAGACTATATAGTAATAAAATAGCCAAAAAAGTGTAAGGACACGCTTATATAGAAGGGTTCCGTATCTGCTAAACTTATTTGTTATTGTATTATAATTGTTAGCAAATTTGTAGTTTTTAGTACTCGTATATTCTAATTAAATTCAAATTCAAATGATATTTCATTCAAGTAGACTTTTACAAGCCCCTTTGAACCGTCATTTTTTTAAAACTACCCCTGATTCGGAAGAGTCGAGACACGAGAAGAATCAGCAAGAAACTCGTAAGTCTCTCTAACAGAAATAAGTTTTTTACATTTTTGCACGTTGACTATAAAGTACAAAACTGGAAGGACTCAACTCCAAGCAGTTTTATAGTCAACAGTACAATACGCCTTACAAATAAGTGTGTTTTTAACATGTAGTATTAAATTGAACTACAGACAGATTTAATATTGCATCTGGAATTTTCTAAAATAATCGTATACTCGCGCCCACAAACCATTTCTGTACCCTACCCAAGCGCAGGAACGGAGTCACAAGTTTATTGTTACATGTTATCTGGTTCTGACTCTATCTAGAATTATCCCGGTCTAGTACCAGAGTCCGTTTAAATTGCAGAGGATATGGCTGTGTTCCGACTTTTAAACCGCTAATCACATTTTGATAAATTGTTGCGAAAAAACTGTACTGTGTTTCAACTGCGCAGTTTTATCGATACGTGTGCATAATAAACCGTAGTTGATTAAACAGCACAATTCTTTCGCAACGATATAACTGCACAGTTTTTCGCAACGTCTTAAATGCACAATTTTTTCGCAACGTTTTAGATGCACAGTTTTTTTTTGCAACGATCTATCGATACGATACGTGTGTAGCGGCTTTAATAAATAAACGATCATGGTAGTATTTTGAAAATTTTTTGAACAGGAGCGCAGGTCTCAGAGATAGAATAAAAATAAAATAAATCATATAATAAATTTCAAGTGCCAGATAAAATGATCTATACAACTCAACAATTCTTTGAGTACCAACACAATAAAAACGCTGTACTTATTAAATTAAATGGCACTAAGTAATGCTACATTAAATAGAATTACTATTAAATAAAATAGTTGAAAGGATTTGGTGCCTTAGAGCTCGTACAAAAGCATTTTCTTTTCAAAGTATTATTTACTTTATTTGCACATTTTAGTGTAAATCTGATAAATCCTTGGGATAAAGTGCTCTCCCTTTATCTTATCCTATTTTCTTTTATGTTTTATATATTCTATTTTGTGTAAAACTAGCTTTTAGCCGCAGGTGCGTTCGAGTTGATTAAGTAAATAGGTTTAAAAATATTCTTAATAAGACAAAACAGTCACTTACTTAAGAATATGGTTAATACACAATAATTCCATCTCGTTCGTTCATAATTCACCCAATACATTCATAGTTTTGACATTAGATGTTTTCTTAAAAAAATTCTGAATGTATTGAGTGAATGCATGCGTCTTATGTGTATAGAAAGTTTATTGTAAAGCTGTGCTCCTTCAAAAGTTAGCGTTTTATTGCCGAAATGAATTGTTCTTGGTCTATCATGAATAGATCTTAGCCAATGCCAATGTTTTGATGAAAACCGTGTTTTATTTATATTACAAGGAGCAAACGCGTAGCCTATCCGGCTACTATCCGGCTAGCCTTTAATTAGAGGTAGCGTAATTTGTAATACTACATTTATTTTTACTATTTATATCATACAGATTTAGAAAATAAATATTTATTGAAAAAATTTTGGACCTCAATAGTTATGTTTGTATTATTGTCTTTTTTTTAATTATTTTGCTACGCCCTATACTATATGTGTATTGGTCGCATGATGCAAATGATAATAAATGATAAAAAAAAAATGACAAATAAGATTGCAAGTGTTTTTTTTTGTCTATTTATTTATTTCGTTCTGAATACAATTATGAGAATGTTGCTAGTATCTGACACATGTCCCTTAATCATCTTTGACAAAACGTTTTATTTATGCATGTTAAAAACTTACTGGAGCGGCTGAGCGACCCAAAATGAGTTTGGGCTTCCGACAGGATCTCGCCTCGGTCCAAAACATTTAAATACGCATTTTGAACAATACATTTGATTATAATAATAGCATTTTTAACCTTCGACTATCTTTAAACGATAAATAAGCGAATCACTTCCTAAGCAACTTAGATAATGTAACTGAAATTTACAAGGGGTAAGACAATACTAAGATTAGATATCTCGCAGAGATACGCAACGTGCGTGCGTGTAACGGGACCTTTAATGTACCTAATTCGATTACTATATCTGTATGTATTGTATTATCTAACTGTATAGTATTTATGTGTATTGTTCGAGCTGGTATACTAGTAAGGTTAGCTGAACGATAGAATTTAAGTCAAAAGTAAATGATAAATGCTCCTTTTTAGGAGGTCGTCGCTTAATCAGTGGTCGCCATTTGAGACGATCGCTAGGTTAAGTGGTACTTATCGCTACCGGGTGATAGATGGGTGACCCATTCTAATACGACATCCTCCTAAGAGTTCCGGAAGGTATGTAAAACAGTGGGTCCCGATTAATGTCAGTGAGTGATATTAGTTGCGAGATTGTGGGTATTCCGGGGATGATGACAAACGGCAATCGGTTTTCTTAACTCGCCCCACAGCAACAAATTTAAGTGTATTACTATAAATTGATGAATAAATAAATAAACAGTACTGTAGAGGACTACAGTTTAAGCAGGCTTTAGTAGTAGACCGCGTTGTAGGTAGACGAAGATAAAGGCCCTATTTGTGTATTGCGTGATGTTATTAGAGTTCGCTAATTATGTAAAAAAGATTTATTTCTTTGTGAGGCGTTAATTAATTTCATTCAAAGTTATTGTCTATTCGCGATTTAAACAAACGAGAGGTCTTTTAACATGTACCGATAGTAAACGTAAAATATTTATAATGCAACCGTTTTATGGATATTCCAAAAACGCCAATAAACTTCATTAACAGATTTCCGTAAGTTGATACTTAAGAGAAATACTAAAAATTTTTAAACTACTAAAGTCATTAATTAATTTGTACACCAGAATATGGGCTATTTCTTATACCGACGCCAGACATAGCTCAAAGTATTTGTACATTTTTGTCCTTGAAGTCTACAAAGTTCTACAAAACTTTGTGAAGTTACATAAAGTGCCCGGCCACACTACATGATCATTGAAATGAAGCTATGTCTGGCTCCGGCATTAGGAGACATCTAATTAAGTTCATTTATAGAGTCATCATTGTCTATTCGCGATTCGAATAAAGAATAGGTCTTTTATCATGTCGCTTACTTGAACGCTTAACGTTTATAATCATAATGCAACCATTATAAGGATATTCCGGAGACGCGGTTACAGTGTCTCAACGAATCCTATCCCTATAAGTTTCTAACTCCGTGGACGTTGGTCCCTTGAATTGTCTGCCCAATAGGGCAACGATACGGGCTGTTAATAGTGTTGCTCATGTAAATGCGGTTGAATGGCCCGCCTTCGTATTCTCGTAGCTGTGCGTTTTGTGCGATTTATCGTTCTGGGATCGGGATTCGGTGCGTTGTCAAGTAGGAGGTCCTTCTACAACTGTCAACTTATGTTCCGTCTGTATTGTACGAAAAGCAATTTGTTATTGTCATATAATAGGCGAGACGACAAATTTTTATTTATAATGTTCTCAAGTATCTACTGTTGCGAAAAAGTTAATATTTCTCCGGAAATTTACGTTTTTATAGCAGAATTTTTTTTTATAAATTTTAGGATACAAATTCCCTCCAAAACGGCCGAAGTTGTCCTCACGTCACTTTATCTTAACAGTGCGTTCCGCTAAGCGTCACCTCGAGGTTTTCGCCGCGACTATAACGATCGCAGTCGTCAAATGTCGAATATCACTATTCTTGAAGAAAGTGTACTTAAGTCTATTATTTTTGACTGGAAGGGTGAAAATTTGTATAAAATTAAAAATAAAAAGTTGAATATACATAATATTATAGAAAAAGTTGAATATATCATACGTCATTATAATTTGGACTTTCTCTTTTTTTCTTATTGTGTATTCTTTCTTTACTCTGTTAATTTATATCTTAGGTTTATAAATGTAATCACTTTTGGCCTTCTCTACCTGTTATTTTCTATATATTAATGTTTTCTGTAACGCTGATGATTACTAATAAATAAATAAAAAAAAGAAACCTGGTTACAGCGCCACATACCAGAACCAACTAGAATTACACACAAAAATTTACCCTAATCGATTCAGCCACGTAAACACGTGCGGAAAAATTATATATATGAAGATTTGTTTATCTCATGTTAATGTCTGTTGCCAAATAGGGGACGGTGTTAATTTGTTACCAAGTGCGTATTACACATCAAAAGGCACAGCCCATATACAGCACTCGCAATTATTCAAATGATCTCATTAAATTGCATTACACGTCGTCCGTACGTGCGTTACCTATAATGCTTACAGCAAACAATCTGGTGTCGATTAGCTGGTTATAATTGCAATGTTAAGCATACTACACACTTGGTAACTATTTTTATTTTATATATTACAGGAGGAAAACGATCAGGTGGTTCACCTAAGTAACTACCGACACCCAAACCACCACCAGGAGGCTCGTAGTTCGCTCAATTTGCCGGCCTTTAAGGAGGGGTTAAACTTTAAATTAAACCATATGAAACGCGACAAAAATACCATTACTTGACGTGGCAGTATTGTCGCCACTTCACGTCGATCTTATATAAGAAGGGGTACTAGTACCCAGAGGCACCGGTACAATTCGGCAGCAGAACGGAGGGACTGCAAATATTGCGTTACCACTAATTAACTAATATAAATCATTTAAAACAAGGATGAGAATTATAATTACGTCGCATAGACACGCGAATCAAATGTGGAAAAGACAGTGCATTGTGGAACACGAACTCTATATCAATGAAACCACTACGAAAGCACATCACTGATATTCTGTTATGCCTCAAAGAACATTTCACGTCGAAGCTTAATTATCATTAGAAGATTAATTGATTGATTGATTAAACGATTTCTGCATTGTACCCATAAAACAGGGGCATAGGATGTCTTAAACAACTTTACGCATGCCTTTAGCATAAATGATGGTAACTGTAACAAATGTAAAGTATTTTATTTAAGTTTACATTGTATATCGCGTTGGCTTTCTATATAACTGAAAAAAAAAATCTATTATAATGAAATGTTTGTATGTATAGAGTCCGTTATACTGTCGTTCACACAATGCACGGCGTAGGTCAGAGATAGACGGTCACTATTACAGCCATATTAGTTTAATTTGCATCCGATATTGGTGTTTGCGTGTGTTAATATCAATCAAGTTTCGCTAATACTATATGTTTATTTTCGTGTTAAATGAGTGCTTGTTTGCTCAAATTAAATATGTGCAAACACTATTTTAAAAGCTTTGTACTAATCAATATAAATAAAAATGAATCGCCGAAATACATGTACGGGCATAATTTCTGAACGACTGCACCAAAATTCTTTTTTTTGTTGTGTTCGTTCTTATCAGGACAAAGTTTGTTTGATTATAACATTGTTGTCCGTCTATTTGTTAGTTTACGGGTAATTTCCGAAACGGCTGGATCTATTTTGACGGGAATTTCACTGGTAGGGTAAATATAACGAAATCACTGAACTTCCTGCGGGTGATGTCGCGGGTATTAGCTAGTCTCTTATACGAATAAATTTATGAATCTAAAATGCTAAGTTTTATATAATCTATTAAGGAAACAAATAAAGATACATTCGCGAATAAATCATTATATACATCTTTGTATTCGCTCATCCATAACACATTTGATTGAAAAAGTACCCAGTATCGCCGCCTTAGGTGTTTCGTAAGAAATGTACCATTAAACCTATATAACCATATTTTTAGTAGTTCATTTGCCGAGAGCAATAAAGACTAAAGAGATACATTCGCCAAATAAATAAAACCCACCAAATGTACCGTTAACATTTCGTCCAGTCCGTTTTTATGGACTATATATCACGTAATAACCAAGTTTTTACTTCTGTTCCAGGTATGAAATACTTCTAGCTCCGAATTACGCGTAAGTCATATGTTTTTTACAGTAGGCTTATATCTTTATGCTTTCCACAAATCGAGAAAGACACCTTTTTCGGTTTGACACTTTATCTTTAGCACTTAGAAAACCATTTTCATCCTAAGTCAACTCGTCGATTTAATTCGGTTGCAAAAATTCGTGCTAAGCCCTCTGACAGATTACGATCTAGGTCTAACCTGAGTCAATAATACACGCAGCTTCGGTTCAACGACCTATAACAGCCAATCTAAGAATTATTTCGATATCTCCACCCAACATTGAGATATAGCTATTTTTGTCTTTCTAACTAAAATAAGTTATTAGTTAATAAAGTTTTCTACTCTAATCCAATTATTTAAGATTTTTTAGGACTGCATAGTATTTTTCCCCCCCTAAGCATAAAGGTTATTCAATATTCAGAAAAGTGGGTGTAGAGTCCTGTGGAGTCAAGAATGAACCATGCAATACATAGAGTTAAGTCCGTCTCTCTGACCATTGAGCTAAGACTCTCTTAGTTAGATTTTTTTTTCTGTTTAAACGTCCAATTAATTATTTAGGAATGTTTCATTTTTAGGATTCCGTAGTTCTACAAGGAACCCTAATAGTTTTGCTCTGTCCGTACGTCTGTCCGCCCGCAAGGTAGTCCTCCCCCTAGGATTTCAAAACTATTAGATGTAGAGGCTTGACATTTTCCATGTTGGTAGGACATGCTGAAAAGCGACTATAATAATTATTTTGATTATTATTATAACTTATATATTATTATTATAACTTATATAACAAATACCTTTATCGCGTATCGGATACGGAAACCTTCTATATGAGCGTGCCACTTTTTTTATTTTCTGCTGAGTGACTTTTATCAATATTTACAGAGGCTTTTAAATTCCTTTTTTGTCTACCAAAGTAATTTGGATTTTTTTTTAATTAGAAAAGCGGCACTAGTTCAACGGGGTTAGATTTGATATCTTCAATTATAGTTCTCTTATTCTAGCACTGAGTTTGTGATCTCTAAGTTGGTTATAGTGATCCTGTTTTCCATGCCAAGCAAAACATATTGGCGGATGCGAAAGGCTAAGATGTTTTGGGGCAAACAATTAACAAAAGGTTAAGTTAAGTCTTCTTTATCTTACAATACTTACTTTTCATTAAGTTACGATCGCCGAATTTTTCTTTATAATTTGCATTCATATAAGATTTATTTTTAAATCTGACACGCACATATTCAGAATCACTTGAACTTGTACTACCCAAATCATATACCTATGATATTTTTAATAAAAACTTTATTAATTTGCACATTTATAGTAAAAACTGCTAATTCATTTATTTACATCACACTATTAATTTTAGGCACAAGAGTCGTTCATTCGGTCATTAAAATCGTTCAGTTCGTACACTATTTACAAACACGGGTGTATGATAAAAATATCCATGTATTTCATCCGATCAGAAATTGACTGCATTAAAGATGCTCGCGTTTGAACATATTAAAGAAAAAAACGATTTATAATGCCCTTCTTAACGTTAGTCTGTAACACGAATCGCGCACTGGCATTAAAAAATAAATGCAGTTTGAATTTGGAGCTCTTTGAAGCTATATAAAGAACAGTGTTTTTATCGACGCGCAGTGTCGGACTAGCGCAGCTCTGGCGAACTCACGCTTCCTACTCGTAGACATCCGTCCTTGTATTCTGTATTGTGGCGGGCCATTAATTAAATGTATGTTTCAATTACTTCCTAATAACAATGTACTACAATATAATTATGATTTTTACGGTTGCCATAAATAACACACTTACAACGTACTAGCATTTATTATTCTACACTTCTACTGTATATCGGATATGTAAATAAGTCTGCGATTTCAAAATAACTGGCTTTTTCAAAACTATTGGGATTTATATTTGTCACTACAATAGAAGCAAATTTTTAAAACGTTTTATTATTTATATGTTTGTTAATTCGTTATCGCGTTATCTCCTATATATATCATAAAGTTTAAATTATGCCCAGAAGGTATAGACAATAGCCATAAACCAAGAATTGAATCCTGAAGACATTGTAATCATTTTTATTGTTAGTATAATTAAATTAAAGAAAAGGCTTAGGAGCGGGTCAAGACACGCTTCTATAAAAGGGTTCTGTATCTGATACGCTATAAAAGTATTTGTTAAATAACTTCAAAAGTTGTTGCCCGATTTTGTTCAAAATAATTTTCCTAATGAGTTTTAGCATGTTTTATCAACGTGGAAAATTTCAAGTCTCTACGTCTAATAGATTGGAAATGCTAGGGGGTGGACCCCTTACAGGCAGACATCGACGGACGGACGGACAGGGCGAAATTATAAGAGTTCCTTGTAGTACTATGGAATCCTAAAAAGACTTATGATAGAATTTCGTACGAAAATAGCCCTAAAGAGATTACTTAAAATCAGTAACGGTTCCCCTTAAATAGAATTTAAATCGCGCGCAAATCCATGCGCGATAGCTGGAAGAGAAACAACGACCAAAAATAAAAAAAACATCTAGAATTTATATATTTATTATATTATACGCATAACTAAAAATGCTTAAAATAAGTGTATTATAAGTGCACGATTCCCCGAACCTTTAAATTAAAATGTTGAACTAATGGCATCTCGATTTTGCTGGAAATCAAAATAACGAAAATATACGTCAACAAACAAGCTTGATAAGAATAAATCGTGCAGCATAGAGGTGCTACTATTTCGTTCTTTATATTTTCGTAAAAGTAAGATATGAGATCCGATATCAGAACTTGGAGACTGACTATGATAACAATAAGGAAGGCAACGAAACTAGTCTTTATATATTTACTTATGTTCCTTGTAGCAATATCAGTGTTATGACGGAAGGCGACATAGACGATTTTGGAAAAAAACGCCGCATTTACACCGCAAATGATAAACTTGATATACGCATAAACGTTGTAGAGGGTTGAAAAATACTCTTCAGCAAAATAATTCGTCAATGGGAACGCTAAGCCTACGGGGATAGAAATTAACCATGCTAAAATTATAACCCATCTTAAATTACAATGTTCCGGTGAAAACACAACCACCACCTTATTGTACAAGTTCTTCGTAAAAACAAACATCAATATAACAGAAATGACATCAAAATATGCGTAGAATAACATCAGTATGTACCATATTGAGATTGGTGTGTTCTTGCTGAAGAAAAAGGCATATTCAAATGCCGTGTACATAGTTCTGGCAAAAGTCATTTGAAACACTATGAATTCATCCATTTTTCTGATATTTTTTATCATCAAGAGCGTGATGGCTTGGCTTAGCAATGCAAAGGTGGATACAGCGATGCCGGTAATCCATAAAGCTTTTATAATATCTTCATAACTTTTGCAATACAATTGGTTTTCGACCGTTTCATTAGCTGCTTCTGTTATCTCCATTATTTGTCTTCTATTCCGTTTTTCTTCAATATTGTAGATCTTTATTTACTTGCTAATACTTTACTCATACCAATTTTAAGTAAGGAAATTAGTTCTTGTGACCGTTTGGAGCACTATACAGTGTTAAATTTTTTATCGAATGCTACACATACATAAGTAAACAAATTATTATCAACACAGGAAACTCTTAATTGTGTATTTATAAGTAAAAGTTTCACTGGGACTTTATTAAACAGTTTATTCGTCGAAACCATAGTTAAAAATTGACCCGATACTTCAGTTTTATCCTTCTCGTATACTTTAAGTAAATAGTATTTTTTTTCATACTCGAAAACACAGATTATGAAATCGCGTTACGAATTTGTTTCCGGCCAAAAACTGTTGTTCACGTTTGAATTGAACTCGTCCGTATCAATACAAAAATGTTGTAGTAATGTTAAAAGCGCACCATGGCATCTGAATTTAGCTTATTTCATCTCTCTCATTTGGTCAGATCATATCTAAATGGCGTAGGGAGGATCAAAATGTTACTATCAATTGTATCGTGAGCATATAATATTATCATTTATTAAACCTACTCATTTTATACGCAATTTATTTGAGACCCATCATATGGACGTTGCAATCATTGTATACAAATAAGGCCATTTATAATTTGTACTTTAATTCATAATTTATTTCAATTTCCTTTTTTTATTAATTCTTTTATTGTCTTGTTCATTAACAGTATTCAATTGATTTTCTTTATGTTTCTTTATATAAAAGTTAATTTTTCAAAAATCATTCTTATTACCTCAGATTATTTGAAATTAATTTGGTCTAGTTTTGATATATTTAAGTGGTTTTTTTATTAAATTTTATTAGGAATATTGTGCCTAATATTCTTCTTACGGGATAAGCTTTTTTAAAAAGCTTGTTTTACGATAACCCAGCGGGGAGTGAACTGAACTCCTCATGGCTTTCCCTCCGACCTTCTACCGTTAAGCTATCGAGGCTAAAATTTCGATAATAATAATAAATTATTTATTTCTGTATTATGACAGATGGAATCTTCTATTGAGTATCGAAAGTTCTCGTGGCAGAAGGTCCCGCTCTTCCTTAACAAGAATTTTGAAATATAGTACTACAATTTTACAGTTATAAATTCTTAATTTTATATGTATATAAAGATTACGCGTGTGTGTATGTGTGTGTCTAATTTTTTTTGCTATCACGTTGATGTAATTATTATGTTTAAATTGTTATGTTGTATAACTATTTCTATATCATCATAGCATCTTTCTTTTAGCCACTTTTGATTCAGATTGATTGAAGTGTTTAGAAAAATCATCAATGTCGGTAACTCTCATGTAAAAATATTTCGCCAGATATATGTAATTCTACACTGGTACACACAATAGTTCCAGCCATCTGTTTCAATACAATATTGATAAATGACGTGACACATGTTTTACGACTTTTTAACTCCTCCCCCCGTCCTCGTAACAGGTTGTCACCACTACGCCACCGGGCCAGACAAATGATTGAATGATTAAATTTGGTTTGTCTATTACGGTTTATCTCTTCTTATGCGATTGGACCGATTTTCACTAGACTTCAACTCTCGTATACATATAAACATGGGTAAATATAACATTATTATTATTATATTATAATCAGCCATCAGTGTCCCATTGTTGAGCAAAGTCGTCTCCCAATTTCTTCTATCCATCACGGTCTTGGGCTTCTTTCGGCCAGGTCGTGTTCGACCGCTTTGCCTTTTGTTTATATCAGAGGCCCTAGCAGGAACATTTCGAGCCATTCGAATTCGTAGATTCGACTGTATTTAGGATGAAAATATTTGTTCTAGGCCCACAGGAGGCAAGTTTTTATTGTTTCACGCTTTTAGTCAATGCTAATGCAATCCCCGTTGACACTGAGGAGGGTCCGATGTGCGCCAAGCTCGAATATTTTAAAACTCGAATTTTCGACGCGAACGGATCAAAATGTTCGTGCTAGGGCCTCTGGTCCTTGCTCACCTAGCCTCTGACATGCGGCAGATGTGACCTGCCCAGTCGCACTTGAGCTTGGCCGCTTTCGATGCAACGTCTGTAATATAACATAGCCTACTTTAATTTGAAGAAAAGAAGTAGGGTTCCGCAAAAAATTATACCTTTGAAATTGAACGAAACCATTGATTTTAGCCCTGACGCTTAAGTCGCGGATAAAACTAGAAAAGTATAATTACAAATCAACTCTCTTCTCTCTCAACTCGACAAACAAGCTCAAAAAAAACAAACTCAACTCTCTCAACGCCTTCAGATATTTTCGAGCAATACAATCAAGCGTAAAATAATTATTATTTTCGCACATCGTATATTTCGGCACATCGTTTTTAGTTGATCATAAGTTCTCCACAACTTTTAAGCAATTAAAACCCAGAGAGCCCAACAGATACTCTGAAGGGTACAGGTATGGATAATACTCCTGACAATATTTATACAGGTATCTTAGAAAAGCTTCCTGTTCCTTCTCCAGAACAAGACAGAAATCTTCTTATACGGATGCTAGACGCAGGCACTTGCTTCTAATTTACTGCGGACTAATAACGAAGGGGTCATTGAACTCACAAGAGCACCGTAGCACAAAACCTATCCTTCGAAATGATTCACTCGCAGTGGCCTCAATGCGATCATGATGCTTCTAGTTATACTGTATTAAAATATTGATTTAGTTTATAAAAGGAATTTTTATAAGCTACATCAATATAGGTTGATTTTTTTTTTTTAATTTTTTTTACTAGTTTATATAACTATCCGGAAAGGTGTACTGAGACGCCTGCAAAAAATAGAGGTCCTTATATTAACAATTAGAGGTCGCGCATCGTGAATTTCTATTTCCCCTGCAGATTGTATGGGAAAAAATAATTTTTAATTTGGAACTTTTATTCTTAAATTGGTAAATGAATTGCTTAAATCATATCTTTTATAGAGAGAGAGAGAGAGAGAGACGAATTTCTTAACATTCTATGAATTCACCGTGCGGGTGCCGGGACCATCGCGTTACAGAGGAAGGAACCATAGCAGTGCCCGGGACTTGTGACCCAGGTGTAGGTTTAAAACCGCGCTCTTTATAATGATCACCAACACTCACCTTCACTGTCAGTGTTCTTTCCCCCGCCTAGCTAAATCGGATATGATCCTACTAATGCGTAATTTTTTCAGACATACATATGTAGCTCAAAGTGTTTGTACATTTTTGTCCTTGAAGTCCACAAAGTACTACAAAACTTTGTACAGTTACACTTTATACTAATATACAAAGCTGAAGTGTTTATTTGTTTGCTTGTTTTAACGCGCTAATCTCGGGAACTACTGGTCCGATTTGAAAAATTCTTTCAGTGTTAGAACGCCCATCTATCGAGGCAGGCTATACTCATATATCATCACGCTAAATTATGATCTATTTTAATACCTGCTTTTATGCGAACGAAATCGCGGGTATAGCTAGTATTAAAATATAAACATATGGTTATTAATATTTGCATTAAAAAATAATGATTTTGAATTCCCATTGCTTTTAACAATGTGAAAGTTCACATTGAGTTGACGCTTGAAGAAGGTGTTTATTACATTATCCCGTATTTATAAAAAAATAGACATGTATGTATTGTTTTTAAAAAAAATTTAATTTTTAAAATTACATACTAATATTGAGCCTCAATAGCTCAACAGTATAAGGTACAGACTGAAGTCCGCAAGGTACTCGGTTCAAACCCACCACCGCTGGGGTTTTGTCGCACCCACTCTTAATACAAGCTAATACAAGCTTTTAATTTAAGCTCTGTAGAAGGGGAAAAGGGAATATTAGCGATACCTAAAAAGTAGTCCTAATATTCTTTAAAAAAATATGTATAATCTGTATATGATGTAGGTACTTTAGATATCCTAATATCCTTTTTCCTTTAGACGTATAACTTAAGAAAAATATCAATATTTTTAAAGGAGTGTATGTATATTCTTCGTTTATTGAAGACTTGATTAAGATCCTTATTAAACATATGCTTACTGAAGAATACAAAAAAGTACTTTTTTGTGGTTATATAAAGCTTTTTCTTACTATAGAGTTTGCTTGGAATTACCGCTTTACCTTGTCTGTTATAGCTGGCGAGCTAGTTGACCTTCGACGGTCAGTATAATTTCGTAATACGTTCATATTCTGGAATATTTCCGATTTTTTAAAATAAATTTGATAGTACCTACATGCAACTGGCCAAACTGTCCAACGCCAAAAATGATGTAATTTAAATTTTAAAAAGAAATGGTCTTGTCTTGAGTAAGTCGTAGTGTGGTCGGCATTCGAGTCGATCGCTAGGTTAAGCAATTCTTACCGCGTACGAATGATAAATGGGTGACCCATTTTATTACTGGTTGTTCAAATATCCGACCTTCTTTATGATTCGAATGGCACAAAAAACAGTGGGTCCCGATTAATATCATTGAGAGTTATTACATGTGAGATCGCATAGTTTGTGAGGGTTGTAGGGAGATGACGTCAGATAGTAACCAACTTAACGCCCCACAGCCACATTCTTTGCAATTTAAGCGGACTCTGGTACTAAATTTGTATAACGTTAGACAGAAGAAGTAATCCTAATATTCTTTAAAAAATGAAACTAATAATCTTTTAATGCGCATAAGTTTCAATATAAACCAACACAACAAACCAATAAAACCTGTTTACAGATCCACCCAGGCAATGTCAGTTTTAAGATCAAGGAACCAATATATCATAGAATATATTGAAATGACTTTCAACAATCAACACTCTTGTTGTAAACTGCGTACTTTTGAAAATGACTTCACTATTCATACAAAACCAATTTATAAAGGGGTCAAAAGAGTTTCTATACCCTAGTTATAGGGCATAGAATAGACTAAAACAGCTCTAGAGCTGTTTTAACCCATTCCGATTCCTTAAAATAAAAAACAATAAGGGGAGGGAGACTGTAAAAAAAAAACAACTGGCTGGTTACATTAATTTAATTAGAAAAAAAAGTATAAAGCAATTAATCGTCAATACTTCCTTCTGAGTTCTCGTAGTATCGGACCAAGGGCCCCGCGCCCCCCATATGGTAGATAAGATACTGCTTAAGTGGGTATATAGTTTTAGAAATCCAGAGTACCTAGGAGGCATATTATTATCTACTATATGGCAGAGCTGGTCCACACATTCTATTCTGTAGATATTAAAATTCCCTATACGCTAACTACTTCGATGTCAAAGGAAGCATTGGACAAACAAATAAACAATCTTCGCACTGCCCACTAACACAAATCAGAATTTCCTTGATAAAGACAATAAACACGTGAGTAGAATATTATTTAAAACGCTACTATTAGGAACTTATCTATCTTACATAATGCGAACTGACTCACACCGCGAATCGTTAAATACTGCAGCGCCTATAGTAAAAAGTTTTACTACGCTTTGCCTTTCTCTGTACGCATTACCATTGACATCTAAGCAATGCTGTGTTTACGTTACGGCGGCCGACGGCGTGTTTACAAACAGTAAATTGTTTACTTCGCTGACAGCGCGGTGCAGGCGTCAAACTGCGTCACACCGGCGTCACGATCTACCACGCCAAGCCGCCGCCCAATCCTGTTCTATTGCGTCTTACGAAACAACCGACAATTGCATCGCGCAAAACAAGACAATATATCACTGATTAATTGTGTCGTATTAATTCAATCGGCAAGTGAATAACGTGTGATGATTTGTAAATGTAATTAGCGAACTGAGTTCATCCGCAACGTGTTTTACAACTGAAGCCGTGTCCAAATGTTCGGATATCGTGTTATTTGGATATTTTGGCCGTTGATTTTTAAATACATATGATATTTATTGGTTCTTCCCATATATTATTATTTGGAATAGAATGCAAGTAGGTATATATATTAAGAGACCCAAAAAAGTACAATTTAACTCTTATAACTTAGCTAAAAAAGCAACAATATAATGGCTAAGGTGAGTTGATATTAAGAAGGCTTTGGCTTCAATCCCCTGGGCACCTAAGGTTCAGTATCAATTTTGAAAACAAATATTTGTCTATAACATAGAAGATTGCAAATTGAAATAAAAATTTGTAATGATAAATTGTTATTATCGTTTTAATTATAAACAAAAGTGATGTAATATTGAATATTTATTACTAACTTTTATGTTATTTGTGAAAGTATAAAAGGGTATGATTAAAATTGTCACCTCCGTATCTCTCAAGTAATATTTTATTAACTTTAAGTGCCCAAAAACTCATATTTTTATTATTTAAGGTTTTAGCATGAGCTTTGCGCGTTGTTGAAAGAAAAACGTTCTTATTTTTAAATCTATATATTAATACGTCATCCGAAAACTTGAGGATGATGTGTGAATGAAAATATTTAAAAAATATGCATTATTAATGCATTAAATTATAAAAATAAAACCGCACGCACACCAATTTCAGACAAATTACACACACACGCATACATTTTACTATAAGGTTGTGTCCAAAGCCAAGTTAAAATTACAATGAAAAATTATTTTCTTCATCAACTAAATATTTATTAACTATGAACAGATATTAATTAGTTGTGGCGGCCGTATGTATATTAATTGACGTATTTAACACTGTACAAAGTATTACAATTTTGTATATAGCTTTAATTAAGCATATAGTACGCAAATTTAAAGATTTGTGGGCTAATTTCTCTAATCTTAGTTATTGGCCATACTGAAAAGTATTCACATATACAGTAATGTTTTCTATACAAATATATAAAGCTGAAGTTTGTTTGCTTGAACGCGCTAATCTCAGAAACGACTGGTCCGATTTGAAAAAGTCTTTCAGTGTTAGATAGCCCATTTATCGAGGCTATATATCATCACGCTAAATTAGGGAATATATTTTTTTATCTAATTTTACGCGGATAAAGTCGCGGGTGCGGATAGTATTATAAATATTCGCTATACAATTTGTTTTGAGTCGGCATGAAATGACCTATGTCTTATCTTAATGCTAACTCTTGAACTAGTGATCCATGACTCGACGATCCACCACACTCGCGATCATTATTTCGTTTTATCTAAAGACGCGTTCTAGAAAATTTTTCATGCCTTAATAAAATAAATCTGAAATCATTTTGCGATGATACTAGTATTAACTGCTCCTCAGATGTACTCAAGCTATTTTAGTTAAGTGATTATGAAATCGCGACGGGTAAACAATGAAGATTAAACCGATGCGTAAAACTGAGGCACGTAAAAAATATCTATGATAAAATCATTATTATACCGCTGGAAACTTCTAGCAGGAAATATACACACGCTTGTACGACGTATAGAATACAGCTATTCATAATTTCCTATATTATGCTAATTTTGCCGAGTCGAAAGGCTGCCGGCCTTGGGAGGCGCCGCTTGTCCCCTACAATTTACTTATCGGCATTAATATGAATGCTATAAAATAAATGCACTCATATAAAAAAGCTACCGATGATGTAAGCCTTCTGGTCTATCTACTGATATCTTTTACAGAATACTAGGTTTGCCTAGTAGAAACATTTTCCGTAAATGTATGTTTTAATCACTTATCATTTAGCGCATTAGCAAAAACCGACAAAATACACGCAGATGCACTCACTCTCGCATATCCACATTACACGCATACTTACACTCACACACACAAACATGTATAAATAGTTATACTATTATTTTTATAAATCCATACATGAGATCTATACAGTACATACAATAACCATAGTATTTTAACCATAGGGCTTGAGGTCTGACATTCCTAAATACAGGTTACTAAATTATCTACTTAGGACGCCAAGCAGAAACCTATCAACTATGAAGCATTGATACGAATCATGTATATTTATTGTATCCTAGATGTAAATTTTTATTATGTTTTATGTAATATTAGGTATAATATAGGTATGAAATAAATAAATACGATATTAAAACTGGTAGTGGGTACGACAAATACGTAGTAGGGCCTAGTGTTGAATTAACTACGTTACAGACGCCATTTCGCTTTCTACTGTTTAAAGTATTTAACTTTAAAAAAATTATGTAACTAGCTTATTCTCGCGATTTCATCCGCACGAAATTAAACTTAATAATCCTTAATCTAGCCTTAAAACTATAAACTCCCTTCCTGTCAAGTGTCACCTTTGTAAGTCCCGCATTTTCCGAAATTTTTTGATAGATGACCTTTCGCTTTCATATATATGAAAAAAGAGGATAACATTGATTTTGTAGCTGGTACATCATATTCTTGTTTATCACTGATTAATTTAAAAGGAGGTTCTTAGGTATGTCTTAATATATTCCTACACCTGCTGAAATTAAATTTTTGTCTCTTACATATTTTTATTTATAGGGTTGCGTGCGCTATTAGATCCAAACAATATTACAAATAAATCTATATCTAATATAAAAAGCTGAATAGTTTGTTCGCGTTAATCTCAGGAACTACTGCTCCGATTTGAAAAATTATTTCAGTGTTAGATAGCCCATTTATCGAGGAAGGCTAAATATCATCACGCCAAAATTGAATCTATTTTATTACCTAGTTTTACGCGGATGAATTCGCGGGCACAGCCGGTGTTTTATATTCATAGGGTCTATGGGCCCAGTGTAATTTTCTCATCCTTACCCCACTTACGGTTTATACATGAAATTGAAAAAAAACCCATCAATAATATTTAGACAAAGAAACAGTGTATGAATTAACAACAATAACAGTAGAGAATTTCCAAATACGACATAATTGTTGTAATACACGACCCCTTGGAAAAACCGCATTACGTTAGTCCAGTATCAGTTTAGCCGTAAGGGGAAAATATGAAATGACGTGCGTGGAATTTAGAAAAAAAAAATACATAGAAACATTTGCGCGAACTTAGTATGTCTAGAGATGCGTTTTATCGAATAACATGGTCCAAGGGGACCAACTTAACCAGAATACTATGCGGACGAAGCCACGGGAAACAAATAGTTTTTTATAAAAGAATTGAAGGTTGAAGAGTCGGTTTTAAGAAAAGTTTTAATTTATTGTATATTGAATCTTCTTCTTCCTAGCTTTATCCCGGATAAGTACCAGGGTCCGCTTATTGTAGAGGATGTGGCTGTGGGGCGAGTTAAGATAACCGATTGCCATCTGACGTCGTCCTCGGAGAATCCATCCCCACGATCTCTAAAACTTCACAACTAACATCACAAAGTGACATTAATCAGGTCCCACTGTTTTACGTGCCTTCCGAAACGGAGGAGGTCTGATATCAAATATAAACCAATGCTAGAACGGGTAACCCACCTATCACCCGGTCGCAGCAAGAGCAACTTAACCTAGCGATCGACTCAAATGCCGACCATTGATTAGGCCACGACCTCCTCTAGGTATTAGAGTATATTGAATATTGAACTGATATTGCGCGCCTAATATCGTCGAATATTTTAGCGTACAACCTTGTCCGAAAGAGAACTCGCTTATAATATGGAAATCAACGCTATAAATTCCTAATATTAAGTGCTACCTACTTTTTAATATCTTGAATAACCTGTATCTACGTCGCTAGCATTTATTCAGTACTGGTACCCGCCACTTTGTCCGTGTGAACTTCGGTGAAATTGATGTTTTAATTTTTCCTGCGGTATCCAAAGTATTTAAACTCATAAAATTAAAAGGCTATCAAGTGGAGTGTATGTTTTTTTATTTGTTTTTTTGTATGTACATATGTTACGCGATTTCTCCGCTGTTTATGAACCGATTTTCATAATCCTTGTTTAGTTTGGTAGACCAAACTTCAGAAGTGGACCCATATAAATTTTATCAAAATCGGGACAGCGATTTTTAAGAAATCAATAAAATTCTAAAAATTTATATCCATAGACATTGCTGGACATCGATGATGTTTTCATTTATTCCGAAAGCTCATCTGTCATTTCAGCAGTGCGTTTAGTTGACCTATTCACATCATATATAGACGAAATACATTGACTTTCCACAAAAAAACTTAAAAATAAAGTATTTTTAAATAAAAACAAAACCCTCTTCAAAAGACACCAAGGAAATAAAAAACATAAGGTAATTAGTGCTTTCTTACGATTCGACTGTCGACACCTTCACATACTAGAGTAGGTGTCTACTGAGTAATCGTAAGAAAGTACTGATTATTTTTAGCTTTTTAGTTCCTTGGTGTTTTTTGAAGATGGTTTTCCTTTATAAAAGCCCTATCTGCCAATGAAATATGTTTCAAAATCGGTTCAGTTTTCTCGGAGATTACTTCTAATTAACAGAGTCTGTTTAATTTTTAATAAAGGACTTTTTAAAATATATCGGTATAGTGCAATGCATTTGTCACGTGCATTGAGTAAAAGAAAAAGAGATCTTTTATATATACGAGAATGTGTAAAAGAGATAATTGCAAAAGTTGTGTTTTCCATTGCGTTACATACACCCCGGTATGTTGGTTGATACCCTTGAAAAATAGTACTTGTGACCGGTTTACGATCTATTTGACGCGGTTCGTTCACCGTTAAATACTTGGTGAAGAGCAGGGATGCCATCCGTCCGGGTTTCCCCGGATTTGTCCTAGATCAAGGCATCCGGCAACCGTCTAGGCGGTGTTTAATTTTTAGTCCCGGTTTAAAAATTTCCACATTCTAAAATTGGTTTTGAATATTCTGACTAATCTCGGGTTTCGGTAGACACGTAAAACAGTGGGTCCCGATTAATGTCACTGCGTGATATTAATAGTTGCAGGGTTTGTGGGGGTGACAGAGATGACGTCAGACGTCGCTAATCGGTTACTTTAACTGCCACGCAACCACATTATCTGCAATTTAAGCGGACCCTGGTACTACATCGGGACTACGCTAAGAAAAATTTCAAGTCTTGGGCTGATGATATTAAGACAAAAATATAATTAATGCCTTTGAAAATAGATAAAAAAATTTGAACAATTTCTTAGTGTACTAAGTTAAAAAAATAATTATTGACATGTCCAGGTTCTGGGCTTCACGTGTTTTTGCCTGATTCTTCTCCTTTGGCTTCGCCTTATGCCAGTAATGCGAGGGTCGTCTTTCCATAATTTTTTTTATGATAATTAGGCGTTTTGTCCTGATTGCTATATTTTAATGATGGCAACCCTAGTTTAAGAGCAGGGATGCGGTTATCGCATGCTATTTTCTCGCTTTGCTCTTTATAAAAAGCTAGTTGACGCACCGTACGCCAGATCGTTGAACCGCACAGCTGCGGTCAAGAGCTGCCTAGTATAGTGTAGTTTATACGAATGCAGTAACTTCAACTTTGACATTAATAATATTGTAATTTTTCCCCTGTGGAACAGGCAAAAATATGGCATTTTACCATGTCATCGTCGATGTTATATTCCTTATTATTGCTGCAAGGTCTCTTAGAATAAGTCATTTTTTCCCAAAACCCCGATAGTTTTTGATAAAAACATTTGGACGCAAAATGTTTTAAAACCTTAAAGATGTTAGGACAAACCTTAATTAGGTCAATCGCTATATACCTATCTTTAAATTGGTAGTCAAAACAATGACCTCCAAATCCCAACAGAATATTATCACGAACGTATTCTATTAGACTTATATAATGAATCAATAACTGTAATATTTCCTATATTATATACACAATTGGAAATATAAGTTAAAATAGAAAAACACATTCAAAGGCCTAATCTTCAATTCTAAAGTATTATTAACGTAGCTAATCATATGTGGCACGTGTAGATTATAAAAAAGAATTACTATATGTATGTATAACGATACGACATTTTCAAATGACGGTTACATAACGTCTAGGAAACGTCATAATAGCGGCAAGTAATAAGAATTTGAGCAACCTTCATGGCAGCTCACTCCACGTGAATTCAACAAGTGAACAAAACGCGCATGCGCCGTCCCAAACGCCGCGCGCCTTGGAAAATCTAACTGTGAAATAAGGTATCCAGTACTTTTCCACTGAGAATTTCTTATTCCGACTCGCGTTCACATTAGTGGTTGGTCATCGTCGTAACGTTGTCCGAATAATTTCTATTTTTATAAGTTTTAAAACGGTTGTTCTATTTCATTATTCTTAATAATATTATAATTGTGAATGTAACTCTGTCTGTTACTATATAACGCCTAATCCGCCTAATTTAAGTGACTGAGTGCGGAAAAATAGCCCGCGAAAAAGAAGAAGAAGAAGAACGCCTAATCCACCGAACCAATTTTGATGAATTCCAGTATAGAGTTAGAATGGCCTTGGACAAGAAGATATGCTGCTTTTTTCGCAAAAGGGAAATTGGAATGGGGTGAATTAGGGGTTGACGCATTAGATGAAAGTAGAGTAAAATAATGCATGCAGACAAAATCGCGGACTGAAATTAGTACTATGTAAACTTCATATAAAAGTTGACTATAAGTTAAATATTATGACGTAAAATAGAAAAATTACCATATAATACCATAATTGGGAAGAAAAATCGACATTTGTTATATCCAAACATGCTTAGATGTTACTTGGCAAAATTAAGTAAAAGTTAACGTTTACTTTAATTCATTCGCTTATCGTCCCTGATATTAAAGACATAGCAATTTAGCAATTCAACAAATAACCAATACAATATACAGTACGAATGCAGATAGTATATTGAGTCTACACTTATAAGTAGTGTACGTCAAATAAGATTAGAACCTAAATGCAAGTAGCTAAGACATCGCGTCCAAACGCCCAGATCTAGTTTACAATGCGACGCATAGTTCCAAATGATTAAGATGTAGAATATTGATATTTTGCTATCGAGTGTACAACACACTGATATAATTGATCTAGTTTTATCTGTCAATGATACAATTTAGATTCGCAGTGACCTTGTTAAAATATTATGTAATATCTTTATCACTTGCGTCAGTAACGACCTACAATTTTACGGAATCAAGAAATGTTGAAGTTGGTTTATTTTAGACGTTAAGGCCGTCAAAAGGCCTTTTAATGCAGTGAAAGTAAACCTAGACGATTATGTAATTATTCCCTTTTAAAATTACTTTAAAGCCCTTTGAATAATAATTGAATTTAAGAATATTTTGACATATTGAAACACAATTTTTCTTGTTATTGCCAACATTTACTACTTGGGTTGTTTTTGTTGCCCTGATTGGAATTATTTTGAAGATCTGGTATAATTAAAGGCTCTTTCTTACGTAAGCGATGGGATTATTTTTATTTTTGTAGCTTGTTTTTATTATAAGTTACGTCTCCAAATCTAATGATCGTGAGTGCCTCAGGGTACGGACCTAGATCCGATACTTTTTAGTATATTTGCAAAAAGTATTTATACTTGCTTTAAAAAAATTTATAAAGCAAGTTTAAACACTTTTAAATACTGACTTTTTGTAAGTAAGTAGAGTTTATTATACTATTGATGCAGAAACTAAATAAAAGTTTGTCACAATTGTTTCACTCCCGTCTTACTTCTTACACAATTTTTTAGATTAGTCAAAAAAATTCTTAATTTTTAGGGTACTGTAGTCCAATAAGGAACCCTTATAGATAAAGCGTAAGCTTTGTCCGTCCGTCCATCTGTTCACCCACAAGGTGCTAGGATTTCCAAACGATTAGATGTAGAGACTCGACATTTTCCACATTGATGGGACATGCTAAAAATTCATTAGGAAAATTATATTGGGTGAAATCGGACAATAGTTTTTAAAGTCACTTAACAAAAACCTTTGTTGCGTATGGAATCCTTCTTTATAACCGTTTTAAAGTACTCAAAACTTATCTTCAACCTGACAACAGAGACATCATAAAAGCAGTTTTCTTCCAAATTCACCTCTAAAGATTCTAATCTCATATTTTACTTGTAAAACTATTATAATTACTAAAGTAAACTCAAGGTTGACCGGAAAAGTGGCATCTTTAAAACAGGGCGGCCATGAGTTATGTACAGACCAGAGGTCAACTGTAGTGTTAATTAATATTATCAAAGTACATTTCAATATGCACTCCAATATGCATGTTATGATATTTTTTGTTTCTTTGTATACGTGAAAAAGATTATTTGATAAAAAATTATTTATAACTAGTGGACCCGGAAGACATCGTCTTGCCCGAACGTTGGGTTACTTACTATTTACTACATTCTACGATCCAATAATATCATTAATATTCCCGTTACCGTCCCGTTTTCCGTTCCTGTTCCCGTTAATTGCAATTGTCGAAAGTGCTAAGGTTACATGAGAAATAATTTAATATGGCAGTTAAATATTCTTAATCTTTTTTAATTTTCCGCGCAGTTTTTTTAAATTTTTCTTTCACTAGAACCTTATCCAGATAATAACAAACATAACAAAAAAAAGGATTAGTGAAATCGGTCCAGCCGTTCACGCGTTGCCGTGACCAAGGGAAATTGGAATTCATTTATATATATGTATGTATATATACACGACTAGGAGTCGTATCCGTTCAAAAACACCGAAGCTGGTAACTAATTCCACAGAGATATTGTGCGAAGTAAGAAGTTTCTAGAAAATCGCGCGATTATGGACTTAGGACATGGAGGTGATGCGGGTGAAATAATACTCCAAAGTGACCTGTCCACTAGGAGAAATATCTATAATTCTACCTTCGTGTCCGTATTAACTGTATTGGAATTTCGCAAAGCTGATTTGTATTGGAATTAATGATATTGTACGTACATTAATGTATTGAATAAATAAGCAATATATTTTTGATGATTCAAGGGTTTTAATAAAATCCCAATTCGTCTAAAACATCTTTTGAATTCGAATTTGAATTGCATAATGTGTTTTTCATGTTGCCATTAACGGTTAGTCGATCAGGGT
Source organism: Charaxes varanes (assembly GCA_024363005.1). NCBI lineage: Eukaryota > Metazoa > Arthropoda > Insecta > Lepidoptera > Nymphalidae > Charaxes > Charaxes varanes. Next base: position 13,235,246 of record JANCMC010043217.1, on the reverse strand, counting down.
CATCTAAGTTTAGCTATCAATATTTTTATCGTGATCAGCGTCGATCACGCGATATCCACATTTTATTGTCGTCTATAAAAGTGTCATTGCTTTAATTTACAAGTCCAATGGGATTTAGGTTATTAAATTATACTACATGTAATTAGAACTTCTAATCTTAATAGATTAGTAAATTCGATATTAGGGAAACTACCTAATTTTATCAATACGGTAGTCATTTTTTAGGGTTCCGTCGTACTACAAGGAACCCGTATCACCAAAATGTGACATTGTTCCTGCGTTCCACTAAGCGATCGCGACGTCCACGCTCGAGTCCGAAATTTAAGCCGTTACAAGTTTCCGTTCAGAGAACACGAAAAAGAACTGAGAAAAAAATGGGTTGAAAGTGTTAAACGAGTGAAGTAAGTAACAATAATAAAAAACATCACTTAATTGATAAAATGATATCACGATGTCATTTAATAAGCCTAACAACGAAAGTTCATTGTTAGGTTAAGTGAACTTATCATGAAATCTAATGAAAATTTGGTATAAAATGAATATTTTAAACGAAATTAATTATTTGCCAGCCCTGATGGATCCGACTGGCAAACCTACAAAATCTACCAGAATTTGCTGTGTCCATTTTATTGGCGGAAAGAAATCGAATCTCAATCAGCTTTTGTGCCAAGTTTGTTTCCACACACAAAAAGGCGAGTCGATGAAGAACAGGTTTTGCAAATATTCAAAAGACTCAGAAGCAAACGTCGTGATGTTACAACATCGTCGAGGCACGAAAATGAAGACATTGATAACTTTGTAACTGGCACAAATAATGATGAATCTTTCGATGTACTTGACGTTTCGGATTCTGTTCTTAAAACTCACGATCAGAGCACTCAAATTTCCCAAGAATATTATTTGTCATCGTTTGATTACTCATGTGCATTTAAACCGGGCAACAATGTTGAAACTTTCGCGAATATTGGATCCTTTTTTCATAAACCCGAAACATTTACCAAATCATGCGGTCCAGACTTCAATGATTCTTTAGCAGGATTTTTCGGTTATAAGTCGATAGAAAATTCTAAAAAGTTTCACACCTTAACAGGTGTATCAAGAGAAGAGTTCGAACTTTTTTTACAAATGATTTCAGATTTTACTCATTTAAAAAAAGTAAACAAAGAAAACCATCTTCTTATATTTTTGATGAAAATGAAAACTGGAATGGCTTTTAGTGAAATATCAGAGCTTTTTGGATTAGATGTTTCGACAGTTTCGCGTATATTTTGTACCATTTCAACTATTCTTGAAACACGCTCGCAAAATCTCATTAAGTTTTTAAATGCATAGGCAATTTCTTGACAATGAATTTATCAAACAAGTGTCAGAATAACATAGACTCAGTCTATAGCATAGTACCAGAAAGACTACACAAGATTACCTAAGCATTTTTTCCCCTAATCTATGTTTTATAACCTCCTATCAATGACAAAGATTATGATATCAATATTGACTCACCAATTTAATTTATTTGATTTTCAGTACTCATGGAAAATAACATTCTTTGTCTATTATTTTGTGAATTAATTACAAGTACCATGTTCAAGAAGTATAGAAAAATCAAGTAATGCTTAGCTTTGAACCCTGAATAAAAATTGAAACATATATTGTATGCTTAATACTAAACTAACTCAAAAAGCTGATTTTTGGGAAATGCTAAAAAATTATTTGTTATTTACAACTTATTCCGTTTATAATTCGATAAAAACAGCATTATAAAAACAAACTATGTATTTTAATAGTTAATGAAGTGATTAATGCTGTTGAAATGTTATTTTAGTTAAAAATATCTGTATCTCTGTGTTGAATTGAGGTATCAAAATAATTGTTTATCTAAGAAAGGCTGATAGAGGATTTTAAAACGAAGCTGCCTATATCATTAACTTACTTTAGACCTAAAACATAATCAGTTAGTTTAATATTAAGCAAGCATTATTATGATTCAAATATTGCTAACATATAATAATAAAAAAACATCCCTATTTGCTTTTCAACATACAAATGCAGTGTTAAATTTTCTTTCAAGATGATTTGTACTTAATATTATTAAAACTTTTTAAAGCATGCTTTATTTAAAAATTAAGTGACTTTCTAAAAACCTGTATAATTACTACTAGATAATATTTTTCATATTGAAAATATTTATTGTATGTATACTCTGGTATATATTAAAAATTATAGATTTAAAATTAAAATAATGCCAGAAAACTCACATGATTATTTCAAATTGCTGCCTGGTAAAATGCAATATTTGTCAGATCTGTGACTTTTCTACGACTATGACAATATGATATAAAGTTTTAATCATGTCTATATACGAAAAACAAAAGGAACACTAAAGAGCAATCACAGTAAACAAAAAGAATTTATGATTCTGTTTAATGTAACATTTACTTACAAATAAATCAAACTAACAAAAAGTATTACTTAAACTAGTCACTTTTTTTATATATAATAAGCGGCAAACGAGCAGCCGGCTTTCACCCAAGTGACTACCGACGCCCATGGACAACTGAAACACCAAAGAGATCCGCAGATGCGTTGCCAGCCTTTGAGAAATGAAATATTACGTTATTCAAATACAATAACGCTAACCTTCGTACGAAGTTATTTCAACTATATGCCATAATATTGGCAGCAATTGGCATAATCATGTATCCGATAAATATCATATAACATTGTTTTAAGGCTTTTTTTATATATGTATGTATATTATTTAAAACAAATATTATGTATTGATTTGTTCTTGGCTCTACCAGAGACTACGATTTCTACGTAGAAATTAAACTGAAAATTTCTTTAAAAAAACAAATATTTTTAAATTAAAAAAAAAATAAAACTTTATATTTAAAATGATTCGCAGCCATTTTTACTTCCTGCTTTTTTCAGAAGGGTTTTTGAAATAAATTAATCAATTTCCATGAAATTTTTGGCTAGGATTACGTTGGCTTTTTAATATTTTTATATTAAAAATTTTTATTCTTGGTTTTTAGAGTAACACATTCTAGAAGGACACCCAAGTGAAAACTTCGTAAGTTCACCGACAAAATCTCATCGTCTCTCGTTAATATTGTTAAGATGGAATGAATTTCATTCTTCTGGCATACGTTTTCATAGCTAACGTACTGGCAGGAAAAATAATTCAATGGGGTATGCGCTTAGAAATACGCTCTCGTTAATTTAAACGGACTTCACAGAAAAGCTTTCCAAATCAGCTGATATTTTTATTAAGATACTAGCGGTCCCAGCAGACGTCCTACCCGAACGTTGGGTTACTTACTATTCACTACATTGTATTATCGTATAATATTGCTTTCCCTTTCCCATTCCATAATGGTTGACTATTTTGGCGTTAATGGCTTAAACATAAGAGATAGATATATGCTGTCGAGGGCTTTTTTGTAGACCTATTTAAGATAAACATTTCCATCATACATTATATACGGGTAACTCTAACGGTTTCTGCAGTGCACGCCAGAATAGCTCGCAGATGGCAAAATTTTCTCCTACTTACTTGACATTTATCGTTATATTTTTGACAATTCACGCGATATCTTTACAATTTATGGTCTATGTGTTATTCTGATTTTTAAACTATGTTATTGTAAAGTTTTATTAAAATCCACTCAGTAGTTTTTCCGTGAACGAGCGTCAAACATACATCCATACATGCATGTGTACAGACTTACGCTTTTCGCGTAAAGAAACTATTTCGCCAATAAATACCTATTATAAACGCTTTGAAATCAATACGATTCTATTAATTACAAATCACTGGTATCTAGCTTTGAAACCACTTATTGAACATCCCTATTCAAATTCAAATTTCAAATTCAAATGATATTTTATTCAAGTAGACTTTTACAAGCTCTTTTGAATCGCCAAATATTTTACAAGCTACCACTGATTCGGAGAAGTCGAGCCACAAGAAGAATCAGCAAGAAACTCGTTAGCCACTCTTTTAAAAATTGTTCTTACAGAAAGTAGTTTTTCACATTTTTACACGTTAACTATCAAGTACAGTTTTATATTTTATATAGTCTTCGACAGTTATATTAAATTTTCATTTAAAGGGATAAAATTTATTTTTTACACACGTCACTAAAATCTCTGGCATATTCCTAAACAAGCAACAGTGGCGAGAAATACAAAGAGCATTTGATCAAGAATATTTCCAAGTCGGCATAAAATTCAAACTTTTATCCCTGCCTTTTTAAAACATAAAAAAAGGTATTTCAGTCACGGATCGTGAACGCAGAGTACCCTGGCAGGCTAATGCTTAGTGCATGCACTACAAAATCATTTTGCATTTTAAGTAACCTCGTTCAGGGAGCTTACTCCTTTATACCTGTGCAGAGTCTAGTCTAGGCTGTATTATTCTAGAATACTTCGTCTAACGACATTGCTACTAATAAATAATTACACAAATAAGAACTCAAATTCCGATTGCAGGATAATTTTTTAAAGATCAAACATCGCCCATTATCGAGACGTAATTAAATCTTTCTCCCACGCACTTTTACTAGAGCAAGATGAACGTTTAAATATTATAATTAATTTATTCGTAGCTTTTAAAAAATACAAGGTAATATATAGGTAATCCCCCTAATAAAGAATAATTAGAATTTGAAGATCATCCAGCAATTATAACCATATAAACTCCTAATCTTGTTGTTTTTTATACGTATCCATCAAAAGAGCCCAATCGGGTGCAGTATCTAAGATGGATACCGGCTTGACTCTCGATTTTATATTTGAACCTTCTTTAACAAAATCGATGTGCTTTTTATTTACAGTCAGCCCCTTTTGAGCTCTTGCGACAGAGAGGCTTACTGCCTTTATTCTTTCCAAAAAATCGTATTCAATAATACCCTAAAGAAATAGACGGAGGAACAAAATTTTGCAAAAATGTGTAGAAAAACAACGAACTTGACTAAAGGGGCTATTTTAAAATCACGGACAGACACTTATGTTTTATTTATATATAATAGATAACATTTTATTCAGCTAGCATACGTAAAACAAAGGATGTAGAGTGTTTAGTCAGGGCCCTCCACGCCGCCCACTGAAAACGTTTTTTTAAGCGAAGCGAAAACATTTGCATTCATAACATAGATAAATATGAACGATGTTTTTACTAAAAAAATACTAAGGTTAAAAGGACCTTTAGTGAAATTATCACTATCCAGGTATTTTTAACCGACTTCAAAAAATAGGAGGTCCTCAAATCGACTGTGTGTATGTTACGCGATTACTCCGCGATTTATGAACTGATTTCGATGATTCTTTTTTTTTTTGGTAGACCGTACTTCAGACGTGGTCCCGTATTAATTTTATCAAAATCGGCAAAGCGCTTTTTTAGAAGTTAACAAAGTTCTTAAAATTTATATCATATATATAGTTTTAATTTATTCCGACTTTATAAAAACAGCGAGGTACCAAAAAGCTAAAAATGATTAGTACTTTCTTACAATTATACACTTATTAGACAGCCCGGTGGTCCGGTAGCCCCGTGGCCTAAACTCGTCATTAAGGGCCGGCAGCGTATCTGCTGGCCTTCTGGCCGTGCAGATGTCCATGGGCGCCGGTAGGCACTTCGGTGCCTGCTGCCTGCTCGTTTGCCCCCTTGTAACATAAAAAAAAAGATAGTCATGTGTTGAAGTTGGTACCGTCTGCATCGGTTCAGGCTTGTTACCGAAAGGCTAATACCCATCACTAAGTGTGGTGAAAAAAGATTTAAAAAAAGTATAATTTCTACCGCGTTGACAGGGTTCTACGCGGTCATTTATTTACAAATTATTTTTTCAGTTTTTTGATATTTTCGGTTATTTTTGGTGCTCTACGTGCCCCCAAAAAGTCCTGACAATTACTATACAGAAACACACGTAAATATATTTCATGACATATAATTACATAATTACATATAATTCAATTTTTTACAGTAAAAATAGGTTCGGCAGTCGGAATCTATTTATACTGTTATCACTTATTTCAAGGAGTGAATATAAGGAATGAATGTAAACAGTTATTATTTTAATAAGATCCGAAAAAATCTTATAGAGTCTGAAAAGCTCCATATCTGACTAAAGAGGTCACATATTAATGTGAACTAGGAAGATTACGTTCTGAGAAATTTTTCCACAATGCACAAATGAAAAACCAAGATATGAAATATCCATCAAACTCCGATCAATTTTAATGATCAAGTCATAATGCCGGAGCCAGACGTAGCTCAAAATGTTTGTACATTTTTGTTCTTGAAGAGTACAAAGTTCTACGAAACTTTGCGCAGATACACAAAGTCCCCGGCCACACTACATGATCATTGAAATCATCGTTCCAATGAAGCTATGTCTGGCTCCGGCATAACAATAACATAGCTGACAACTCTTGTATCAATATAACGCTAAGATTCTCGAATCTCTATGGACCATGCATCAGTCAAACCATCTAATGGTCTAAATTACCTTAATCCATCGGTTAACTATTTAGAACAGAAGACCAGTATACCGGGACATCCGGAGCTTCATACATCTCATTACATACATAAGTTAATTACAATCCAATAGCTTACGCGATATTATAAATATGTAACGTGCATAGCTTCTATGCTGTAATAATTCTAAAGCGATAAAGAACCAATTTGACTTAGAGATTTCACGCAAATGCAGGCTAGTTTGGCATAAGGTTTTCGCTTCACATACTAATATAATATATAGAACGGTATTAGTAATATGTGAAGCGAAAGCTTTGCAATATTAATTTATTAAAATAAAACCAAAAGCACACCAATGCCAAACGATTTATACACACATTTATTTATTTATTTTATTTATTTATTTATTTAGCCATTTTTTTTACAATTTTAGAATGTACGATTGGAGTCCCTTTTGAGTAAAGAATTCCCCCTGGTGTTGCAGTTGTCCATGGGCGTCGGTAGTCACTTAAGAGTACTGCCTGCTCGTTTGCCCCTTGTTATATTAAAAAAAAAAATAATTTCGTCTATGGTAACTATCAAACTCTAGAACCAACTTTTTAGTCTATTGAAAAATTTTATTTGGGGTTGCATTTGTTAGAGAACGCAATATTATTTTTTAGATTTTGTTATAATTATATAATTTTTTAGAACAAATGCACGAGAAGCCCAAAATGTAAGATTTCAATGGACTATTTAGAGAACAGTGAATATTACAGTCAACATGAAGGTGCATGAATAAAACAAAATATTAAAGAGATAATTTTATTCTATATATCTCTTCGGCGTTCATTGTTCGTGAGGTACATAGCACAAGACAACATCATAAATTATATACTAGGCAACACTACTTAAATAATAAGTATTTTACATGCTAGTAATTAGATTTTAATTTTTAATATAATAATTAAATAAAAATATATCTTCGCTTAAAGACATCTAACACTAGTATACTTGTAAAGTATTTATCACAAAACGGAACTGTGCTTGTAGTTTACCATTAAAACCACTGCAACTTTTTTCTTACAACCCTGATGAAACAAAAACTGCACTCTATTTTCGCAAAGTAATTAGAATTTTTAAATAGAAAATTGTTCTACGATCTATAATAATGAATATTTAAATAAAATTACTTACTCTTACATATTTGCCAAATCATGTAATTTTCTAGAATAAATTTCTTTAATTTATACGTAATTTTCAAATATGTGCGTGAATGCAGAAAAACATGTTTTTATGTAACCCAAATTCTTTCATTGTCATAAAAATTTCATTAAGAGAAGTAACATTGTTAATTTACTTAATTTAACGAAACATTTAATATTTTTCAGAAAGGGTTTATACAATTTTTTTTTAACGTGCACCATCTTTATTCTTCCACGTAATACACACAATCAAATGTTACCAAATTAAATGTGTTGGAGCGTTTTGATAGCCCTATTTTTAGTTAGACTTTTTAGAAAAGTAAAATGAACATTATCTGGAATACATTACATTATTTATAAATTACTTTGATAAACAATTTTTTTTTCATATTTGACTTAACCTTTGTTCTGTGCTATAAGTAACGTTTGGCTTGTAGTATAATTTTAAAAGATACACATAAAAAAAACTTATTAATATTACATATATATACCTACTATATAAGTACATTTATCAAAGTTCATCAATAACATTCCATTTATAATGAGAGATCTAGTTGTACTTTAATTTCACATATTATTTACAATAAACCGTTATTAATCATATAATATTCGAATCATAAGCATTAAGGAACATCCATGCGGAGCAACGTCACACTCATATGAATTATTTTTTAATAATTATTCTTAACACAGAGTGTGCCACTACTCTTACTCTTTGTTTGTTATTATTACCAACATGAAGTTGTATTAAGAATTAATTGTTATTTTTATATATACTATATAATTGTTCTCAACCTTATCAGTGGTACGTTTATCACTTTTTAATATTATACAATAAGACTAATCGATAAACTTGGGAATTATTGAAAATTCCCGGATTTTCATATAAGCAAATATATTATTATAAATTGTTTTCATTCGATAATAAAATAAAAGATCACCTTAAACAATTACCAAAAAAATATGCAAGTTTTTTAAAAACATCAATCTTTACAAAATTATACATAAGAAACTATGATATAGATGCAGTATTTCGCAAGGCCCCCAATTTTCTAGCCCTTTGGTGATTTTCAATAATTTATATTTTTGAATAAAGATAGTCTAGTCGCGTATTATCGCAAAATAAATCCCATATCTATTCACTAAATTGTGTTTACTTACTAAATTTAAACTCCTAAATTATTACCAGCAACAAATTCTTTTTAATGAAACTTTGAACTTAATTAAATTATAATAGTATTAATTTCACTCAGCTAACCGATGTTTCCATATTGCAACAACTTCTAAATATCATTACAAAAGCGTTAATCGCTGTACTCTGCCGTATTAGTTATTACCCAGTACTAAGTTGCCTAATATTTGGTCGTGCTAAATTTCCTCTAAATGAAATTTGGTGAATACAATAAGGAGTAACATCTCTAATAGGAATAAAGTTGAAAAAGCATTCAACATTACAGCTTAGTAGTTCAAAAACCGTCTAGAATTGCGCTGGTGTACACAAACGGTATGGTATGAGACGATAGAGCCCTTGATTCCAGCCTAAAAAAAAACAGTGCGTGCAGTCTAAAAATGCATTAATCCTTAAATTTATTTTTTTACCTATTAAAACGCTAATTTCTACAGAAATATTATAAGTTTTGCCAATAGTAGATACCAAAGAGCACTATAAACCAATTTTTTAGAATTTATCATCATACCTAGTCAATGGTTTAAATTTAGAGGACTTTCATTTTTATTTGTGCGTGACCCTATCTTTTACCTGATAACAAATTAGCCTATGTTATTCCTTGTAATATCAGCCTAGTATAGCATATGTTATTCCTTGTAATATCAGCCTATCTGCCAGTGAAAGTCCCGTCGAAATCGGTTCAGCAGTTTCGGAGATTGCCCGGATCAAAAAAAGACACACAATTTTTTTAAATTTTTGTTTTTGTTACAGGTATCGTATATATAGTCTTATGGACTATAAGCAGACACTTTGATTCTGTTTGTAGTCGATAAGACTATATATACTGCATAGATTATATAAACTATATATCGAGTGTTTAGATTGTTATTCATCAATTTATGGGAACTTTTTGTTTTCAGTGATAGTGGAATGCTCCGGTGGTAAATGGAAGGAAGGGGGGGCAAACTGGATTTGTGTGTCTGCGACAGTCGACAAGCCGCTCTGGGCCGGACTCAAGAAGAGGGGCGCCACTGTCGTGTCCACCGAATTTATACTCGGTGGGGTTTTGAGACAAAAACTGGATATAGAGAAGTGCAAGTTGACGTGATATGGCGGAGAAAAAATTGCTTTTTTTTGTTAAGGATGCTAGATGATAGAGATTGGTTATTATATTTAATGTTTAACCGTTGAAAGTTAAAGGAAATTAGCGATGCCCTATCAGGCGCGGATCTACCTTAGTGGACATCATGGGCAGGCCCACAACCCACACTCGTGACGTCACACTTTGACGATCTTTTGAGATCAAAAGCTTGACAACATTATATCCAGCACCTTACTTACAAAAGTTAATGTATCAAAGTCATATTTTATAAACATATACTTGAAGGAACGCACTGACTTTCATTTGGGTGAAATTATATCATAAGATCCCTCTAAAATACGACCTTCACCTGAACTGGTGGTTGATTGATAAGAAGTATTTTACATTCAATTAAATATGTCAAAAAACATACTGCAAATGGGTTGTCTAAAAAATTTCGGTCCAGAGTATGATTAATTAACATTAAAAATAAGTTATTTTCTAAAAATTTGACTGGGTTGGTTAATAGACAAATTCCATAGCAATCGAAAGTATGAAACCCATAGAATATGCAAACGTTAGGTTGACTATATTTTTCCCGACATAACTCTTGTGTAGGCAGCTAAAAATAGGTGAATTGATACTAGTAACATGCACCGGTCTGATTAATGAATTAAAGCTAAATGAAAATAAAGATTATTTCATTATAAAACTTTTTCATCCCTTAACCATCTCAGTAAAGATCGTGTTATATAGGGATCATAGACTATTACACCAAAAAATTGAGGGGCTGTGCCCACTTATTTTTCTGAAGGCTGGATCCGCGCCTGTACACGCTTATTTGAACGAATACCGTTTCCCCAACTTGTAATTGATTTGGAGTTGGACGAACTCTAATCTCATATAATGTGTCATTTTAACTTTCCATTTAGTTTTATAATATATTCCCATGCTATCCCAACTTTAAAATGTGTTAATTGTTGCAGCTATTTTCTTTGGGCAGGTCCCATAGAAAATAGCACAATTTTTACATAGTATAGAATAAAGTCGCTTCCCGTTCTTGTATGCTTGATCTTTTAAACTCCGCAACGGATTTTAATGCGGTTCTCATTAATAAACAGAGTAATTCAAACAGAACGTTTTTATGCATAATACTTGTATATAGTGCCCGAGCGATGCCGGGGCAGTTCGCTAGTAATAAATAATGCCTAGTATTAGTATAGAGCAGCGGTCGGCAACATATGTTCCGGGGGCTGCAAGTGGTCCGCGACCTCTCTTTGCAGCCCGCGACCTCTTTTTGCGGCCCGCGACCTCTCTCTTTGCGGCCCGCCACCTCTTTGCGGCCCGCGACCATTTTGTAAATGGCAATATAATTCCTTATAAATAGATAATAATTACACATGCTTAAAATGTTGTAAAGTACTAAAATTCAGCATTTTTAATATCAACTGCATAAATTGATTACTAGACACCAAATTTTGCAAGTGTGGCCCGCCCACAACTGTAAGATTTACATGATCATGATTTGATTCACATTTATTACTTAATAATTGAGTACTTTTCAGACTTAGATCTAACGTGCTTTTACTGCCGAAGTAGGCATTTTTCAGAAGAAATGCTGATATCTTTTGGGAAAATACAAATTTTCATTATACTAGAATATCTCATAACAAAATTATAATATGCGATGGTCGATTGCTGGTAATAATCTAGAATGTAGCTTTTAATTTCTGCAACCCTAACTACCTATTTGCAATTACCTATGGATGTGAAAAAATGTAAAAAAGAAAGAAGGAAATTTATAAATAGTCAAAACTCTCATTATGTGTCATTTAATAAAGTTGTTCACCAAACAGGTTGGCCTTGAGTTCCAAGTTCGTTTGCTGAATGTAAACCTTGGAGCCATAGACCGCAATACTCAGCGTGAAGTGGAAATGTTCCTGGTGGCCATTGCCAAGAATCCACCCATCATGAACCTGGATGGTTTCACTAACATCAACAGGGAATTGTTTACAGCTGTAAGTAGATATTCATTAAGAAAAAATTATGTCATAAGATCATATGTCGTGAGTTGAGAGTGTCGTAGTTTAATCAGTGGCCGGCATATGATTTCAACTAGGTTAAGCAGCTCTTATCACGGTCGGCTTTTAAGTATAACCTGGTACTAGACCGGTATAACGCTAAGTTGAAGTAGAGGATATCAAATTTTTAGTTGCTGTGACTTAGTTAGTCCTTTGATGCAGCGAACTAAAGTGAATGTCCTCTCAGTCACTAATCTGGAGCTCGTGCAAGTCTGACAGAATGACGTCCTTCTACTAGTATCTAGGCTAGCCAACAGGTCAGTCGCTGATTATGGTCTCAAGGTATGCCTTCTTAACTTGTTAACTTTGTTTGTTGTTAGTTGATATCACAAAAGTTTTAAAAATTCTACAGATTTACTTCTTATTGTAAATTAGCTCCGAGGTTTGTGGATTCGATCGAGTCTAGGTGCAAATGTATATATGTATTTATATATTTAAAAATACACATTTGTGCATCGCTAGGCTATTACAGACGACCGTGCGTTGTTAGTCCTATGTTTTTCTAAGCATTGAAGCATCCTAATGTCTTTTAATTAAAGATTTTATTCGAAAATTTGAATTATAACTCTCTTTGTTTGCAGAATATATCATTTATGTCTACATACTTAATAGTGCTGATGCAATTCAAGTTAACGCTTCTGAGACAAGGTGCGAAGAAGGTCTTTAGGACTATTACAAGGGCGTTCTTCAATGCCACTACTTTAGCTTACGACAGTGAAGATGAAGAAGTTGAAGAATAAAGTATTAAAATTAAAGTGTTGTATTGTAACGGTTGAATTTAATTTTTATTGACTAATTTTTGTAGACGGAGAGAAATTATTTCTCGGTTGAATGTGATTTTTGCATCTGATGTTTCAGTCTAAAAATGCACTCTCCTACAGTAATTAATTGCAGACATTTTTTTTTGTAAACTTAAACTCAACCATGCACTGTAAGCTATTGATATTGACGAGCTTGCGTGTTTGCGACTACACACTATTTTGAATGTTGAAGTGAATTAGAGTGAATAAGAGGGGCGTGCATTTTTAGACTGTACGGTCTCTATGCTTTGAAAAATAACTTAAATTACAACATTACACAGATTTTCTCCTGTTTTTTTTTTATCGTTTTTTGTAACGCTTTTTGCACGTAAAATTTAAATGTAACGCTTTTTGTAACGTAAAATTTAAATTCTTTCACTAATTGCATATGACTATACGATAAATATAACAAAAAGACATGTCTGTCTGTTTGTTCCGAATAATATAAGATACCGCTGCACCGATTTCGATAGGACCTTCGCTGGCTGGTTGATGTTGCAAGGAGTAACAAAGGTTACTTCAGTTATAAATAAATAATTAGGGTCCTACATAAAAATAAGGTCCCAATCAAAATATAATAAAATCACTATTTATTGAAAAAAGTAGTAAGTGTTTCTGCAAAATAACCTCTTATACTATCAATTATTTCTATTTATATTTTTCATACAAATTTAGCAGTTATAAAACTGCAAGAACGCTTTTTTATATTACAAGGAGCAAGTGAGCAGGCGGTTGGTAATCTAAGTGACTACCGATGCCCATGGAGATTTGCACCCATTTCTAAACTTGTAGAGCCAAATGTGAAGTAGAATATACTTTTTAGAACGAAGTTCCTTTTAGTGCCAAAGGCGGATAACCGTGAACTGGGATTCCCCATATTACAAAATAACAACCTTACAAGCTCTGACGCAGCAAGCAGACGTAAGGAAGCACCTTCCTTTCCTGAACCATTTGAATCCATTTCTTTCCCGCAAAGGCGTCCAAGTCGTCTCGCCACCTCTTCCTCGGCCTACCTGGGTGTCGGCTGCCATACATCTTATATTAAGAAATATAAACAGGGCAAGTGGGGGGGGGGGTCATAACTGTCTCTCGCTTCATCCTAAAACTTACTTCGAACAGGCAATCCTCCTGCCCCTATATTATTTTAAGTTCGTTCGGTTAAGTTAGACTCAACTGCTACATAGTACGTAACGGCATATTATAGCACTTTATTTGTTTTTTACATATAACCTATGGCAAACGGGCTGGCGGTATACCGAAGTGACTACCGACACCCATGGACATCTTCACAACTAGAAAGCTCATACATACGTTGCCGGCTTTTATATAGGGGTTTAGGCCACCGACAACTCTCACAAACCGAAAGAAACGTGACAATAATGCCATCACTTGGCGTGACAGCATTGCCGCCACTTCACAATACGGTTTCAAACCAACAGGACTGCAAGCGTGGCGGTACCTCTAATTCTCTAATCCTTTTGTTTTATTCCACAAAAAAATATATAAATCGTTTAGTGTAATACTATACAAGGAAAATTTAATCACACTGTTAACCTTAAATATGCATCAAAGGTATTATCTAAGAGTATAACAATAATTAACATATATAAATTTGCAACGGTAGGCTAATGGCAGCTTAGAATAATACCACTGCATTAAAAATAAGGAATGGCCGGCATCACAAAAAGAGCACCAGCTTAACCCAAAAAACGATTGCAACATTAGTCACTTTATTGCTACTAATACTTGTTTATTAATAAAAAATATAACGGACGTAGTGAGCGACCGTGTTCTATATATACCAGACGCGTGCCGACAAAACAACGCAAGGAATCGTGCGGCAGACGTCGCAACGCACGCACGCGCTGAAAACACAAAAAAATAAACATGGATACGTGTGTGATTTGTGGTGTGGTTTGTGTTACGTTTGTGTGAAATGTTCTCCGGCTTCAAGCTAGCGAAGGAGAAGGGGAAAGAGGAGGCGTACTGCTACAGGAGTGTCAAATCAAAGCCGCCAAGGACTCCCACGTTATCGCGCGCGAAACATCAAAGGCGTAAGTTGACAGCGAGCACGGCTAATGAGCTGGTTTTCGAACCCGTGAATTGTACTCAACTGTTGATTACTATGACATAATTAACGGGTATGTAAACAATGAGACAAAAGATTGAACCATAGCATTGAATTTAAGCAATTAAACTACAAAACGCTATGTTTAATTTCATAAGTTACCTGTAATACTTTACTACTACATGGCAACGTTTGTACTTAGTATATGTGTACACATGCTCTGGGTTTTGGATTAAAACATAACCAATACTAGGATATTTTATACATTGCAATGTAGCTGTATCTTGTTTTGCGTGCCACAAATAAATTAAAAAAAAAAACAAGAATTTTTTTATGCCAACGTGATCTTTGTAAAAAAAAGCTTTTGTTTATTATTTATATCATTGATAATCATGATGAATTTCATGGTGTTCAGTTTCGAAATGAAACGTGCGTAGAGGCAACAAAAAATAAATGTGTTGCTGTGCTTTAGTAAGGAGTTGTTTCTGATAAAGCATTGCGAGTCTCAAAATTCCGAAGATTTTCCCTTGTTTTTTTTCTTCGCGGATTTATGCAAATTAGTTTGATCGTTTTTTTTCAAATTATCATGGATTTTCGAGCAGTAAGGCTCGGTCCTGTTAATTTTGCAATGTAATCTCTATGATATACATATGTCATGGACAATTATAAGGGGTAAAACAGCACGCGAAACATCAAAGCTTCAAGTTGGCAGACAACATGGGCCTAATGAGCTGCTCCTCAAACTTTTGGATTAGACTCGTTAGTCTTTAGTTAATCCGCATGGAGTAATTAGTACCAGTGTATGCTGTGGTAACACTTTCATGTAGATCATCTATTAATGGTTTATTCAACCCATCAACTTCGAATTCGGCCACCACTTCGTCCGCATAATTGAGTAAATTATTATCCTATCCTATCCTATCATATCATATCATATCCTATCCTATCCTATCCTATCCTATCCTATCCTATCCTATCCTATCCTATCCTATCCTATCCTATCCTATCCTATCCTATATTGCGAGCGTATGAACGTGTTTAAAATCAATATAATGCATTCCTACAATGGATATTTCTATAAAATATATGACTTTTATACATTGTTTTTTGCAAGTAGGTATTGGATATAATATTTTCAGATTATCGATTTAATAGACAGTGAAAGTGTGATGTTACAAGTCTATTAGCGTAGTGGGCATGCCCATCGTGACCACCACGGTTGATCCGCGCCTAAATTATGGAACGTTTGTATTAATACACAAAAGTAAATATTTTAAAATTTATAAAAAAAAAAAAACAAAAAATATTTATTTTTATTTTTGTTTATCTGTCTTACGGCTAACTGCCAGACCTCTGGTTGAAACACTGGAAAATGTTTGGTGTAACAGAGTATAACCAAGTCCACTACCTGTCCGTTTCGTTATATATATATATATATATAAAGTGGCCGATCGCGTGTCAGGCCACGCTCATATAGAAGGGTTCCGTATCTCATACGCTATAAACGTAATTGGTAAATAACTTCAAAAGTTGTTGTCCGATTTCCTTTAGAATGATATTCCTAGTCTTTAGCATGTTCTATTGACAGGGAAATTTTAAAGTCTCTACGTCTAAAAGTTTGGAAGTGCTAGGTGACCGCCTTATGGGCAGACAGACGGACGGACGGACAGAGCGAAATTATGAGGGTTCCTTGTAGTACTACGGAACCCTAATAACACATACGAAATATTAAGCAGTGCAATAAATCTAGAAGGAATCCTACTCACTAAATTAACGATTCTAAATATTGGTTAATTATGAGAGTAATAATATACATAAATAAACATATAAAGGTACTATTTCTTATCATACTGACATAATACTAATATATTAGGTTATACATAATTAAACCATACATAAATAATTAAGCGAGTTAAGTAAGAACTTATAAAATAAATAATAAATATACAAATTTACGTATATCAAACCGGACACAGCAGATCATTTAACAGCCATATTTATTATAATGTTTATTAGGGTTCTTCATAGGCATACGGAACCCTAAAAAGTACGATTACATAAGCAATCTCGATTATGAACTGTCACAATAACTGACACGAATAGCTATCATCTGATGCATCTTAACCTCATATTGACTGAACGAACCAAACAGGCTATATAGAAAATTGAACCCTATTACACTGTTAACTATGTTTAATATCTATTAGGGACAACAACGCGCTTGCGCATAATCGCTAATTTCATTGCAGTGTTAATTAATCTAGCTTGCTCTGACCTGACCCATAAATGGTTCAATTTTGATCGCAATCTTGTTTATGCAGGGCATAATAAACAATATTATTTGGTATTCCAAAATAAGTACCTGAAATATTTATTTCAGTTTTCACAAAAACGTTTTGTGTGAATCAAACTAACGATTTAATATTATACTAGCATTATACCGGACTGAAGTAATGAGATAAATATTTTTGTTTATATTCTCACAAATTTTACAATTTGTATCAGTAAATATACTTTAAATAGTGTGAAATTGACTATATGTGGAAATAGCGCCATCTATACACAGCGCTGTGTACTACAACAACAAAGTTCAAAGGTCGTTCTAAAGTAAACGCATTGTCCATACAAACACATCTGAGTGGCGGCAATGCGAATAATTTAAGTGATATTTGATATTTTAGTAGGAACTGTTTAAAAATACATACAATATAAGAGTCATTTTCTTAGTAAAGTACGCTAACTATTTAAAAAAATGTGGAGATGCAAACCAGTCGCATATTCAAAGACGCGTACCGTTGTCTTCCGGTCGGTTTTTCTGCTTCCTCTAAGACGAGTCCGCAGCCTTCACGATGATGACCGCCGGCCACTTTTACCGGCACTTTCTTTACACTATTATATTACGATGAGTATAAATAAAACCTTGTTTATGTATTCATTTTAAAGATGCCTGGTTATTACACTCTTTTAATACCAAGGCGCCTTTAAGGGAAAGAAATAAACACGTCAAAGGATAGGAGGGGTGGGGAGGGGGTCACCAAAATGATGCCTTTAGGTACCTTCCTACTCTTACTAACGTTATCCCGGTCTAGTACCAGGGTCGTACCATTGCATTGCATTGACGGAGGTGTATGAAATTAGGCACAATTGTATTCCATACATGGGAGGGGTGCGAATGCAAATATTTTTTTATAATATGCAATATTAATATATTAAATTATTAAAATAAAACTACAAACACAACGTCAGATGAATGCCGATGTATATTGAATTGAATGTTTGGTTACAGCTAACCTCAGCTCTACTATTTATTGATAAATAATGAAAAAATCTTAAAAAAGAAATGAATCAGAAAAAGATCAAAGAACATATAACATTGCTTTCTTTGCTGACATTGATTTTGTATTAGGTTACATTAATGCTTAAAGCGAGATGAGGGTCATTGGACTCTACGATTATTTGATATTGACCGAAGATTACATATATACGAAACTTGCCATTTCTCACGACTCCGCCTGCGTAAAATTGCGTGAGCCTTTAACTCTCCTTAATCCGGCCCTAACGCAAAATCCCTTCTTACCAGATGTCTAATAACTATAAACTCCGTGTCAAATTTCATCTTTGTACGTCACGCAGATTTCGAGATTTTGTGAAAGTTGATCTTTCGCTTTTAAATATTACTAGCTGGCCCGGCAGACGCTTTTGTGTCTAAACATTGGGTAATTTACTATTTACGACAGTCTATAATATTATTCGCGTTCCCGTTCCTCTTTTCCAGTTATCTTTTCCGTTCCCGATCCCGATATTTTGACTGATTTTTTTATCCGATGTCCGAATCCAGGTTTTAAACTACCTTTCCACCAATTTTCGACCAAATATGTTCAACCGTTCTTGAGTTTTAAGTAGTGTAACTAACACGTTTTTCTTTTATATATTGTTGCAATAATTTTAAATTGAGTGTGCTCCCACCTTAAGCTAGAGGTCTCCATTTAATTTCGTGCCCAATTATTTAGAGCGGCTCGAGTTGAGAGTTTTTTATTTCATTACAATAAACGTGCTTCGAAGTGAACAATTTTCGCGAATAAAGATTTAACAGACTTGTTTATGAGATAACTGTTTATTTCATTTGGGGAATATAAATAAGTCTAATTAAGAAGTACTTATTACTGTGAACTGTTTATGTCATATAATTATTCTTTCTAAAACATTATCGTGCAAAATGTTGCCACAAGGAGACTATATGGCGCGCACTGCCAAAATGTTATTAGACCACTTTTAGAGCACCGCTTCTAACTCTACACGTCCTATATTTACGAACTCCTTACCTTATTCTAAATATGTGGCTTGACCATTTCGTTACTGTCACATGGGTTTAAGATTAAAAATTTATTCACTCTTCAGTACTTTTCAGTTATACAATAGTTCTTGTAGTAACACAATAGCCACTCCACATAGTTTTCCCGAGGTGTAGAGGCAGTGAACCTAGGATGTGTAAAGTGAGGACGTGTAGAGTTAGGACGTGTAGAGTTAAGACGTGTAGAGTTAGAAGCATGACTCTAAAGGATATTTGAAAACTTGAAAGGCGTCATGATATCAATTTCTCGATTTAAAAATTTTTCCGAAATCTATTAATTGCTAGTTACTGATTAGGCTACTACCCCCTTTGTCTTATTAATTAACATTGGTATTTTGTCTCAGGTTCTCCGGCAGACAACGTTGCCGATAGTTCCAGACCGCCACCAAACATTCCAGCGTCAACTATCTCACCGCCTGGACCTGCCCTCTATACAATTCAGCATCTGCAGCCTGGAGCGTGCAGACTCTTCTATTGGACTCATCAAGGTAGGATGAAGTCATTATGACCCTACTAGATGTAAAAGTAAACAATCCTATAAACTTCCAGATAGTCAGGTCACGGGTCTAGGATTATAGACCTGCTTTGATAATATATAACCAGGATATACACATAATCATACATAGCCATGAAGTAGCGTCTGTATAGTCATATATCGTACTACCATTCTAACTTATTTCGGTAACGTGTGTAGACACAATAACATGTCTATTGAGCTTTTGGTTTTAGAGAGAGTGGAAGGCAAGAAGATATGGGTAGAGCGGCCTGAGATGGTTGGGGTAAATGAAGTGGACGGATCAGATAAGGGCATTAAGCGGTCCTTTATATTCTTCTTCTCAATGTGCCATCTTCTCATAAAGTTCAGCGATCATTTTGGCAACTTGTACTCTTGATACTTCTAAATAGCCAACGGGTGCTTTTTCCAAACCGTTAGCGTAGATTTTATAGCCAAGAGGTTCTTCTTTAATCCACATTGCACTTGCCTGGTAGAGCAGCTGGTATTTAGGGTTTCTTATGATATAGTTCATTTATATGAATACGTGTGGAGAGCAGTAGAGAGAAGTGGAAGAGTATAGACAGTGAACTATATGTGATATTCGGGTCCAGTCTGTCAGGAATAATACGACGAAAGCTGACCAAAGCTGAAACAGAGAAATCAACATATTTTATCTATATTTTGAAACATTGCATTTTTGTGCTGTGAGACACTGCACACTATACATCAATAAACACTAGAAATAATAAGTAATAATTTATATGTTAAGCAATCATTTCTAAAATGTTCTTTAAGACTATAGGGGTCTGTGATTTCAAAGTATTAAAAATTTCAATTTATATCAGAAAATATATGACTATGATCACAATAAATTTATCATTGCCAATTATATGCAAAACTTGCAGCCGCGGCAGACATTGTCTTGCTGGAATGTTGGTTTACTCTTACTATTGAATGTCAAAACATAGCGCCATCTATTGGTCGCTGAACCCACTGACCACCGATTGCTCTGTCCCAACATTTTAAATATCTCATATCTTCTAAGGTATTCATTTTAATTGGATGCTGTAAAGGGCAATTTTGATCTGCATTAAATGCACGACGTATCTAGCGTCTTTGTTTAGATAAATATGCAAAAATATGTTTTTTATGGGATCATGTTACTAATCACTGAAATTCTTGGCTTTTATCTACTATACTATATATGTATTATACATATAAACCTTCCTCATAAATAATTATCTATTGGTGAAAACTGCATGGTGATCTGTTTAGAAGTCTTTGACTTAATTGCTAACAAGCAGACAAACACATGTGGTGCACTTCTTTGTTTTATAATATATAAAGATATATTATCATCTCTGTAGCTTATTAATAATAATAAAGCCTTTATTTCCAAATATGGTGGTTTTACAACATAATTTCTATGACTTAATATTATAAAAGTCCTAAGAACATTTTATGGTCATCTTTTCATCTGTACCTACATACCTAAAAGAAAATAGAGGTGCTTCCAGGTTCGCTTCTGAGTGATCTGTATGCGCTGAAAGTGTAGAGCCCATGTGGTAGTAATTTACAATGGCTGCCTGTGCCCTGAAATCCTTATAGTCCAGATGCAATGCAAATATATCACATAGTTCTGATAGGTCTTTAGGAAAATCACTTTTATTGTCTTCACTGTACACCTGTAATTAAAAAATGTGATACTTTTATTTTAAATTCCACTTAGAATTGAATTAGTTCACACATTCATTGTTTGATAATTAATTAAAATTAATATTAATTTTAAAAACTTTGTAGAATATTACTACCTAGACATTAAACTGGTAAGAAAATGGAACACTTGGTTTATGATGATGGCAAAACTTCAAAGTATATTTTTTTAAATTAATGATCATAATAATTTATTTATTTACACCAGACTGGGTTTACAAAGCTGTTAAATTAAAATGACCAGTACAATACATTACAGCCATATAAATGGCTTAATATGTATATACTTATATTAGATGCAATACAATAATTAATGACACAATTCTTAATTTAACCATTACATCATTTTATCTTAAATTAATTATAATAATAAATCTTTGATAATAACACAATAATCCCAATAGTAAGAAAAATCATCAATCAATATTTTAATATAAAAATGATCTAGCCCTTCTTTGCCTAGTCTAGGCATCTAATAATACTAATTTATTTAAAACTAACTGCAACATGCAACTGTGTCTGTACAGAGTCAGTGCTTTTCAATTGTGAGGGTTTTTATTTTTTAGACAGACCATAACTGTTTTTCCTAATTATTATTCCTTGTAAAATGCCAGCCAACCTGCCAATGAAAGTACTGTTAAAATTGTCAAAAAAATAAATCTTTTGTTATAGGTATTGTACATAATTCATATGCAAATTTTATTATATATGTATGTTTTCACAAGATTTAGTATGCAAGTGGTTTTAGAGGCGATTAATCGATCTAGCTAGGTTTCATATTTTCAAAATTTCATTTGGCCATAACTACAGGCGACGAAAATGGTTTGAGACCAGATGATTATTTCCCTTTTTTTTATTTAAATAACCTATTCATGTATTTTTATTATTGTCAGTAACATGGAAAACTATTATTATAAATATTATTATTACCAGGTTCTATATAGTATTATCTATGAAACCTACCATCTTACTTAGTCTTAGCTAAATTATATACTCTACATTATTCCTGCACAAAAGATCCAACTGAATCCAAGTGCATTTAGCTGCCGGCATCAATTCTACATATAAATTTATAAAAAGAAAATAAATTTATAAAAGAATATTAACATTTTACTTTTGTGTCCCAGTTGTGATGGTATCCTAATGTTGTCCATCTCAGACATTAAGTTGTCTACCTTAGGAACAGACGTCCGTGTGTCATATAGTCCTGTATATATTTATTTATTTATTTATGTATAGTCAACGAAGAAATTGGTTTGCCACGCTAAGGCCGAATGTCGTTTGCACGTCGATTAGTTAAAAGGCTTATTTTTGCTTGATATGCATTGCGTTTGCAATATTTTTTTTAACTAGGCGCTGTCATCCAAAATGGTAAGGCCTGTATCTTTGTCTATTGATTAATGATTTTTGTCGTTCATCCCTTGACATTGACACTAACTGACAAAATTCGATTTATTTAAAGCAGTATCACAAGTGAGTAAAATAAATATTTGTCAATTTTCATAGGATAAAATTTGACAAATTGTCGATTTTTCGTAAGTGATATATATAGTTACATATAGATAGCATTACCCATATAACCATTAACCACCAATACCACAACTTGAACAGATAAGAGGTTTTTGTATTTTCTTATCATTTAACACAAACATTGATATTAATTATAAATATGGTATAAATAGACCAGCTATAACTTGATGATTCTAGTTTCAATTCAAACACTGTATTCAGACAAACATCAAGTAAATATAAATGAAAATGAAGTTTTGCGCGAATCTTTCTTTTATGTTTACCGAAAGCTCGAGTATATTGGAAAGGTACGCTTTAGCAAGAGAAGCTGGTTTTAAGGCCGTTGAAACAGGATTTCCATTAGGCCATACTGTTGAAGAAGTGAAGAAAGCAAAAGAAGCATCAGGAGTTGAACAAATTCTAATTAATCTAAAAACAGGTAAGTGAAAATCATTTATTTTTGTAAGTGCAGTCAAGAATTTTAAATCTAAAAAAAATTAAGTAATCTGTGTTAAATGTTTTAGACTTTACAAGTTTTGAGTATTAAATTTTTTTGGGTAATTTAACTGTAACAAAAATATCTACTTTTGCTTTACAGGAGATGTTACTAAGGGAGAGCTAGGTGTTACTGCTGTTCCTGGCAAAGAAAATGAATTTAGAGACAACTTGAGCACAACCATTGACTATGCTAAAGCTGTTGGTGCAAAAAAAATACACATTATGGCGGGAAAACTAGAACATACATCACATAGAAATTGGGAAACTTATGAGGACAATTTGAAGTATGCTGCCAGTGTCTTAAAAACTGAGGGAATTTTAGGGGTTATAGAACCCATTAATCAACATTCTGTTCCCAAATATTTCTTAAGTGACTTCAGCAAAGGTTAATAATATCGTATGTCATAAGTATAAAAAAATGAACATTCACATAGCCTATACACTGATTTAAAATTAAATTGTTTGTCTTTGTGTGTAAAGTTAATCTCAAGAAATATTATTTCATTCAATAGTGTTTTAACTTTATTGGAGAAACTTACAGAACTTTGTTTGACCTTTGAAAACACAGAACCCTATGGAATATTAGGGAATAGTGAAATTTCTTTAGGACATATTGTCCTAAATATCAGCTTACAATATCTTAAAAAAAATAATTGTATGGTTTATAACATTTTAACTGTTTTTCTAACCTTTTAGCCGTAGACATTATTAAGAGGATAGACAGTAACCATCTGAAATTGCAGTTGGATGTGTTTCACCTTCAACACATAACTGGTGATCTCTCCCACAACATAAAGAACCTCATGCCTTATGTTGGACATGTTCAGGTGTTGTATTAAGTCATTTATATTAAACAAGAACATTAGTAACTGACTTTTTTTTTATATTTATTCTTTGAATGCAGTATTCTATATATATGGAAATTACACTATAACTTTTTCTGTGTTGATTCTCTCTATTTTCTTCTTTAAACTTTTATCTCAACATGAATAATTGACCAATTATGATTACAAATCCTATTTAGAGCTACTTTAAAAGTGGGAGCTCTATATCATCATAAAGAGAAAAAAATAGCTTTAATGTCATACCTAATTCTAAGTGAATTAAAAACAGACGAACACAGTTATCTTGTTGCAAGATCTTAGACCATAATGTCATGTTACAGATTGCACAGGTGCCTAATCGCAATGAACCAAATACTCCTGGTGAAATAAACTACAAATACATATTGGAACACCTCAATGACAGCGGCTACACAGACTGGATTGGTCTGGAATATAAACCTGCCATCACCAGCAAGGCAGGTCTTGGCTGGATACAGGAGTATGGCTACACTCTTTAAATATGTGAAGATGGTTCAACACTTTAAAATAAGTCTTTGCAATGTTAGTTCTAAGTACGAAAGCAAAGCTAAATATTACTGTAACTCTAATAATCTTCTCATAGTAAATAAGTGTACCAAAATTTATTTTTGCCAAAATATTTTGATTATCCTTTTTTATTTGGTCGACCATTCTTCAGATGAGGTCCCATATAAATTTTATTGAAATTGAGCAGTTAGTAGTATTGCAAAAATACTAAAAAATTTATATACATATGTTATTTTGTTAACACGTTTGAGCAGTACATGTAGATAATATATAAATAAAATATCATGAGACATTTTAAAGAAATTATTTTTAAATAAAATGAAATGTCATCAGTATGGGCTCTATTCCTTGGAATTTTTTTGAAAGCGGTTTTATTTTTATTAAATACTAATTTATTTCTAATTTTTTAGTGATGATGTTTTTTATTTCTGTATATTTGTGCTCCGATCGTATTAGTAAGAGTCCAGCGGTCCAGAGCTTACCCATCCTAATCCATTAAGTGCAGCAGAAAATAAAACAGAATTTAAAATGATTAATTAAATATAATAATGGCAATTGCAGTGAAACATTTTAATATTATAACAGTTATTAAATTAATTATTTACTTATAATTATTGATCTATGATCCAGTGTAGAATTTTTGCACCCAGTAATGTTTCTTTACTCCATCAAGCGATAGACGCTCTTTGCTGGAAGTCTTTAAAAGCTGAAAAAAAAATTCAAAACTTAAGGTGCAAAAATTTACAATTATTTTTTTATAAATTACACTAATACAAGTATTCCAAATTGCAATTAGTCAATTGAAAAGTTGAACCAAGGAAAATTATAAGGCAGAATTTATCTTTGTTTCATCATGGAGGGGGTGTCTAGGGGAGCTTTAATTCATGTTGCCATGTGGGTGTGGAGGCACATGGAGTGGAAATCGTTTAGTGACTCAAGAGAATATATACAAGTCACAAAAAATATACAGACATTTTTTGTAGGGAATTAAATTCTCTACAATATTAGTTCTATAAGTCTGTTATACAAAAGAATAAAAAAAATTTAAACCAAAAACCATGCCCAAAATTAACTTCTCAAAACACAATTTATATGTCTGTGCACTGTAAAATATTAAAAAAAAAAACAACTGAAAAATACTAAAATGATGTGTTGTGTAAATGGTTGTCTATTTTCTTCATTATATTATATCTGCCTCTAGACTACCTTTTCGCTTCGCCCGATGATGCACTTCCATAATGTTCTTAGAACAAATTCGTCCAGCTTACTTCCAAAAGTCAAGCATGCGTAAAGAACTTTTACTTTAAAAACTGCTCATTGCAGCTAATATATAATGATACAATCGCACCTAAGATATATAGCATATGATTGTTTTGTGTCAAAATTTGTTTATAGCCTGTTCTATTGTTGCAATAGTTTGTACTGTTATTACTTCCTAGTATATTTAAACTACTGCCTTACCTTTGAAATTAAATCTTTGGCTCCTTCAGGTACATATTTAGGGTAAGTCATATCCAAGGATAAAATTCTTGCATAAGTCCTATCTTGGCCTTCACTTTCAAATGGCGGTTTCCCTACTAAAAATTCATACAATAGCACCCCAATACACCAGTGATCTACATATACGTTATACACTTCTCTTTTGATCATTTCTGGTGGGAGGTAATCAAGAGTACCGCACATGGTCTTTCGTCTGAAAAAACATTTCACATTAGTTAATATATTTTACAATACTTTATACAAGGACCACATACACATTAACATCAGTGTTAATTTTAAAGGTAACAACCTTATATAAGGTTGACTTAACACAATTATGCAGTTATAGCTTTGAAATGAGACATCTGACTGGTATCAAATAGAGGACAGTTTTTTTTTAATTTTTAGATATTATTATTATTTATTACTAATGGTACAGAAAATCAGAACACTGTTCAGAAGTCGTCTGATTTATGAGAAATACTATTTGCCAATATCAAAGTCTCAGCATCAACAGTTATTTACAAAGGTGAATGAAGGGTTCTAGACAAATTTTATAAGATATAATAGTTGTTACCCACAACTTCTACTGGCAAAATTAGGTAAAAACATTTAGTGTTTTCAAATCGGGCCAGTAGTCCCCGAGATTAGCGTGTTTAATCAAACAATTTCTTCAGCTTTATATATTAGTAAAGATAAAAATTTTATATTACTGCAAGTTTTATTTAAATATGCCTGGTGCATTTTCAAAGAGTACCCAAAATAGAGTATAGAGTAGCGCATGTAAACAGCAAATAAATTTAGGATTGCAATTATATGGTTTATTTAAAAAACCAACTCCCCTATTAATTTAGTTCCATGAAACAAGGCTATTTGGTTGGCTGCCAAAATCGTGCTCCTATTAGGTACTTGTAATAAGTTAATTCTGTGTCTTTGTAAACATGGTAATGTCTTTTTTATAAATCATTGCACCCCATGTAAACTTTCACCATGACATATCATCTCATACTATTTGAGGTTCACATAACTTCTTTGATGATGTGCAGCATTTTCTTTTATTAATCAAAGAGGAAAACCTCTTGGAAAATATTTATAAAATATTTTAATTGTTGAATCTTGACAGTTTTCAATTGTTTAACTCTTTTATTTTGGAGTTATAAGACTAAAGGAGCGTGTATTATGCACAGCTAATATGCACCGAAGACCGAGGGTGTCAAGGCGTTCTGTTTTAGAGAATAAAATGGTTAAAAATTTAAAAAAAAAGCTTTTCTTCAATTATCAAATATACTACTGATTGAACCACCTATCAAAATTTGGCCACCTCTCAAACTTTGAAATTGCACCTGTATGCCTATTTTACAACAGACAGGGTCTTGTACATCTTATTAGATAAGTAAATTAGTGTCTTATACTATATATTTTCATTACCTTTCGGATGGAGCGTGGACTGACCACCCAAAGTCTGCAAGTTTTAGATCACCATTGGATGCTACTAAAATGTTCTCTGGTTTAATATCTCTGTGAATGACGTGATGTTGATGACAGTACTCCACAGCATCTGCAACCTGAATACAGAAATAACACTATTAACAGGTGACCGGTTGAAAACATCTATGAGATAACTTTTAGTTTTTCTCACATTTGCTTAAAGCAATTTAAATCAAAATGTGATCTAACCAATATAAAAAATGCAAATTTGCAATGATAATTTAAAAGTATTCATTTTCTCTGATTACCAATATTCTGATTTTTTGTTGGGTATTTACATTACGTACAATATTACAACAAACACATACTTGATATATATATTTGGCAGCCTTATCTTCTGGAAATCGTCCATGTGGTGAATTTGTCAAATGTTTGTAAAGTTCCCCGCCCTCAGCAAATTCCACTACCAAGTATATTCTTTTTTCATCATGGAACCACGTCAAAAGGCGCAGAATGTTAGGGTGTCTAAAATGTATAAAAACTTAATATTAACAGCTGTACTCTTGGTAAATTAATAACAGGCAACAGTAACCAATACGGAAACTTTTCCTTTTGAAGTCAGTTTTTTAACACTTTAAACACTTTTACTGGGTCATTACCTTTTTTAACATAAAATTTGAAACATGCTTTCCAGTTCAAACAAAATTCCAAACTGTATATTAGGGAAATGACATCCTGTTTCAGATCTTTTAAGTTTATAGTTCTACATCAACTAAGAGATATTTGCTAATACCTACTTTAAATGTGATTGTATTTCGATTTCTCTCATAACCTGGCGCTCGCATCTCGACTTCGTTATTTGAGACTTGAATAAAGCTTTTATAGCAACCAGATATCCAGTTTTCTTTTCTCGTGCGACATGAACGTGCCCGAATTTACCTCGACCTAAAGCTGAACCCAATTCGAAATCCTTGGGGGACCATTTATAACTAAAAAAAAACAAATATAAAATTTATATAAACATCGACACAAAATGTTAAAACTTTTGAACATTATAACGATATTTACGGTTTTCCGTAAGCTTCATGATTGATTATTTTATTTTCAAGTTCCGCCACGGCCTTTAATTCTTCTTCCATGACTTTACTTGTAACTTTACAGTTGACAATTTACAGAAACAAACGCTAGTAACTTAAGTCTAAGCTAAGAATTTAAGAAATAGTCCGTTACCGTTACAAAATTGACAGTTCTAATTAATTTAAAATGTGAGAGAATTCTGAACGTTGACGTCTGCGTAACTGCGGTCTAAGTAAACTTTATGGTATATCTCTATGGGTACTCTGTTTCACTACAGATTAATGCCGGCGTCAGACATAGCTTCATTTGAATGATCATTTGAATGATCAAGTAGTGTGGCCGGGGACATTGAGTAGCTGCGCAAAGTTTTGTATAACTTTGGATAAAAATGTACAAACACTTTGAGCTACCTTCGTTTTCCCTTAAAGACGACTAATTTCTCTACAAATTATTATAGAGTTTTCTTTACAATTCCTCTGATTGGCAAAAAAAGACCGACGCCCATAAACATCTGCACACCCAGAACGCTGGCGGCAGGTACGTTGCCTTTCTTTAAATAGGGGCTAAGGTCACATACAATACCATATAATAATACAGTACAATACCATCCTTGGCGTGACAGCATTGTCACCATTTCACGTTGATCTTATGTCTGAAAGAGGTATTGGTAGCTGGACGCGCCGACACAATTCGGCTGCAAAGTACTCATTAAACTTATTCTAAATAAATAAAATTTTATTAAACTTTATTTTATCTTGTCTCTATACAAAAGACTACAGCTTTAGGGTTGTCTTTCGTATCGGCTCACCTCAAAACATCGTTCATTGGAAGATCTAGAGCGCAAAGAGCAACTCGCAACTTGCAACACGACGCTTGGAGTAGTGGCATTCTGATGGCTTGACGGAGCTGAACTAGCTGCAATGGTGGGGTTGGACGATACCAATAGTCTCTGCAAATTAGGCCCGAATCACTGTACTAATTTCATTAGACGTTTAATTGAAGTCAAGGTCTAAACAATTAACAAACATTGTGTGGTTTCATGAAACCACGATGCACGTGAAACTTTTGCGTCACCATACCGGCCTTGGCTGTTCTTCCGAGCGCCACTCACTTTATCAATACTCCTCGACCGGCTGTAATGCGACAAGCGGTAGATGGATACAATTTGAGGCGATCAATGGAAGAAGCGATGGCAGTTGGTCAACGAACCTAACTGAGTGGTGGCCTAGATTGGGTTGGAGAAATAATGGGCGATGGCGGCTCGATGGGCGGATGATGTGAGGAGAGTGGCAGGAGGTGGCTGGATGAGATTGGCAAGAGATAGGGGAGAGTGGCAGAAGTAAAAGAAGGCATATGTCCAGCAGTGTCACTTTAAAAAAACGTATGCAGCTTTTTCCGCCACCTTCGCTTACTCGAACATTTATCAATTCTCTGTGCAGGTTTTAAACGCAGGCGGAGTATTAGAAAAGGGTTCGGCGAAATTGAAGTATATTAATAAAATCGAGGATACATGTAGAAATTCTAATATTCAAGAAGATTATTGCATATTTCCAGGAAATCTCATTTCGTGCCGTGAATGTCAGGCAGGAATATTGGCAATAACGAAGTTTCGCGGGAGTGCGATGGTACAGTACAATATTACATACGGTGAGAATGAGGTGGGCATACATTTAGTAATTGTGGTGCTTTCATACAAACTAGAAAGCCTGATTTATCATATTAAAATAATTACAGAAATAGACATATTTTTATGCATGATAATCGACTGTATACTCGATCAAGAGAGTGCTTTGCCATTTTGGATGACAGTTTCTACTTAAAGCAAATTTTGCTAAGGGTTATTGTTAGAAACTAACGTATATTATAACAAACAAAAATGAGCCTTTTAAATAATTTAGGTACAAACGACTTTCGACCTTAGCGTGGCAAACCAATTTCTTGGTCGACTATACAAAGATGAAATATGGCAAGGAAGTAGTTTTTAGTTGGTAGACATCCGCTAAGAAAGGATTTTTCGTTAGCGCCAGATTAAGGATGTCTAAGGGCAAGACATTCCACCTTAGTGTGGCAAATCAATTTCTTGGTGGACTATACAAGCTCCCTACAGGGGTAGGCCGATTTGGGCGAAGTTTTGTGTGTATATTCCAAGGGGTTGATGGATGGTTGACAAAAAAATTGGGCCTGGTAGGCGTGATGACTATGATGAGGCGTGGTGAATGACTGCGCCAATTTAATTTATGCCTATTTTGTGATATTCGCATTCTTTCAGATAGTAAGTATTAAAATAAGAAATAAGAACGAAAGGCAATCTCAAAGGAGTATTTTATGAATACTAAAAGATGCAGAGCAGATGGCGTTCGTAGTGGACCGTAAATCGGGCAAGACAACGTCTGCCAGGCCCGATAGTAAAAATATAGCTATAGAAAACAATACTACCCTGCCAGTTTATCGGGTATTGAGCGCAGAAGCAGTACGGAAGGTGGAGCGAGCTCGTGTCGAGGTAGAAGCGTAACTGCTAACTCGGCACTCTTACCCGCTTTGATGGCTATTACTGGATCCACCTGATGGAAATAAGTAATTGACTATCCACTGGTACTGAGGTGGTCGTAACTTCATCAGTGGCCGGTATTTGAGTCTGCACTCCGCTAAGTCACTCTAACCGCGGCCGGGTGACAGAATGGGTGACCAATTCTAACACTAGTTTTCATATATCTGAGAGTATTGGCAACCAGGCAGCTAAGAGTTAGGCAAAAGTCGTAAAATTCATGTGACGCAGTGTATGGATGCTGTCTAATCTGGTGTCTTTCTGCAGTGGGGTTGCGTCACGCGTGCCAACGCGAGCGCAACTATCGCGACAGCGTGGCGTGGAAAGCGCGCAACTTCGGGGACCCGCGCCACCACGCCGACGCGCAGCGCCTCAGGATGCCCTCCTGCGAGAAGCTGCAGCAGTACCAGCGATAATGACCCAATAAATAAACCTTTCTGCACCCTCTTTCCTTTCCCGATCCCTCACCTTATTCAATTAGGGTACATACATCAATTGCTTCACACGTTAAAGGGAGAGGGGGTAGTCTTGCCAATGAAAAATGGCCAAAAGCGTCTCAAGACACGCCTATACAGAAGGGTTCCGTATCTGATAGGCTACAAACGTATTTGTTAAATAACTTTAAAAGTTGCTGTCCGATTTCGTTCAGAATAACTTTCCTAGTGAGTTTTTAGCGTGTTCCATCAACATTGAAAATTTAAAGTCTACGTCTAATAGTTTGGAAATGCCAGGGTGGGACAACCTTACGGGCAGATACACAGACCGATGGATGGACGGACGGACAGAGCGAAATTATAAGGGTTCGTTGTAGGACTACGGAACCCTAAGAAGTGACATTGTGCGACTAAGGGCAGTGGGTCAGAAGCTTGGTGTTGTTACATGTCAAAGTTATTAATATTTAAAAAAAATTGAAACTGCAGTTTTAATTATAATACATACATAAAATTGATAAATGTGTGACGTCATATTAAGGGAATTCGAAAATGTATCATAGATGGGATAAGGCCTCCTCCTTCTCTGACCACTTTCCTCTTTCCTGAGCTAATCCCATTCACAACTTCTACGCAATCAGATTGTCACACCGCCTGCCTCTCCTTGCTCTCTATAACCTCTATAAGTGGGACCTTTATATATGAAAAACCTCTGTTAAGGAGATCCCGATGTTATTGCATTTGGATTTGATGTGTGTCCAACTTTGTGGTAAAATATTTACGTATAGAATTTGATTATGAAATATAACAGTGTTATGGTGTACACACCTATTGGGAAGAGATTCTTTATTGACGTTCATAATCTGAGTAATTTAAGTATCGATACACATATATATAAATATTTATTTTGGCATTAAATTTTGCAGCCCCGGAAGTGTAATCTAATTTTAAAAAAATAGATTGTTACCGGAGCCAGACATAGCTCAGTGTTTGTACATTTTTGTCCTTGAAGTCTACCAAAGTTCGTGAAAAACAAAACTTTGTGAAGTTACACAAAGTCCCTGGCCACACTACATGATCGCTGAAATGATCATTCAAATGAAGCTATGTCTTGTTCCGGCATTACAATAATACTATGTTTACAATGAGTAATGAATACCGCCTCTGAAACCTCGTCGAGGGACGGCGAGGGTGGGGGAGCGCGAGTCTACAAGAGTAATCTCGCGATGCCTCGCAGTCACTTGTGGTTGCGCTCCACAGATAAATAAGAACAATTATTTTCTTTTTCTATGTTGCGCACATCCCATGAGGGTGTAGAGGCGGCATATTGCGTGTTACAAAAATTACGCCCTTCTGAGCATGCATTCGACAACAGTGTAAATGCATTTATAATGATGCTTAGTTCTAAATTTAATGCTATGTGGTATTTTAGTAAGTAAATTAAATTAAAATACTATGGCGAACATCATTTAAATGCTCACCATCAAAAAATATGACAGTATTTGCTGATTCCTAATCAGTAAATTTTGCTAATAAAATTGTCAAGTTTATTGAAAGCATTATTTTAATGGCAGCTGCATAGTCATTGATGAGCTGACCGTGAGATAGCGATTGATTTTTTAAAATTAATATAAGCCCACGATTTCGTCCACGTGGTGCATTGTACTTCGAGTGACGTCGATTTAACTGTCAAATTATCAGGATTAATAATTTTTTTCTTGACCTCTATTTCCATAGATAAACAGACAGATTTTTTTTCGTGTTTAAAAATACAGAGTGTAAAAGACATCGTACCGGATACGCATCCCATGGGTGCAGTATATGATTCTAGATTCCCCAGTGGTGAAATTTTTTGGCGGCTTTTTCTTGAAATGTACAAATTTTTTTACTGAATAATAGCGCTGACACGCGAGAAAAAATATTGCTCCTCATCAATATCTCGAGACGTCAAAAATGAATGATCAGCAAAAAAACTAAGGGCCTACTGATGCTCATGGACATCTGCACAGCCAGGTGGCAAGCAAATGCATTGCCGGCCTTTAACGACGAGGTTAGGCCACCGGAAACCCCTAAAAATAGCTTTTGGTATAATCAATGGTCGTCCTTTTTGACTTCTTTTCCTTCCTAGCATAATCCCGGATAAGTATCCGCTTAGATGGCAGAAGATGTGACCGTGGGTTAAGATGACCGATTGCCATCTGACGTCATCGTCAAAACCCCCACGATCTCTACAAACTTACGACTTTATCACTCAGTGACATTAATTGGTCCCACTGTTAGACGTGCCTTTCGAAACACGGAGGAAGTCCGATATGAATTATAAAGAAGTGGTAGAATGGGTTACCCGTGTGTCACCCAGTCGCAGCAAGAGCTACTTAACCTAGAGATAGACTCTAATGCCGACCACTGATTAGGCCACCGCCTCCTTATTCTGTTTACCTTGAAGTTAAGTAAACCGTCACTCGAAGACTCAAATGAGCCCGTCATTTGAGGCCCGGAGTCTGGGTTTATTACGGAAGCCAGGATCATAAAGTTAGATGTATTCTTAAAGTGCACGATTAACATCCGTCAAATAAGAAGTTTTATATTCCCATTCCCTTCATCATCATCATCCACAGCCCTTTCTCTCCCACTGCTGGGCAAAGGCCTGTTCCCGCTTGTACCACCCCTTACGTTCTTGAGCCAATCTGGACCAGGTTCGTCATTTTTCCATTCCCTTAGCGAAACTTACAAGCTTATGCTAGGAGTGCGTCGATGGGAGGATTAGAACTGAGTACTTAGGGGTGTCGGTCCAATTCCTGTATCATTGAACTATTGGGACGCAATATACGTAAAGGCGAAAAAAGGATTTTAAAAGAAAATAGTTAAAAATAATTTTCGTTTTCGAACGTACATAGTTCCTTTGCTACAATCGTTAAATTTTTGTGTGCATTCTTGTAACATTTTCGCATCGAAAACTTTTGCCTTAAAAGCGTTTAGTGGAAAAATAAAAGGCAAAAAGTAATCTCAAAGTGGCCGCCACCTTCCGGAATTTAAAGCAACGCTTTGGGGAAAAGAACGCTTAAAGAAGCACTACAAAGCACTTTCAAAATTACTTTAAGCTAGACAAGCTTTAAGATAAGACAACTCGAATACCAAAAGATAGCTTACAAAGAGGTTGCCTCAAAGACAGCATTTTGATATTTTAATTAATATGTCTGCTTTTTTAACTCATATAATATATTAACAAAATAAGCGGCCAACATCATGTCAAGACCTGCTTATGTAGAAAGGTTCCGTATAAAATTATTTGTTAAATATTACTTAAAAATTTGTAGTCCAATTTCGCTCAAACTATGATTTTTCGCTCAAACTATGCATTTCCTATGAATATAGAAAATTCCAGTTGCAAATATTGAACATTTCAAGTCTCTACATCTTATCCATTGGAATTCCAAGGGGGAGGGGCAGCTTATGAGTGACCTCATAGGAGGCGTACAGACGGACGGATGTACAGAGCGAAACTTAACCAAAAGTAAACAAAATATTATATTCAGAATAATGATTTTATTGCTATATAGTTTTTCCTATTCTTTTCTGGGGGCTGATTTTCACACTTGATCGCAGAATGGCGGACTGCGCGTGTGATGTGACTGGCTAGTTATTCCAACCAGCTAAGCTCCAGCCAGAGGTCAAGAACCCGATATGGGTTCATCAAGGCATCTTGCAGGGACCTCGGAGTACCGAGGATTTTGGCACTTTTTTTGCGTCACTTCAGCGCAATCCAGCATGACTTGGCATGATGTTTCTTCCACCTCCGCGCATCCTTTGCCTAGTGAGCTGTCGCATGCACTTACCTGAAATATTGGTTTGTTAAGTAGTCACTATCTATATAGTTTAATATATTAATGATGCGGAAACTTTATAAGTATCCTAGAATAAACAAATATTAATTGAATACGATACCTAAATTTGAACCTTTTAAATATCTTCCTATCCTACACTGAAGTTAATATACACACACTGTTAAATACACTATCTTTTTCATTGATACAAACACGCAAATAAATTACACACACTCACATATATATTTTCAGAGAGGTACTCACTATATATTTATAAAACATTAAGTTACATTTATAATAATGTGGGAAAGTACACCAAAGTGGAAAGTTTTTCGACGAGAAATGACAGGAATGAAAGGTGGATCAATATCCGGAACCACCGTTGTTGTTGAAATAAGTTTCATTTCATTTCATTTCATTATAACTTGCTATGCTATGCTTTAACGGAGACAAATTTTACCCTGCTCGTTTGCCCCTTGTAATATAAAAAATATATAAATTTTTAGCTTAAATTTTCTTACCAACTACATGCAGGTAACCAAATTGAGTTTTGGCTGTGACCGTGTTAATCTGACACATATATCGACCGCGGTCTTCCTCGCGGACGTCGGAGATGTGCAGAAACCAGGTCCTGTGCTTATCATGGGTGACGCTGACGCGAGGATTGCACGTGATCACGTGGTTGTGGACTGTCAAAATGGCCGACTGCTCAAAGTGCATCCACGCCACCTGTAACAAAGTAATACAATCTTTAATTTACTTCACCTAATTACAAAGTTATAACATGAATTTAAAAAAAAGACTCGTATACTGACTGACTATATATATAAATTGACTGGCCCGTTGGCTCAGTGGGTAGTGACTCTGCCTTTCATTCCGGGGGTCATGGGTTCGTTTCCCGCCTCGAGTATGGGTATATTATATATGTATTTATTTATATATTTCTACAAAAAAAAAAGTGTATAACAGGCATCTGTCATAACAAAGGCATTAAGTTGTCTACCTTAGGAACAGACGTCCGTGTGTCATATAGTCCTGTATATATTGTATTAGATGATGTTAATGCATAACCGTGGCAACTTTATCTTATATTAATTATCAAAGTTTTTTTTTTAAATAGGACAATATATATCGATGTACGTAAGGTCTTTGGGCGTATTGCAAACAGCCGGTGGTGTCTAGTATACATAGACAGATAAGGCAATAACTCTAGTTTTGTACTTGTTAATTTTACACTAGTTATAACCTTTCTAAGAGGAGGTCGTGGCCTAATCAGTGGTCCACATTTAAGTCGATCGTTAGGTTAAGTTGCTCTTGGTGCGACCGGGAGATAGATGGGTGACCCATTCTAGCACGCTGGCATCCGACTTCCTCCATGTTTCGCAAGGCACGTAAAACAGTGGGACCCGATTAACGTCACATTGTGATATTATTCGTAAGGTTGTAGAGATCGTGGAGGTTCCGAAGATGACATCAGATGGCAATCAAAAGAGCTTGTAAAAGTCTACTTGAATAAAATATCATTTGAATTTGAATTTGAAATAGGTCGTCTTAAATCGCCCCACAGCCGCATCCTCTGCAATCTAAGCGGACCCTGGTACTAAACCGGGATAACGCTGAGAAGAAGTAGTTACAACCTATCTACAAAGCATTTGCAATTTGCGTGAATAATATCAGTGATATAGACGTTTAAAAATGGTTAACGTAAATAGAGTCGCATCAAAAGAATTATTAAGTCAAGGAAAACGTGAAAGCGCCGGTGGGGAATGAAAATGTTCGTCGATTTCCAATCATGTCTAAATTTGACGACTGACATAACGGAAATTAAGAAGCCGTTTCTTTTCAGACGGCAGCTTTATTTTCAAATCAAATGTAATTTATATAGATCGTAGCAATTACGTCTATTGTTGCATAAGATTCGTGAAATGTATCGCTTAACGCGTACAGATTGTCTTTCTGAAAACAATTTTCGTGGAATCCTACCTACTGAAATACGTGGAAATTTGAGATTACACCAATTTGAATAGGAGGTACCGAAGTTTTATACATTGGCGAAGAGACTAATGCCCCTTGTAAAAATTAGCTTAAAAAGCTTAAATTATAAAAGAAGTTGTATTGACTTATCCTCCGTATGTAATCTGTGTTATATGTCTATTACCACCATGACACCGGAGCCAGATATAGCTCAAAGTGTTTGTACATTTTATCCTTGAAGTCCACAAAGTACTACAAAACTTTGTACAGTTTTCCAAGTCCCCGGCCACATTATATAATCATTGAAATGATAATTCAAATGAAGCTACATATATTTGGCTCCGGCATGATAAACATGACATAAGGGATATGTTAGTGTCGGTCGTAATGGTGGCACCAATGAAATATCTTTAGCAAAGTGCTACCATAATTGATAAATGCTATTGGTGGTTGTTATGACGGCAAGGAGATTTTTTTTATGTTACAAGGAGCAAACGAGCAGGCAGCTATGTGCTTTCTGACGCCTATAGACTGCATCTACACGACCAGGAGGCAAGCAGATGCGTTGTCGGCCTTAATGACGAGTTTAGGCCACCGGGAAGTCTCACAAACCGAACGAAACGCGACAACAATACCATCACACCCGGTCGCAGCCAGAGAAACTTAACTTAGCGATCGACTCAAATGCCGACCACTGATTAGGCCACGACCTCCTCATGACGTTAAATAATGTGTGTCGATTATTGTTATTAAGTGATATTACTCGTGAGATAGTAGAGTTTGTTAGGATTCTGGGGATATTATCTCGCCCCACTGTCACATCTTCTGCAATTTAAGTGGACCTTGGTACTAGATCGGAATAACGCTATGTAGAAGAAGATAGCGAGCTGAAAAGTATTTCCGAACCCATTTCTATACTGACTCTTTCTAGGCTTTGCTAGATATTTCTATCTAATCTCTTGTTAAAATTAAAAAAGGTGTTATTATTTTTTATGGATATATGAGACCTGGTTCTCTTTTGAGTGTTTTACTCTTTGAATCAAGATTTCATAGAAATACTTTACTAAGAAATAGGTAGACCAGTCGACATAATACAGTATTGAGCGAATTAAAGTCTTTACATATTTCGCAAGTAAAATATAATATATTGCCGATAACTTGCGTTTAGAGCGAGATAAGCAGATTATATCAGACGTCCATGAGTGGTATTTATGTTACAACGAGGTTCGGTTCAGAGCACGAATATTAGAATTATGTAGTTGTAAATTTATCTGAGAAGCATAAAGTAGTGTTTAGAACAATATGTTACTTTGATATAACGTCAGGAGTAGAGTTTCACCACAACCTTGTGATTTTATAGGTATCTCTGTGGAATCGGTTGCCAGCTCAGGTGTTTATGATACAAGATAGAACTTTCAATACAATAATAATTGATAGAACCAGGCGTTACTTTGCAGGAATCCATGTCATGCATGAAATACTAATTCGTTAATATAATAATTAATTAATAAGTAAATGATTCGGTGGTGTAGCTCTCGGGTTGCAGAGCTGCACCGATTTTCCCCTTATATTTATTCGCGGATTTGAGCAAAGTAGTTTAAATAAAAGAATATATTAATGTCTTCAAATAAGGCCGGGCAGCAACGCATCTGCAAGCCCTTAGATAGTAGTGTTGTTGTAAATGGGCGTCTGTAGTCACTTATTTCAAATTTTGTGTTAATAAGCCCTCCAATTACACTATTAAATAATTGTCTACTTTGAACTATTTTTATAGTTATTAAAAGAATTGTTTATATGTACCTTTTTTAAACAAACAAATGTGTCAAGCTCTTGCTGGAAAACAACTGGTTTAATAGCAAATCGAAAGTATCCACGGTTTTATTTTATTACAAATATTTTACCAAAACCGGCCAAGCTGTTTAGTAGCATACATATTTAAGATATCAAGCGAGATGTCTAACGAGACAGTATCGACAGCAGCTGACAGGAAATTTGAATGTCGGTTTTTGGGCGAATAATCGTGAAATATTCAAGATTTCTGCGCCAGTGTTAAAGCATCGACAGCCATCAGCACCATTATATTAAATAATCCACACGGATTAAAGGCAAACATTCTAGTTTCCATAATTCTATCATGGTAGAAGTTTCAATTTACAACTTCTAGGATCAATTCCCATCTGAATAAATTAATTTAAATTTAGTAGGAGAGGAAAAGGGAGTAGATATTAGTATACCTCAAAAGTATTCCTAATATTTGTTCTTTTAATAAAAAAAAATAATTAAGAAATCGTCTATTCATATTTTGCCACATATGTATCTAGATTTTATACAAATCTGAGACATGCAAAAATTTCACTTTTAAATTCGTATCGTTTAAATTAAAATTGCTTTAAAAGCAATAGTAGGTGAGGGATCGTTGTTTAATTTGTAGACGCGAAAGCGTTGTGAGGACCTATTGGATTACTTACATTAAGTGCAGAAACCACAGGCAGAAACGACAGAAAAAGGTTATTTTAAGATAAGGTTATGTTGTACATAACGCCTGTAGCTTGGTTCTTTGGAGCACGTGATGGTTTTAGCTACATTGCCTTGAGAAAGTCGTCAGATTGTATTTTGTCCGTAAAACCTAAAGGTCTTTCCTTAACAATAAAAAAATAAATAATCGTGTTCGAATGTCCGCTCGACAAGCGACGAACAGACGTTTTTTTTTAATTTTTTGGCTCTCCCACGATGTATCAAATGTCATTACTCGTATCCGTTATATTCTCCACCCGCGGCGTCACAGGGGCTGGTCGGGTATTTTTTTATATATAATAGGTGTTAAATGAATCTCATTTCGGGGAACAGCTACAATCGTATTCAATTTTAACTTTAGGGTACCAGTACCTCTTTCTCACATGGGATCGGCGTGAAGTGACGGCAATGCTGTCACGTCGAGTGATGGTATTGTTGTCGCGTTTCGTTCGGTTGTGAGACTTCCCGGTGGCCTAAACTAGTCCTTAAAAGCCAGCAACGCATCTGTTTGCCTCCTGGTCGTGGAGATGTCCATTGGCGTTAGTAGGCACTTAGCTGCCTGCTGCATGCTCGTTTGCCCCTTTGTAACATAAAAAAAAGAACGGATTGGCAGGGAATTGAAACTTATCAGTGAAAATTAAAAGTGAATGGAATAAAAATGCGTATATCTCTGCAAGAGGAATGATTTAGTCAAGTACCTCCAGGGTTTCGCAAAGATTCAACTCTCATAACCTTGGCGCCTTCTGGTTCGTTGAAACTGTGCTGCGACGGAGCTGGGCTTATATTTTCCTTAGGTTTTGTAGGAGATATATCCTGGTAAATAGACGATACGATGCTGGCCTTACGGTCCACAGTGCAAACTGACAGACGACCATTTTCTGAGATACCCGGCTTCTAAAAACGTTATACCTTTATTTATAATAAATTATTTGGATTAAAAGGAAAATTGGAACGAAAGTCGATTTTAACTTTAACACAAACCACATTTTTAGAAAGAAAACTTCATTTCGACTAAACAGAGAATAAGTTTAATTAGTGACTCGAAACTCAGAAGTAACTTCAAAGGGATAATTACACTTTTTAACTCCTTGCTTATAATAAAGTAGCATTAATTAACGTTCATTTTTACTTGTCACTACCTTTTACACGATGCTACGAAACGTTATATTTCTACCCTCGATAGCTCAACGGTTGACGAATGGTCTAAAATCCTTAAGGTAGTTCTAGGTCCTAGCACGAACCTTTGGAACCAAAGTCTTCTTTACATTGAAATATTCGTGCTAGGCCCACAGAAGGCAAGTCTTAATCGTGTCACGCTTTTAATCAATGCTATTGCAACCCGCGTTGACGCTCGGAAGGGTCCGCTGCGGGCCTAGTACGAATATTTTCATGCTAAGTAAAGTCAAATCGACGACTTACTTAGCATGTATGTTTGTGCTAAGCCCTCGGGACAAACTCCAACCTCGTTAGTTTTTAATCGTGCCGGTCCTAGCACAGTTTAAAAATAAGAACTTAACTTTTGTAGACTGTGGTCATACAATCATAATCCAAAATTATAATTATGTTATAACTAATTTATTATCGTAAATTTAATAAAGAGAACCATAAATAAAATTCATATAACATAGAGCTTTTACTTTAATGAGATCGTGAAATCGATTGAAATTTAATTATCCTTTAATTATGCAGATTGCGTTGGATTAATTTCTGGCTGCAATTCCGTACTTCATAACAAAATGTGTTTAAAAACCAGTAGGCGTTTCCATATTGTTTTAAAAGTAAATTTATAGAAATTGTATATTAAGACCCGTTTTATTGCGTTGTACCTTTTATATGGGGAACATTGTACGGGGAAGTTATTGCGGACTATAAAGAGCGGCTTGTGGTACAGGAAATTTATAGTTATTTGAATATGGGATTTAAATTGTGTAACGCAGAGTCCGTTTTACAATTATAGAAACCCTTAAATAAGAATACCATACACTAGCTGTCGTCCGCGTAAAATTTAACTTGAAACAGCCATAGACTTCCCTAATGACCCTACAGAAAATTTAACTACTAACTAGGTTTAACGACCTCCCTGTGAGATTTCATTTTTGTTCGTGCCGCGGTTTTTGAAATTTTGTGATGGCTTATGATCTTTCGCTCTTATATACATACATTATATTCCGTTCCTAATAGATCAAATACAAGTGACTGTTTGCAACGTTGAAATAAAACTATTTACTAACGGACTCTATATATAGATACGTATATTAGCAAATACAACTTAAAATTTTTGTCCGTCCGTCTTTTAGTTCATCAACGTTAACGTGAACTTTAAAGTAAAGTTTAGATAACTAATCATCTTCTTCTTCCTAGCGTTATGCCGGTTAAATACCGGGGTCCGCTTAGGTTGTAGAGGATGTGGCTGTGGAGCGAGCTAAGATAACCGATTACCATCTGACGTCATCCTTGGAAATCCCCCACGATTTCTACAACCTTACGACTAATATCACAAAATCGGGTCCCACTGCTTTACGTGCCTTCCGAAACACGGAGGAGGTCAGATATCAAATATAAACCAATGCTAGAATGGGTCACCCATCTATCACACACCTTTAGTGCCGTATACCTGCCACAGCCACGATCACTTAAACCTCATAATGGGCCATCGTTCTTACCTGTATAGAGAACATGCGCTGACAAATTTTCCGCTTTAACAAAATACCTTATGTATGGCTGTACGACGACTTTCACTTTATCTATACTAATATATAAAGCTGAAGAGTTTGTTTGTTTTCTTGAACGCACTAATCTCAGTAACCAATGGTCCAATTTGAAAAATTCTTTCAGTGATAGAGAGCCCATTTATCGAGAAAGACTATAATATATCATCACGCTGAACACGAATCTATTTTTATTACCTAATTTAACGCGGACGAACTCGCGGGCACGTCGATTTCCTTATAATCAGGTTTACAGCTTGCCAGTTTGCCCCTTTTGGCATTAAAATAACAAAAATGTCGAGCAAATAAATAAAGTCAGTTTTATTAATAATCGTCTACTTGTAAGTCGATTCATGACATTCTTCTTCTTCTTCTTCTTCTTCTTCTTCTTAGCGTTATCCCGGTCTAGTACCATTGTCCGTATAGATTGCAAAGGATGTGGCTGTGGCGCGAGATAACATCCCCGAAATACCCACAATGTCACGACTAATATCAACCAGTGACATTAATCGGGACCTCCCCTTACAGTCCATAACAGTCTCAGTCAAATTTAACGCGAATGCGCTTAGTTCGTGCAAACGTTCGATCAAACATATCGATGTCTAAGAAGTGTCGTAATTGAAGACAATACGATCAGGCGACCGTCATTGTGGATACATTCGCGGTGTTTTAAATTTAAACCTGGATTTTTTCAGTTCTCACTAAGTATCGATAGTTCGTGTTTGTTTCTTGTCCATTTCAATATAGGTGGAACGAAGTTCCATTTTATATTACTAAATAATGACAAGCAAATATTTAGATACTTTTTAACGCTTAGCAACCGCGCGTTAAGATCATTTGTTCCAAAAAAAAATTATCTATATTATTGAAGTAAGCAATTGTTTAATAAGTCATACAGTTAAATATGACTTATTAAATACTATAAACCTTACGTATGACTAACATTTCATAACCTGACTAATTAGGCGTAGTGCTAAGAGTGGGTGCCATAGAAACTCACTTTGATCTCAATTAACTGTCTTATCTAAGTGAACGTGTCGTCCTCCCATGCTGAACTGTCCCTAATCTATTTTATATCAGCTAATAAATTTATTTGAATATTTTTTTTTGTGAAACTGAATTACTATTAAAATCATTTAATTTCTGTTACTAGAAA
The DNA here is from genome assembly GCA_024363005.1 of Charaxes varanes. Classification (NCBI taxonomy): domain Eukaryota; kingdom Metazoa; phylum Arthropoda; class Insecta; order Lepidoptera; family Nymphalidae; genus Charaxes; species Charaxes varanes. The sequence continues at coordinate 13,191,313 of JANCMC010043217.1, read as the reverse complement.
CAGTTGATTACTTGCTATAACCGGGCGATTAAAGACTTTACTATACACTGACATACAATTACACTACAATATGTTGATAATAAAGTTAGTGCACTCCAGTTTCGCCAGATTTGCCGCCTCCACTGAGCAAGCGTGTTATAATCGTTTATTTTAACAGGATTTTAGTTGTTTTGTCGCTGCGAGTAGATGATCCATATCTAGACAAGGAAACATTTAGATAGCATTAGAATTATTAGCATCTCTATTATTTCGTTACCTCCCACGTATGTTGTAACCCCAAATTCCCAACTTTACAGTAGAGCGTTACAAACGACTAGATTGTAATATAACAGTCACTTTTTAATATGTTATTTTATACAATAATGAATACATAATTTAATACACAAATGTGTTATATAATGAAGATTTTATTTCAATTTACACGTTTGTAACGCTCTAGGGATTTGGAGTTACAACAATTTACGTTGGAGGTATCGATTTTACAAGCTACATTATTCTTCATATGTAAATATGACATACACATGAATGCTTTTCTGTATCGATATTTATTACGAAAATTCACCATCCAATCATTGTTACATCATTACAAGTTTTATCTAAAATTGTACATATTATATAAAAAATTTATGGCATGTTGCGTGAAATGTTTTTTTTTTTTTTTATTGTTACCGAATGAAAATATTTTTGAAAAGGATACCACCGCACGTTGTCATGCGTTTTTTTTCCCTTTTGGCACTACAAATTCCAGTTTGAATCTGCGTATTGCGCGTCGAACGATATGAATTCTATTCTAGTAGATCACACAGCAATATTTGCACTGCACTTATGTCGGACTTCGAGAGGCGCGTCGTTATGCCTCCGAGGTGAAGTCGTGTGTGATATCAGACAAGAACTAAATTATTATTATTCAAAAGTTTTTATAATTTCTTCCTAAACGACTGCTGTTTTTCTTAAGTTACCGTTTCATGTTTAAGCCATAAACGCCAAAATAGTGAACCATTATGAAACGGAAACGGGGAAAATATTATACGATAGTAAAGCTCGCACATACACACGCAAACGCACACACATAATATTCCAATGAAAACACGCAAATCTATACTTAAACTGATTAAATAGCCCACTTTTTGTTGTACATTTTATAAATTTCTAAATCGGTATCTTAAGATATTTAACGTTATAGAAGGGCGCTGTAGGTTATAGCGAGGTCGCCCGCCGCATGTGCTAGTATTAGTAAATTGTAGAGTTGGCCCCAACATCCTGTATTTAGATAAATAACCCGTTTGGAGAAATAAATATGTGCTTTTCTTTAAATATAAAATTATATAACATTTATCACATGGGTTTTCAAGACGATCAATTTATCGTATTTAATATTTTTATCCATCACATGGAATTATTTCAGTTCCGATAATGAAGTTTATCAGAGACTTTAATATCATACAGAGTTTATCAGACAGCCATAACTAATTAAAGTTTCTAAAATTTCATTTGTTTGGAAGTTGTACTGACAGTTACGACTTTCCAAGATGGCTGAAATTCATTCCTAAACACATTTCTATAACAAAGAAATTATAACAACAGATATTCATTATTATAAATGACATCTAAAGCCGCACTAGTACGATCGTACCAGATTTGGCTAGGCAGGTGAGGGACCAGTGGCAGTGAAGGGGAGTGTTAGTGACCACTTTAAATAGCATTATGATGTATTCATAACGAGTATGTACCACGATAATAATGGACCGTGGTCGTGACAGGACAGGTCTATGTAACTCATTTATTCATTCATTCATCATCGGATTGATATATAGACAAATCAAAATTAATTAACGTGGTACGTACTCGTTATAAATAGATCCTAATGTTATTACAACAAGAAGACTTAAGTTTAAAATCTTTAATCACTTTAAATAGTTTCGTTAAATCTATATCTGAGTCGCAAGGCCCAGACATTACTAGGGTTCCTTTCTGTGCAACGCGATATCCATACATGCTTAGCAATTCGTCTCATAACAGTATCATATATTAGGTTTCTTTTGTAGGTAATATAAAAGCCGATATGTGATTACAAAGACAATACAGACTAAATAACATGCAAGTACCCAACAATGTAAGTCGCAATTCTCTCCGCATTAAACTCAATTTCACATGCGATAGTGTTCAACAAGCGTCTAAATATTGCAGCAGGTAAAGTTTCGACGAGTTCACAACATAAGGGGCACATAGCCACATACAATGCATTCGCAACTACCCGCAAGTTTTGCAAACACGGTTCAATAACTCGGCCCGCTGATGCAATCACGGCCGTTTTATAAACCAATCTCGTACAATTCAAATCGGCAGAGTTGCATGCGGAAAACTAAATCGATTGTGAATTCATTTTGAATAAAATACTATGCAAAATTTATTCTGCCAAGATAGGCACGTGTTCTGATGCGAAGCAGAGGTGCCGCTTCAGTTGATGCTGTCTTCAAGTATAGTAATTCCTAGACTTATCGTTAGAATCATAGACTATGATTCTAACGATAAGTCTTATGTTGAATATTGTTAGTCAACAAATATCCCAACATCTTTAGGGCCTTTGTCAACTTATGAACAAAATAAAATCTACGATACTTTAAGTGAAGGGCAAGTATTACGTAAAAGACGACGTCAATCGGAACATCTCTCTACAACTTGAGAACACGAGCATGTCTTAACCGGAGAAATGTTGTATTGTGTAGGTATTATAGAAGAATAGTTGATTCCCCCGACTTCGTCTTCGGAACTACTGTTTCGATTTAAAAAATTCTTTCAGTGTTAGATAGCCCATGTATAGAAGAAGAATGTTTCACTTAATTCTACGCAGACGAAATCGCGGACACAATTGGTTATTCATATATATATCAAATCTTTACTATTCCTCACTAATAGTCTAAATGTGTAACTACCTTCGACTGCTACGCTGTTACACCTAAACCGCTGATTCGATTTGGATGAATTTCGGTCTAGACATAGATTGGACCTACGCGAATACAGGCTACTTTTTGTCGTGAAAATGAAATTTTAAACTAATTAAATAGGGGTTCGATTCAATAGCAAAGTTCATAAAATTAGATTTTATACAATAGCAGCCTATAAAAGCCATAAAGCTGTTGGCTACAAGTGAGACCGTGACACAGGCGTTTCAAATGACGTAACGATGGCGAGTCGTCGTTTCCCTCGTACGTGTCGTGATTTATTACTTGTAAGAATATCTTTTGCTTTCGAGTTATAACATATATATGCCAGTAGACGTCTCTTAATAGACTAGATGACTTTTTATCAGACATTAGTTAATATTATGCCTTGCAGTCTACTAAACGTAAAGTATAAATATTTTAGCGAAAGACACACTTTCACCAGGTTAATTTTGTGTTTTTATAAATCCACATAAATGTTAGCGCCAAAACGCTCTATCATACCGTCTTGTATGACGTAACGACGTGCTAAACAAACAGCTGTACTTGAGTGTATGTGCATATACGCTAGCAACGTCATTTTGTTTGGCACGCAGTGACGTCACGCGCTCAGATTGCTCTGTTTGGAGTCACGTGATTTATGTCTTTAATTTAATTGATTTATATTTTCAAACTGGGACTATAGAAAAATAAGTAAAATCGACGATGATAATAAAACAAAAAAAAGAAGAAAATAACAATGGTATGGATCTTTAGCCCTTGAAGTATTAAGTGACGACAAAAAAAATAACTATCCGGAACAAAAATTTGTAAGGATTTCTTTTAATGTATACTACCCTATTCTCGCGATGATCATACTTTTTGTTGATTTTTTCCTCTTTATCTTCTTAAAACAAATATTGCTAGTATCTTTTAAAAATCACAATGAGAATACTTTATCGCGCACCATCTATGAAAACATAAATCTATTTGTGTGTATAAAAATAGCTGACTTTAAAGGCGACCTGACCAGTCGTCCTACGATCTTTTTAGTAACATAGTAGATCATATTATGCATACGTGTTTTAAATAAAAAATAAATTAAAGCTGACAAAAACGTGTGCCAAAAATATTCGTTGTTGATTTTTAAATTTCGTAATTCAAACTGGAAAATTTTTAACATATGGGTATCATATTATACTTATAAGTGCTTCGATATAATTAAATAAGTAGCTCATTTGAGGAAACATATCATTTAGACCAATCTTAAATAGAAGGGTTGATATTTACATCTATTCTATCTTCAGGGGGTGAATCTTCCTTTTTATTTGTTCGATAACTGATCAGATCCACTACAGATACGCGACCCCGGACTACCCTAGCTGCTATTGTCACTCTCCATATACCGTCCGTGACAGTAGTATCCGCATCCTTTCTCTTCTCTCCATCTACCTTTATATCCATCACTCCATCTCTTTCATTTACTCCTGTATATCTAATTAGAGGTAGTGCCACTCTAGCAGTCCTTTTGGTCTGCAGCCGGATTGGGCCGGCGCGTCCGGGTACCAGCACCTCTTTCTCGTATAAGATCGGCGTGATGGTATTGTTGTCGCGATTCGTTAGGTTTGTGAGACTTGCCGGTGTCCTAATTTCGTCATTAAAGGCTGGCAACGTATCTGCTAGCTTCTTGGTGGTGCAGATGTCCATGGGCGTCGGTAGTCACTAATATGACGCCTGCTCGTTTGACACTTGTAACATATAAAACATAGAGCTATTTGACACACGGACTTCTATTCCTAATGTAGACAAATGCCAACTGCGCCAAGAGGCAAGTTAAAGTAGAGTACGTGTATGTATTAATGAAATATGTAAATATTTCAATCAGTTATTTATTATTTAAAGAATTATTTAAAGGGTAAATAATTGTCATCTTATGTTGCCCGGAATTAGGCAATATATATTCTGTAACATCAGCAATATAAGATTTACCATTAATGTGAAAAGCTCCTATTTGCTCTTCATTTTGTAGAAAAGCAAGCAATATATCCAATATTTTGTAGCGAGTTACAGCAGCTAAATAAATGTTAGCCAAATATAAAACTATCCGTTTTTATGTTGGCTAATAAAGTTAAGTAGCTAGAACAGGTCTTACGGCTCCATTCTTTATTGTAGGTAATAAACATTTAAAGAAAGTACGTTTATATTTTTTATCTATTTAGACTGTAAGGGATCGTCGGTGAAAGGGGTTTGAAAGTACCGGTAATGGTACCACCACATATGCGTAGAGAACATATTATATTATATGACTTTTTAAACACTTCAAATCCTTGGGACATAAATGTTATTCAATTTATTCTATTGTATTATAATCATCATATTTTTTTTTTTATATAACAAGGGCATACGGTTCAGTCGAGTAACTACTGGTGCCCATACGGAACTGCAACATCAGAGGGCTCACAGATACGTTGCCGGCCTTTGAGGAATGAGTATGTACTTTTCTTGAAATAGTGATGTGGATGACAAAACTCCGGGGTCCGCGATTCGATAAACTAGACAAACTATAGACAGGCAAAAACTTTGGAAAGTCTTGATAGCTTATGTTTTTTAAATAAGGGTGAGTAAAGTCTTCTTTTTTCTGACTGAAACTGAAATCTTTTTCGTATTGCTGTCCCTTTTGAAACTAGTCTCTGCTAGGCTATAGTCTCACTGCTGGAAGAAAATTTACGCTAGATTGTAGAGCTACATGCACCGTATTGTTGGTATTAAGAAGAAAAATGATATAATTTTATCTTACGTCGCACTAACTTATAGCACAAAATTTACGTTAGGTTTGAAGAGTAATTAAACTAGGTTAGTAATACATTTGAATAATTGAAGTTGACTCATTGAAATGAGTAAATGAAGTGTGTACTAAATATGAATATTCATTACAATACTTTAATTTAAGTAATGTGATCTTAGTTGTCCGAAACAAATAAATGATTTGATTTGACGTAAAAGAAACTCGATAGGCCCCAATCTAGAACAGGTCACAGCACTGGCAGTTACATCCTCTGATAAAATATGCGTAGGCCATTTGCTTCACTGAGAGCTGATCATGAATTATTTGAGACATCTAGACTTGCAAAGCACTGGTCCCACGGAAATGGCTAAAAAAGTTCATCTGCGAGGATATTACTTCTTTATGTACATACATTTTGACTAGGTTAAACTCACGATTTTGTTTCTTTTACCGTATTTAATAATACACAGCAACATGGCTTATTTGCTAAGATTTTTAATTCAATTAAAGTGTCAGATTTATAATCCCCTGATTTTTTGTTAAATACGACTCGCAAGGCAATCACATGGACAGACTTTTCTGTTTTGTGAAAAACTGGACTACTTTATTTTTAAATTAAAATTGTAGTATTAAAAGTTGGGGCTTTGTAATTCACGCGAATTAAGTCACGGGTAACAGCTAGTTATGGAGCACACAGACAGCCGTGACCCATTTCCGTATATATCACAACGTGAACAACAATACAATATTCATCGCGCACTTGATAGATTTAGCAGGCACCCTTGTTTTGTAAGAATATTGCGTTTAATACCATGGAAAACATCCTTATTTGAATATATTACGTTAAGTAAGAAATATACATTTGCCTGTTTCAATATTAAATAATGTATTCTGAATTCCACTCGGAGCTGACCCGGTAATCATTTTAATATTGTATTAGATGCTGTAGAAAAATTGCCTACTCAATATAATTATTATATTTGTCTTCAAAAATTCAAATAGAAGAGTTGAGCTTTTGAAAATAATATTAGATACCAATAGAATAATAACTAATATTACACAAAAACTTACAAGAATAATAATTTTACAACTATAAATACACAAGCTTTATACTTTCTTGTAGTAAGTTCTCTTGCTGAAATTTAACAAGTCTTTTTTTTTTTAAACATTAACCACCTCTTAAAGAGACTCTATAAAGTTCTAATACTAGGTGGATGCGATGCTACGCAATCGGGGTTTGAACCAAGCACCTTACGAATTTCAAACCGTTCTCCTGTCATTGAGCTATAGCGCCTTTAATTTCTAGGAGTAAAGAATATTTTAGGCATTACTAAAGTATTTCGTATATTACTATAGGGAGCTATAGGGAAATCCTATAGCTCCCTATAGTAGTATAAGAAATATATTACTGTTGGTCTATATTACTATAGGACTTTTATTCCATCAGCTATTAGGCTGATGGAATAAAAGTCTATTATGAACGGGCGAGACAATCCCTCTCTCTAATAGCAAAATCCTGTTAAGTGGAGTTGGAAGGACGCCTCGGCACCGAACGAATACAGACAAACAAAACAACCGTTTAACTTATTTATCACTATGGTGCAGGTCGATATACGAAAATTGTCACACAAACATTATAAATCTACACTTAAAAATAAAATTTAAGTATATGTTTGTAACGACCATATCGATCCTTTTTTACTAATTGCATATATATGACTATACATATAAATAAAATAAAAAAATAAAAAAGGCTTTTATTTCCTGCTTTTACAAGAATACTTTTTACATGTTTAATATATTAATACTAAATCCCTGGAAACATATGTAATAGTATTTTGCGCAGGTATCCCCCTCAGGTGAAGACCTCCTCCAAACACTGCCACTTTTCTCTATCCAGAGCCATCTGTTGCCATTTTGGACCTGCGATTTTTTTAATATCATCTTCCCAGCGATTGCAAATTGTGATTATAACTGGTGTTATTTCAATTACATATCGTATAAATTCGAATGTAACGCTAATGCTTCCGATTACAACACTAACATTGCAATGTTCAATTTAAACTCGCATTAATTCTATTGCAGTTTCAATAATCTCTGTTCTAACTTGTACAAATTTGATTGCAATTCTTACGAGCTCTATTAGATATCGGGTAAGTGTGTTCAAATTGAAATTACTACTAACTATCCGCAATTAGATCTTAATTTTAATTATACATGTGACGTTCAAAGGTACTTGTAAAAGTCTATATGAATAAAAAATGCCTTTGACTTTGATTTTACGAACTGGGATTTCGCAGACTCGTGGTCATCTCTTGCAACGTTAACGGGAAGTAATATTTGCCGCTATACAAAGCATAACAAATATTTTTTGAAAGTTTGTAGGCGTAGTTGTAATCACTGTTATTCTGTCAATAACGCGTACGCACTTTGTTATTATATTTACATCCGAGCAAATTCCACGGGAACTTTTGAAAAAAAAAAGTTATATTTTTTACAATGCGATGAGTTATTGTGGTAGCACCATATATCACTGACGTACAGTCAAAGATAGAAAACATTCCTCATTTTAATTTACTTACATTCCTTCATAAAAAAACATATAAATCCGAACATTTCAATGGTACTACACTTTTCGATTCTGTACACTTTTGAGAACATGGCTCTTTGTTATGGTCCCCTATGGTATATTCAACAATGCGTATAACGTTATTTTGTGGCTGGCGTAACTTTCCAGGTCTGCTATTTAGTGGGCCTTCGCAATTTCCATTGCCTTTGCAAAGCTTCGAACTTGACCTAAGTTAAGGAAACATAAGCATATATACGAATTGTAGTGGGTAGAGTCACTCCTGACGATACACTTCTAAATAAACGTCCATTGAGTATGACCAAAAAATTAGCTGATTTGTGTCAAGGTTTTAACAATCGAATGAAGGATATCGAGACCTCTCGTAGCATTTAAAAAATATCCATACCGATTCTCCGCAACTCTAATTTGCTTTTGTCTTTGTTAAATTATAAAATTAATGCATAATAATTTCAGTTGTAAGTGAAAACGGATTTAATTGCAGCGTTAAAAGATTGGCGATAGATTATTTAGATATTCGCAGTGCAGTGAGAAGACCTAAATGGAGCCAGAGTGATGTTTATTAATTAATCATTCCTTAATTAAGTTTTAAGATGAAAAAAAATAACACCTTTTCTTCTCAATCCTAATTTGTCTTTGTCAAATTTAAGTCAATCAGTAAATTAATCACAATAATTTAAGCACTAATAATGTCATCTTAAATATAGCGTTGAAAGATTGACGATATATTATTTAATTATTCACAATGCAGTTAGAAGACCTGAATGGAGCCGGAGTGCTGTTTATCCATTAGTAATTCCTTAATCGACTTTTACGACGGGAAGAGCGGTAATGGCACTACGCTCAGGCGAGGCGCAGCAACAATAAAATAGCTTTCACATTTAACACCGCACCAGTACATGTGAACACAATTTAAATAACAAATGGCTGTGCAACCGACTGCTAATCAGGAACACATTGTAAAGGTGGTTAAGGCTTCCTCGGAGGCATTGCGGTTGAAATATTTATACAACTTCTTACTCCGTGTTTCCGTCGCTTTCCGGAATTAGTGCGATGGCATGTTGGTGAGCGATTGCTTGTATGTATTTTCTAATTTACTATCCTTGTATTTTTTTTTTTTTGAAGAAATAACTCTTATAGGTTTAGATGGGGGTTAAATTATGTAAGGTGACGTTACGTTCTTTTAGTGTCTAGTTCCGTCGCAAGACCTCATGAATGCTTTGGGGTCTTTTATTCCAATAGGTTTTATTTTTCTTTGTAAAATGATTGTAAATAACCAGTGATAGACTAGGGTCCATATTGACATTATCCTGGCTCCTTATATATCCTGTATGACTGGCTTGTTGGCGCAGTGGGCAGTAAACCAACCTTCCGCTTCGGGAGTCGTGGGCTCGATTCCCGCCTGGAATCTGGTTATATTATCTATATGCATGTACTTATATATTTCTAAAAAAAATATATTTGTGTATAACAGGCGTCTGTTTCCTATAACACAAGCATTAGGTGGCCTTCGTTTAGAACAGATGTCCGTTTGACATATGTCAGCTGCTATACTGTATCGTGCTGCTATAAAGAGCTAGCTCTGTATACCAGCACGGGGCGGTTTAAATTATTATTTTTTAAATTTGAGCCAGGACAGCCAGGTCAACCAGGATACTCAGGAGGCCCAGGACAACAAGGACAGCCAGGCCAACCAGGATACCCAGGACAGCAAGGGCAGCCAGGTCAACCAGGATATCCAGGACAACCTGGACAACCCGGCAAACCAGGTCAGCCAGGTCAACCAGGATACCCAGGACAGCCAGGGCAACCAGGACATCCAGGGCAACCAGGACAGCCAGGATACCCAGGACAGCCAGGGCAACCAGGACATCCAGGACAGCAAGGACAGCCAGGCCAACCAGGATATCCAGGAAAACCTGGCCAACCTGGACACCCTCATAAGTTTAGTTCTTTTTTCTTCAATATTTTGTTATACTTTTTTTCTTGTACGTTCGTGGTTAGGTAAGCTGGCATTAAATACTTTTTGCATTAATCTCACCTAGTTGTACATTTTTTTTTAAAGAATAAAAAAAACAGAAAAGATAGTAAAAAAAACAAAATGCTTCGATTCCCCAAGCTCAGAATTTCAATATAAAATATCAGAGTATGAACTTGGTTGTAAAAGGTTGTAAGAACACAGACCTCAGACCATTGTTTGTAAAAATAGTTAATGAAGTTGATTTAAAAACGGAAATATTATATAACAAAGGTGATTAGCTTTTTGTGCAACGTCAGATGGCCATCAGATAAATCTAAGTGCGTGTATTGTTTATAATATAATATATTGTACTGACCTAAAAAAAAAGAAAGGTGTTCTCACAGTATATTAATTTATGGATTTAGGTATGAATGTATAATACAATAATAGCGTCATTTTTGCTCATGCCTTTGCCTTTTCTAATACAATTATTATAAAAGTTATGCAATCTAGATTTTTCTGACGGTCTCCACACTAGGCAAACTGTATCAAGGAGACCATATTTCAGATTAATTATTAAACTTTCCATACGCGGACTAAGTTATTCTATAAATATTAAGGTAAGTACATACGTAGCATATTTCTGCTCATCCTCGTTCCTCTTTCTAAATATTATGACAACTCATGAGCGGGATTGTAATACTACGCTATAGAGGAAAGCACTCTGTGCGCACTCTTCCTCCATCACTATGATGGTACCTTTGATCTGTGACCACAGTATTACAAGCGGTACTTGATGATGAATCCCGCCAATGCGTCACCGGCGTGATCTTTAGTGAGTATTCCGGCAAGCCGGTGAGTCCCACACTCCCAGTCAAGACTTTACTTGAGTATCGGGTTCATTTTCGACTGGGATAAGTAAACGCATTTTCAAACAATAAAGAAGAAAAACAACACTATAGTAACAATTTTGTTTAAATGACCTGAGGGCCTAGAACGACTTTACACGTTTGTTCGAGAACTGAAAAAATATTTAATTGAAAATTGCTTTTATAATCTACAAGAATATTTTAATGTAACTTGACTATATAGAAGCATCGATCTCCCTGTGTGACTGTAAGTTATAAATTGATGTAATACCCTCCCATGGTGGTTCAAAAATATTGAATAAATGAATAAACTTCCTTACATTAAATAAAAATTCTTACTAGTCCCACAGGAGTCAACCCTTAATTGTGTCACGCTTTTAGTGAATGCTAATGCGCGTTGATGCTAAGAAGGGTTCGCTGAGGGCCTAGCACCAACATCTTCATCCTAAGTAAAGTCAACTCGTCGACTTACTTGGGTTGGATAATTTCTTGCCAGGCCCTCTGTTTTGTAGGATAGAGGTACGCTAATAGGACAGGTTATAATATTTCTGGAAAAGAGATAATTTATACGTTAAACATTTCTACTTCTAGGGGGTGGATCTTCCTTTATTTGTTCGATAACTGGTCAGATCCACTACGGGTACGCGACCCCGGAGCAGCCCAGGTGCTATTGTCACTGCCCCTATACCGTCCGTGACAGTAGTATCCGTATTCTTTCTCTCCTCCCCATCTACTTTTATATTCTTTTACTCCATCCCTTTTCCTTATTCCTGTCTTTCTAATTAGAGGTTGCGCCATGCTTGTAGCCGAATTGGGCCTTCACGTCCGGGTACCAGTACCTCTTCCTCACATGAGATCGGCGTAAAGTGGCGGCAGTGTTTTCACGTCAAATGATGGCACTGCTGTCACTTTTCGTTCGGTTTACGAGGTGTTATTGTTACGTAATTGATGATGAAAGGAGAGCAATCACTTCAGTTTATTAAAAAGAACAATTTCCCAAAGTTTGATGTGGCTGTGGGGAGAGTCAAGATGACCGATTGTTATCTGACGTCATCCTCGGAACCACCACGATTTCTACAACCTTACGACTCATATCACAAAGTGATATTAATCGGGTCCCACTGTTTTACGTGCCTTCCGAAACACGGAGGAGGTTGGATATGAACTGTAAACCAGGTGCTAGAATGGGTCACCCACCTATCATCCGGTCGCAGTAAGAGCAACTTAACCTAGCGATCGACTCAAATGCCAACCACTGATTAGGCCACGACCTCCTCAAGATAGAGGCCAACTTATTAGAGATAGAGGCCAACTTATTGGAGATAGAGGCCAATTTATTGGAGATAGAGGCCAACTTATTGGATAGTCAATTAGAATTTGGAGGAGAAAAATAACGAGCTAGTTTCTAAAAGGCTGTACTACTATAACGGTGGAGAGTTTGGTTGATTGGACGTGCTAATAAAATTAATAAGTATTTTTTTCGAATCCTCGATAAAAAGAGGGATTCAAACTTCACTCCTAGGAAAGACCTCAGCGTTTAAAGGACTTTTCAAGTCTTAACAAATTAAATTATTTTTTTTCAAGCATGGCACAATAGAAACTTATTACTGACCATATACATATGTGTTAGTACACTTAAATTCAAATTCAAATGATATTTTATTCAAGTAAACTTGTATTGTAAAAGTCTTCTTGAATATTAATCGCTCTTGAATCGTCAAATATTATAAAAGCTACCACTGATTCGGATATACTTAAATATCTAATTAGTCTTTTCTATTCACTAAGTGGTCTTAAGACGTTTTGCTATCGAGTGCAACGTTCAAAATAAACTTACTTTTATCTCGCAATTCTACTTGAATTGTGTTGCTTTTGTAAGAATATTGTATTACTTGAATTCGTAGAATATTCTAGCGAAAGCAAAAATTTTCTGATTAACTCGATTTAAACCCGTCGCGAGTGCATCGAACCGAGAATAAAACGGAAAGAATCCGATTTCTCTGCGCAAAGAATTCGCAATAAAACAGGCCACGGCCCAAAAAAGTGCGGAGATTTTGTATGAAATTTCCTTGTAGTATTGTCTTACATTATTGCACTGCTTTTTTATTTTCATATAAATTTTACCAAAGACATTATTTAATGTCTTCCATTAAGTTTCATGTATTTATTTATACATTGAATCAAAAAGATACTGGCTAAATATAAAAATCGACTGAATAAAACCAAATAAAAAAGGCGCGCATTCTATGCCATTGTAAAACTTTGTCACTTTATATATAGCAAGAAAAGTTTTGAAAAAAGAATCAAAATACCCCTTGCTTAAGTGAGCCATTAATGCACTCGTGTTAACTTAGTGTACTCGCGTTCGCTCGGGCACCAACATAATGCTCGTGCATTGATAACTCACTTTGCGCTCGGTGCAACAATCTACTATTTCCACATCAAAAATTAATTGATTTTAATATAGTGCAATCTTATTAATAATATTTACATATTTTTTTCCTAGTAAACTTTTTGGTCCACTTCACATCTTTGTCCCACTACAAATGTTAAAAAAGTGGAACTATAGTCAGAGAGTTAATTTAACGATGAGAGAGAAGAAATAAATAAATAAAAGATAAATATATGACAACTGGTACGGGCTTCATGCTTGTGGTGCGTAAATTTAATAACCAAAAAAAAAAAAGAAATCTATATTATTTTTATTTTACAGTGCTCTTCTACAAGCCTCAACAACCACAATTTTAAGATTTCCACCTCATTTTAAATTCGGTGCAGCTACCTCTTCTTATCAGGTTGAGGGAGGCTGGCAGGAAGATGGTAAGTTATTTGATTTAATTCATCTCTTTCTTTCTGATATTGCGATATCTAAGGCGTATCCTGCATTCACAACCTTTTCTAATCAAATCATATTTCTTTATTGCTATTTTGGGTTATTATAGAAGAACTAAAAGTACAGCGAAATGCCGCTTATTGCGTGCAATATAATATAATATAATTTGGCTGGCCCGTTGGCGCAGTGGGCAGTGACCCTGCCTTCTGTTCCGGGGGCCGTGGGTTCGATTTCCACCTCGAGTCTGGGTGTATTATCCATATGTATGTATTTACATATTCCTAAAAAAAAATTGTGTATAACAGGCGACTGTTACCTATAACACAGGGGGCAAAATATGACTTATCTGCGAAATTTTGTACTTTTTCGGGCAGGAATATCGAAACAAGACAATGTGATCTTTTATTGTTGACGAGGGAAAAACTTTTTTAAGTAAAGTCAAATAGACATTGATAATCTGTTAACAACAGAGAAAAATACATCAGATGTTATATCGAAATAAGGTTTGTTTACCTGAGCGATTTTGACGTTGTACTGTGAAAACATGGCGTCGTACATTGCCATCAGCTCCGACTGGCCGACAGCTGCCGCCGCGCGAGGGTCCAAAATGCTGCCGGCATCCTTTGATAATATTAACGCATAATTTAACATAACATTGTCCAGTTCGGACCGAAAACGTAAATTTATGATAACAGACGAAAATCATCGCGTAAACATTATTTTGTTATCCTTTACCAGTTAGTATTAATTTCTTAAAGTAAAATGTATTCCGCATCTCAGAATTTCACAGGACTGAAACCTGCACAGATGTTTTGCTAAGTAGCGCTTTTGATTTTTTGGCGATTTGGCTATCGTTCATGTACAATTTAAAATTTTCAATTTTTTAGTTTACTTGTTTCTTTTAGTTATGCCGGAGGCAGACATAGCTTCATTTCAATGATCAATTAGTGTGGCCAGGGAATTGTGTAGCTGCGCAAAATTTTGTGGAATTTTGTAGTCTTCAAGGACAAAAATGTACAAACACTTTGAGCTATGTCTGGCTCCGGCATATTTCTTGATCTTCAAAACAATACGGCTTGACATGTCGACCAAATTCCAGTAAGCTCTTCGCGTCATTCCCGTATATTAATTATAAAAAACTACCAATTTACCCCGCCCAACTTAAAAGAATATTTTTTTTATGTTATAAGGGGCAAATGAGCAGGCGGTTAACCTAAGTGGCTTCTGACGCCCATGGACATCTGCACTACTAGGAGGCTAGCAAAAGCGTTGCCGGCCTCCGGGAAGTCTTACAAACCGAACGAAACGCGACTTCAATACCATCACTTGACGTGACAGCATTGCCGCAACTTCACGCCGATCTTATGTGAGAGAGAGGTACTGGTAACCGGACGCGCCGGCTCAATTCGGCTGCAAACCAATGCGACTGCAAGCGTGGCGCTACCTCTAATTAAAAAAAACTTATACCGCTGTATACTATTGTAGAGCTTCGGTTTAAAATCTTTACCTCTCTAGTATGATCGCTCGGTGAAAGCGTTTCCCTCATAGATAACGACATGAGCAATTCCTGAGTTAATTTCTGCCTTCCAAAAGCCACGGCTCCACTCGTCACCATAATGCATTCCCGTCCTTCGTGATGACATTCTGCGACCTTAAATCATGTTCTTTAAACATAATCTATAATTTATACTTACTAATATATAAAGCTGAAGGGTTTGTTTATTTACTTGAACGCGCTAATCTCAGGAAGTACTTTTCCGATTTGAAAAATTATTTCAGTGTTAGATAGCCTATTTATCAAGAAAGGCTATGGGCTATATATCATCACGCTATTATATTTCACTTAATTTTAGGCGGACGAAGCCGCGGATAACCAATAGTCCCAAAAAGTCACTTCAATCCATTTTATTTTACACTTAATAGAAACATGAACCTTTTCCTTAACTTAATAATCAAAATATATTGATAAACTAACAATAAAACCGTTTATTAATTAACAGCAATACTGAAAGCCATGGCCCCAATCAATCTTCATTCTCTACTTTTTGTTTTTGAAATGCGCAAGGTAAGGTAGTAAGACAATGTAAGGAATAAGGCAATTCGTCTACTGGGAACAGTTGCCATGGCAACAAATAACACTAAACTGTATTCTCTTAATCAACATAAACACTTGAGATCAAACCTTCATTTATTAAACGTTCAATGACTATTTCTTTTAGAATTAACCTAATCTTTGTAATCCATATTATCGAACCTGTTCTATTATAGACGCCAAACGTCCTAAAGCCAGTCCGTGACCGTCTTCTCGGGTGATGACTGCGCTCCCAAGCTTCACTACTAGTCTTCTCGCATATTTCAACTGTGATCTATCAGAGAACGTTCTCTGTTTTCGCTCCGCACTGACTAGGGTTCTCTTGTCTACGTTCACTCCCTGAAACAAAAATACAGACTTCAAGTTCAAATAACAAACTGGACAAAAGAAAGTTGTAAATAAAAAGGACCAAGAGCTGTCAAGACGCGCTTATATAAAAGGCTTCATTATATGATATAAGATAAAGGTGTTTGTTAGATAGCTTCAAAAGTTATATAATATTTTTTCCTAGACGAGTATTTAGCATGACCCATCAACATTGAAAATTACTTTTATTTCATGTTATATAGCCATTGTAGGCCTTGATAGCTCAACGAAACGAGGACTGTAATCCGTTAAATTCGCGCTGCAAACTTCGACTCTACTGGGCTACCTTCGTTGCTACATCGGGGCGAATGTAAGCGGAGTCGAGATGCAGTGAAATTGTCATTACGCCTCAATAAACATATGAAATTTTTATTGATGTTCCTAAATTAGAAACCTCCTTGTATGGAATGCTTTTATTTCATGTTATATAGCCATTGTAGGCTTTGATAGATCAACGATACAAGGATTCCAATCCGTTAAATTCGCGATGCAAACTTTGACCCCACTGGGCTACCTTCTTTGCCACATCGGGGCGAATGTAAGCGGAATCGAGATGCAGTGAAATTGTCATTTCGCCTCAATAAATATATGAATTTTTTATTGCTGTTCCTAAATTAGGAATACTTTTATACTCCTTGAATGGAATACTTTTATTTAATTTTATATAGCCATTTTAGGCCTTGATAGCTCAACGATAACGAACGATGCAAACTTTGACCCTACTGGGCTACCTTCGTTGGTATATCGAGGCGAGTGTGAATCGAGATGCAGTGAAAATGTTTAATAAGTATAGCCAAACATAAATCAAAATGAACTGAATTATAATTTTATTTATTATTGATATCGCGTTTAATTTCGACTGACAACCGTCATTAAATCTTTTTTATAACTAACCATTTTTTTTACGCTAGGAATTTTTTAGCATTTACGGACTAACTTTTTTGAACCGCAAATTAACCACGCAACGTAAGGCCTACTAACTACTAAGACTAAGTGAATTTTAACAAAATTTGGCCAAAAATTAAGTACCGTACTTTTATTACATAATTATAACGAGAATCGAGTATTGTGTACTCTCCTTAAGTATTCCAAGTGTCTCACCAGTCACCCTGTAATTTATATTAATAGTAGTAAAATGCATAAAATAAATATTTACACTGAATTAAATAAATGTCTCGGACTTGTCATCTATCAAAATAATGAGTTTACTTTCATCTGTAGTTGCTTTATCGCTTTGAGGAATATACAAAAATTTACATTTTATTGTAATAAAAAATTTGAAAGTGTTCACTCGCGACTCGTAAATATTAAGGATGTTCTGACGCGTCGGAAATTTACGGTTCAGGTTTTTGGTGCACGTAATTTTGACTTCGAACCACTAGAGCTCGATTTACGGCCCATTATTAATAAACTGGCTAATGAAAATGAACCACATGACGCCTGAAGAATAATGATGAGGATGATCTTCCAAGACGAGTCCTTCAACGGCGAAACCTTAGCTTTAAAGTCTGGAATGTGCACGAATATGACTAGCGTAACTGACAGAATCAGGCGTTACTTTGCGGAAATCCATAACATGCATGAAAAACTAAGCTGCTTTGCTTTAATCCGCGAATGAAATGAAATGAAATGCATTTATTTGTAGTGGTTGGCACCACTTTACACAGTTACAAATAAATATTACGAACTAAAAAAATAAACTTAACTAGGGAAAAAAAGACACAATTTGCGAAACTAAAAAAAAAAAACACTTAGAATCAAATTATGTCATTCCTTTTTTATTATACAAATCTTGTCCTAACAATAACGAACACAACAAAAGAGTAGTTATCCAATTTGGTGCATTTGTTCGGAAGTTATGCACGTGCACACATTTCAGCGACTCATTTTTATTTGTGAATATAAATTGAGATGAGCTATCCTATCTTTCAAGTTGGATCAAACTGCACACGGTTTGCAAATTTGATTAAAATCGGTACAGTAGTTTAGGAGTCCATCGCGGACAAAAAACGTGAAGCGTTATTTATATATATTAAGATTTGAAATCAAAAGAACCGTTCAAAAAAGTACGAACATTAACTGATTGGCAGGCATAGTTCTTTGAAAGGTTTGAGACACACTCGGAATCCTTGTGACGCTTTCCAGCTGAGGTAACACAGAATATTTTAGACGTTATTTCCTTCATAATGTTGGCACTGTGCACATCTAGGTCACTGCTCAAATCAAGTGTTAAAGTATTAGCTAAGATAACGTAATAAGGACACGCTTACGACATCCATCCTTCATATGTGTGAGAATGGTTTTAGGCATGTACAAAATTAATGCTTAAAGCGTAGTGTAATACTACAGAAGAAACCCTTCAATTAGTTCATAAACATTAGTAGATCATTTGTTCCATGTATTATCAACAGATTATTCAACCATAGACTAAAATAGAGCAGACCATCGACCTCTACTTAATCTTATCTTAACTGTCTGCGAATTGAAATGCAGTTTTAGCGGGAATTTCCAAAGAGATTAATTAAAAAAAAATATATTGAAAGGCATTCGTTTCATCAGATTTTTAATTTTTTAGCAATTTTGTGTCATATTTGTTCTAAAAATTACTATCATGAATTTTATAAATATAAAATTTGAGGTAATAATAAAAGTCTCTTCTTTTTCTGTAACAATATAGGACGTATAACTTTTCACTATGTATAACATTTTCTGTAACACTATCAAAGTATCATCCATGCAACTTTTTCAATCCGTTTTTTTATTATCCTCAGATTACAACAAAATATACAACCTGCTACAGGGCATGTTTCCATATGAAACAACAAATATTCTGTTTAATTTTTTTTTTTTTTTTATTATCAAAAGTCAAATTACAAACATCTGGAATAAAAGAAGTATCTCGTAACAATTTGTCTCTATTTAATTATTAAGTAACAGCTCCATAATTCAATTAAAATAGATCTCCCTCTTGTTTGTAAACAGTAATTTGTTCGCTGCGGAAGCGACGTTATCTTCAAAGTGATTTATTTCATTACGATCCTCGTCTTAGCTTAATACCAACCTTAACTGAAATAGACAACAAAGCATTGTTTCTAACATTGGCTTTTGTAAAAATTTTTATTAATCAAAACAAAATAGTTTGAATATAAAAAAATGATAAATAAGCAAGGGTAGTTCTATACTTGTATTAGAAAACTTTTTTTTTACATGAATGGGACTCATTGCATTGTTTTGAAAATTATTTTATAAATAGATTAATGACTTGCTATATATACCTTACTTTCCAAAAACTGCTGCAAAAAAAAATTAATTACGCCATTGTTTTGATGAAAGTATTATTAATTGTTGGAGAGTCTGACTCAAATGTCAATTTATAACAGATTTTGAACACTAATCTCAAGTCCGTACTGCACAAGACTTCGGCAAATAGAGTGACAAAGAATAACAAAGTAATTGTTTTATTTATTTGAGGAAATGTTCAATTTGTTTTTCATTAAATTTCCTATTTATAACAATAGACAATTTTTATTTTTTCTGCACATAGTTTTATTCTTAGACTTTAGCAATCCCCTAAAGTTGCGTGGAATTTATTAGGCAGTAATTTTGCCAATTGTTAATGTAAGTTTTTCATGAAAAGGGGTACTATTTTTCATTGAAACAAAAGGCAAAGTTGAACGACCGAAGTTGAGGACATTTGAATCCCTGCGGCGAGCTATTCTGGAATTGTCTAAACATTAGCGTTCGTTTTATTCGCTGATTTTGAAAGGAAAGTGTTAATAGAGGAAGTTGTTCAACGGTCTAATACAACTCAAGCTTGTATCCTCAACTATTCCGATTTAACTTTATAACATGAACATTTTATTTTCTTTACTTTATATTAACATCATTTATTAAGGCTCGTCTTAATTACTTTATTATTTTGACATCATTGCTGTTATTATTTTTATGAACAGTTTAAAGTGGCGTTGTAATAATTCCTTTGTTTTTTTTTTCATTCAGATCAATTTGTACAGTCAGCCTACTTTGGTTTTAGTACGTTAATTCCTCACCAAACCTATTTTGCGAAATTTTGCAAGAGATAAAACTATTTTTAAACTAACTTTACGAACACATAGTACATGGTAAAAATTGTATATAAATTATTTAAATCTTATGAAATTATTTTCGTTATGTCGGAGCCAGATATAGCTTCATTTGAATGATCATTTCAATGATCATGCAGTATGGCCAGGGACTTCGTGTGCTGCGCAAAGGTTTGTAGAACTTTGTAGACTTCAAGTACAAACACTTTGAGCTATGTTTGGTTCCGGCATTGCATAAACAAAGCATAGTAAAACAACTACTAAATTTCAACGTTATAAACGGACACTTCGATCACAAGATCTTTATATTTACGTATATATTAGAAGACATCGCTGTTACTTTGTATGTAGCTGTTGTAATGGGCGCCGATATAAATGTTAAGCCAGTCGCATAACGACAGGCACATCTCAGGTCTCAGGATGATTACGCATTCGGCATTGTCTGAGCATTGCAAATGCATGAGCTGTCTGAAGTTGCCTTTCACTTAAAAAAAAAGGATTAAGCTAGTACGTGGCTTAAATTTACAACTTTGAATAAAGTTTTTGCATTTCTTTATGTACAGTGAGGGAATTAAAACTCAAAACTGCATCGATAAAAGTAAAATGTGACGAAGAGCCTTCAGAGGAAAAGTGGAAAGAAGTTACTACCTTCCCAGCTATTGAGGAGAAATTTGATGATGAACCACCGGAGGAAGACTCTGATGAAGAAAAATCGTATGCCGACTCTGGTTCTGGTGAAACTTCTGGTCCCGATAGTCCCGTGCAAAGTGGAGATGAGTTTGAAGAAGATTATGAAGCACCACAACAACTTGAAGAGCTTCCTCCAACTAAGCCACCTCCACAACAAGATGCCCCAGTGGGAAGTAAATGGAAACTTCTTAAAGCCTTGAAAGATCGTAAAGCTGAGGAGAAAACCACAGAAACTCCAGCAGCAACAACTCCATCCGCTGAAAAGGATAAAGTCAGCGCTAGTGTAAGTTACCTTATGCAAAAATTTCATGAAATTCGAGTTAAAAGCTAAGCATAAGAACTATATATAGGGAATTATCTTAATAAAAGTATAGAAAATATTAGAATGTAATATTTCAATGGAAATTAACTAGACAGCTTTTGTTGTTTTTAATAAATTTAGATGTCATTTTGAATATTTGCTGTTATCTACCTAAAACTAATGACGAAAATATGCATATTTAATCTTTGTAAATGAGAATTTCGCGAATTTTATAAATGTACACAACAGCTGCAAAAAAAAAACAAGAATTTACTGAACTAAAGAACCAAAAAGTTGAAGGTTGTGACTTAATTTTACTGATTCAGCCACTTTCGTAATATTATCATTTATGCAAATTACGTGAAACTCCGTAACATATAATAATGCTTTTTCAAATAATGTTCCTGACAGTCAAATAATTACAGTACGAATTTACAATGTATGGATGCCTGAAGTTTTGTAAACTTTTTATAAACCAACCGTATAAGGGTGCCTACTCGATAACTGAATTATTATATGTGCGTATTTATAATATACAATTACTAACTTAAATAACGCTGATTATATATGAGGCAATAAATAGTTTAATCTTATCTATTGATACTAAAGACTTTTTAAGATATTCACGAATAATTATTGGAATTTTATAAAAAGCTTTAGAAGTACTCATTCTGAATGTAACAACAAATATTCATCAATATACATTGCTTAAAGTAATTGTATACCTTAATGTAATGCTCTTTATAAAAAATCGTTTAAATAATAATAATAATTAGTGTTGGTGAAAAGTTTATAGCTTAGTGACTACGTGTATTGAAATTAGTGCAAAGCGCTAAACTAAACTTCTTGTAAAAACTTCATACACATACATGATTTCTCGTTTGGATAGCCTGAAATTTTCAAGGTACAAAATCATTCATTGTCATATCATGTCATATCATAAAGATGATTCTTTTTCACAGCTGAGATCAGCTGTCCAGATTATATTGTGCTTCTTACAATGATATATTTACTCCTCGTAGTAAGTGTTTGGGAATATTAAAATGTAATGTGAAACTATTTACTGAAAACGGTTTTTAAAAATTGTTTTAATATTAAAAAACATTAATTATAACATTGTATATGCATTAAAAATGAAGTAACAAATACAAATAGTAAATTGATTCTCTATAATAAATCAAAACTTCCATAAAAAGAATTGCTTCAATTTTTTTTTACGAAAATCGTATCGACGTGTCATGAATATAATTAAATTATAACTTAGCCTAGTTGTAACATTGCATAGGTTGTTCAATCGTATAGCTTTCAACACTTACGGAAATTTAGGAAGCACTTTATGTATTTATCTCGTTAAATTAGAAGAACGTAGATGTTATTATAACATGCTAAATATGTGTGCAATGAAAACATTAAGAGCATTTGCATTTGTGAAGAAGCGCTTTGAAATTATTAACATTATAATCATGGGACATTGTTACAGATCCCGCCTTAATCCATTAACTATTACTCATAATATTTGTAAGCCAGTTCTACAATTAGCTTCAGGACTTAAACTCAAAGTGGTATTAAATAAGAACTTCAGCAGCGAAACAAACTTTCATGGTATTTTAAGCAATTGATTTGTTATCCTAGGTGCGATATTCATAGATAATATGTTAATTCTCCATTTTTTGTATTCAGTAATATATTGTTTGTGTTAATAATGCTAAATTAAAGTTAATAATTTTCATATAGACACTACTAAAAAAGTTTGTAGCTTCGCTTTCTTTTGAATTGAAAATGAATATGAAAATTATTAACAACCTTAAATGGTCGCCAAGAGAGGCATTTCAATTAAACATTATTTTTTTTTAATTTAAGCTCCTAAACCTTTATTTAAATTGACTTTTACGTGATCTGGGTGTTACTTGTACATATGTATGTGGCTATGACAAGTTTATTTTTTTTATTTAGCTGGCATGGGCTGCAAATACGTGCCACTAAACTAATACCTTAGCTGAATAAATCGAGACCGTGTTCGATTTTTATATTGAATTTAAAAAATCAGGACATGTCGCGATCTGGTGACAATTTTTTTTTTAATTTGACAGCCATCGTCTGCGTTGCGGATATAATGCTTGTTTGGAATTAAAAAAATAAATAAGTATGCATTATGTATGTACGAATGGCGGGCGATTCTTTGTACAATCTCGAGCACCTGTTCATTACAAATCTGGCCCGGGGCCGCATGCTGCGTACTTCTGATAGCTTATCTGCCAGATAAATGTTATCCGTTTCCGTTTAAAGTGCCCACATTACTTTTATACATAAATCATTTCTGCTCTTTATGTATGTCGAGAGAACAAAAACAGCCTTTTATTGATTTTTATGTATAACAAGTGACAAACGGGCAGGCGACGCACGCTCATGGACGTGACCTGACTCTAGTAATATCACCAGAAAACTCGCAGATGCGTCGCCGGCCTTGAGAAATGCTTTGAACGAGTATTCTTCAAGGTCCTTAAGTTGTATAGGTTCGGAAACATTGGAGAATATCGCTTTTACCTTACAGACATATTTTGTTCATTCGTACGTAGGATGTATATATGGAAACACAAAGAAACTCCCTAGAGCGTATTGAATTTCGGCTTATATAAATGTAGAATTATATAACGTATGCACGCACACATCGACACACGACAGCGTTTTCACACACACACACAGCATGTAACTTATCGATCTTAGATATATGCGCTTCATGTAGGGTTGCCATCCGTCCTGGTTTCCCTGGATTTGTCCCAGTTTAGAGGGCGTCCGGGCGGGGCATTTGATGACTCTTTTTTTAATTTGAAAGCTGCTGCTTCCCGTGTGGTTAATTTTTAATTTGGTACAGTTCTGGCAATTGGAAAGCTGCTTTTTTAAAAAGAAAGAACGATTATTGTTTAAGAGGAAAATTCTTTAGGGGCGTTGGGTATTTTTTGAGATGGGAAAAATCGTTGAACCCTCTAATCTGTTACCGACACTTCTGTATGTTCGAGTTTTTACTCCTGACGGCACTCTCGGAGTACCACTGTTCTTTTTTTCGTCCTGAACCATCGACTTGTGTTCCGTTGTAATTTTAAGACGCTAAAATATGACTAAATTGAATAAAATGATAAATTATGACATTTTGAACTATTTTCGAGTGAAAACTTTTTACGTGCGTTGGGCATTTTTGAGATGGAAAAAAACCACGACACTGCTACTGCTGACCATACCTCCAATTCCCGGAGTGCCTGATGTTTTTTTATTTATTAACCTTAAAAACCTATTGAAATGGGTTCTTAGCTCAAATCAAGGGTTTTCACGCTTCTTGTACTGGTTGCAAAATTTTAGAGATGGCCACCCTAGCCTCATGACATACGAGCGGTTGCATCCGAACACGACCCTTATTGTGTAAGGCGTTAGAGCCATTTTCGTACATGACGTCATGACCTATAAAGGCGAGGTCGGACTGATTCGAAATTCGAACGAATTGTACCTCGTACGTAATTCGCACGCCGTCCTTAATTTTTTCGTTTTCCGTGTGATACATTGATGTATTACATTTTTCTCGTGGGCAAATATGTAAGAAAATTTATTTATTTGGGAAACTCTAGGTTTCAAGGACACTTAAATCGATAAAGAGAAATAACAAGTAATTCGGTTTTCACTAACAGAAATGTTCACATAAGATGACATAAAATGAATATTCAAGGAACGTAAAGCGCATTAAAAGAAGTGAGTAGGTTTTCCGGAATAAAGTATTATCCGTGATGAATGACATATTTTTTTGAGTTTGTGACTAATTGCAGCAATAGTTAGTTAAGACTCGTTATGCATTTCAGTCCTTCCCTCTACAGTAAAACTATTGAGACTTTTACTATGACGGTCTAGTACCAGGGTCCGCTTAAATTGCGGAGGTGGCTGTTAAGCGAGGTAAAATGACAGATTGCCGTCTGACGCCAAAGTCTGCTTTTTTTTTAACTACATCGGTGTCTAACTTTTATATTTTTATCATTTACTAAACTTTTCTTGCTAAAGCTGTTTCGTTGTGCTTTTTTTAGATTCCGTAGATTCAAAGGAATAAAGAAATCCCTATTAAAACAAGAATAGAATAACTTTATTCAGACATAAAACAACACTATATCTATCAACAAGCCTACTTCACAAAAATATTTTTTTCATAGAAAATACTTCAGTATAATATATTATGCTTGATAAAATCACTTCGTTCTGTCAGTCAAGACCCCTTTTCTAAGGAACGCGTAGAGGAATAATGTTGAAATTAATACCTAATACAGAGGTCTGTGGTCTCTCGGAGGTGTAAAAAATCAACCCTCTGAGTACACGCAATCGAAAGATATGGCCATTTATGTCGCATTTCCCATAATAGTACATTCAAAAAGGGAATCAAAACCTATAGAATACTTCCCGTTGACCTACAATCATAAAATTTGGGAAGAATATATATCTTGAAGTACAGATATAGGAAAAAATCTGCAAACCGTAAATGTGTACTTAGCTACGTTAAAAGAACATTAAATTTAAAAATTAAAAATATTCCGATATTCCACTCGGGTATGTTCGTTGTAATTGATTAAATTAATCCACTACGTCATTAACACCTCACCCCCATCCCCCTCTTCAAATACTCAATTTTTTAATACACTTTCATTTCAGTTCCCCACTTTCACCCCCTACAACTTTTAAGCGGCTCAACCGATTTTCATCAAAGAACACTGGCACTTAGTCACCTTTAATACAAAAAAAATAATTGAAAAAGCTTTATCCTTTCGGTAGCTATGATGCCACAGACAGACAGACACATTAAACTTATAACACCTCTCGTTTTGCGTCGGGGGTTATAAGGAAATCGAAGTGACTGTCAAATTAAAAGAAATCTTATGATATATATCAATCAAAGGTTATTTGCTTTATCACTTACTTGTGCTGGTACGGAACCCTTAGTGAGCGAGTCCGACTCGCATTTGACGGGTTTATTTTTTTAATGTGAAAAAATCTAATATTATGGGTTAGACATGTCGCCATGTATACCTGATTTTTTATTAACGAATATTATATTTAATACATTCTTATGTTATATATCTATATGTATATTAATTTAAAAATATAACAAATTGAAATAAAGACATACTGGTGTTAAATTGGGAGTAGATATTTAGTAAAGGTAGAATTTGGGATGTCATTTGATTATTTTACAAGAAGGCTTTACAAAAAGAGCCAGAATTTTCGGGAGCATTCCCACAAACCGCTTAAGCCCGGTAAGATTTCCATACTACCCACTAAATTCAAATCTCAAATCGGTTTGATTAAAATTCAAGGGGTTGATTTAAATCACAATGCTTTAAGATGTGTGACGCGCGTGGGTATGACGTTCGGTCCTCTCGACCCGTCGCTGGAAGAGGGTTCACACCCGTCAGGGTTGTCGACGGACTAGAAATTAAAATATATTTAAATATGATGAAAATTAAATCACGGTTAACGTTCTGAAAGTTTTGTTACATAAATATTCTTAGAATTTCCTTTTTATGCGGTGACTTTAAAAGGAAAGAAAAAATAGGTGACTTAAATTAGATTTATTTTTTAATCTGCACCTTTAAAAGATAAAAATATTTTTGTGTTTTTGACTTTAACAACAAAAACAAGTGATTTTTAAATATTGAAAATTGGCGCTCATAAACACTTTGTGCTGCTTGCTACATTCCACCGTTTTTGCTACATAGTCCTTGAATTTATAGGAAATCCAGGTAAATAACTTGCTTCCACCTTTCGCCCGTCAAACATCGAGATCGGCCATCGAGAATCGTAATAATGGAAGGTTCATAAATTAAATACTGTGCGACATGTTAAGGATCAGTTTTGAAGTTATCTTGGTGGTATCAGGTATGCTTCATTCTTTCAATCCTTCGTCATCATCATTATTTTCAGCCCTTAATAACCCACAGCTGGGCATAGGCCTCCCTTTGTTTCCGCCACTTTTACCTATCCCTTGCCAATCTCATCCAGCCACCTCCTGTCACTCTCCTTACATCCGCCCATTAGGCCATGGGACGACCAGGGTTTCTTCAACCCAATCTAGGCAACCTAAATTAAAGTCCTTACATTAGGTCAATACAAATTTATCATAGATGCATGCTGGTTCAATGAAGCTATTGTTGAAGGCAGGAATTTCCTTGCAAATTACACGGTTACGGATTTTAGTACATCAATATTGTTATCTTGCTATTTTATGGTTCTAGATGACAAAATGAACAAAATATACGATAATATAGATAGATAAATTCTTAAGTTCTCAAAAAGTTAAGTAAAATTAATTTGTACAATTTGTGGTAACTTAAACAGCGTGCATAGGCGGTTTTATTGCTAAAGCAATCTCTTACCAGACAACCTTTATTGAAAGGAGATTTTTACGAAGAAAATATAATGTATAGTGCAAATAGAAAAAAAAATCGTATTGTATAAATTAATATCGTATAAATTCGTACAATACATACACTCTAATAATAAATATTAAAAAAAAGTAAACATACATACATATAAAGTATATAGAAATACATATTGACATAATTATATAAACAATATAATTAGGGTTTAAGTATTTTCTTTAACCTGGAGAAACGAATTGGAGAATGTAATCTGGCTGTAGACTGTTTCTCCTGGCATATTATAAATAAAGAATATGTATAATAATGCATCCATGTCTTTTATATTTCAGCGCGGAAGAAGGTACTCGAGTGCATTTCGAGGTGTCATTTGAAACGATATTTACGGCAGTCAGCACAAGTGAAGTGACGGCCGTGCTGACGCGAGCCCTTCTGACACCATACTTCCAAAGACTTAGCGTTTTACCGGACTCATTACATATTGAGGTAAATCTGAATTATATTTTTACTAGGTGTTTCCGCGTCTTTGTCCGCGTAAAATTTAATTTGCGAGAGCCCTTAGACTTACCTTATTTGGTCCTATAAAACGATCCGTTCTTTTTAGTGTTTTCTAACTACAAACTATCTTCCTACCATTCCATCGTCGTACGGATAGCGATTTTGATGATTTCGTGATAGGTGACCTCTCTCTTATATGTATTTAAGGGGTCGATCGAGTATTCCGTAACGCAATTTGGGGGAGGGGGTGTCATGCATAACGTTACGATGCGTTACAGGGGAGCGCCCTGAGGAAAGCCCCCTGCATTCGAACAACGCATGACGTAACGTGATTTTTAGAAAAATTTTACTACGCGCTACATTTAAGAAATGTTAAAAAATCTGTTACGTAATACTTGAACGCCCTCCTAAGGTTACTATTATTCCCTAATAAAACTTTATTTTAAATTAAGTTTTTACAAAAACAGTGATCTGAATATTACAAAAAGACACTTCGAGTTTATTAATACATAATAAAAGTTTTGATTACACTAATTGTTGTTATATAAAATGTAGGTTAGCATGTTGATTATTTTAATTGTTCAAATATCTTGACCTCGATCACGGTCAGAGCGTAAAGATATATTCAATTTCATGGTCGAGTCTAACATTCAGCGCTATAATCTTTCTAGACAAGCAACATCTTATGCAAAGTCGCTGACCTTTACAATTAAATAGTCTATAAATAGCCCAAGACAGTTTAGTAGCCTTTTGGACTCTCTTTACTGACTGATTTCCTGTTTTTAGGACTCAGTAGTTTGTAAGTACAAAGGAAAAAGAGGAATCCTTATAGAATCATCTATTGCCCATCTATCTGTCTGTCAAGAACTTTTTCAGGAACGCGTAGAGCTATAAAGTTGAATTTTATACCAAATACTGAGCTCTATGGCCGCTAGAAGCTGTGAAATAATCAACCCTTTAAGTGTACACAAGCAAAAGATATGGTCGCTTATGTGATATTTCCCATACATTTGCAAAGGTACTTTCCGTTGATCTAGAATCATAAAATATTAATGATATAGAAAATAGCCATAGATTATGTTAGAAATTTTAGCACATAAGTGATAAGATTATGGTAAGAATTCTATACTTCAAAGAAATCTCTTTTTCCTGTTTCAGGAAAGCTCAATAATATCTTCACAAGCTTTAAAGGAGAGTGATACACCCGTAACCGAAGTACCCACCACCGAAGCAGTGACGTTTGAGATAGAAGAAGAGCTTCGGGAATGTTCTCCTCTAACTTTACCTCTCTGCTCCCACCTGACTTACAACATCACTACATATCCGAATCTCGTGGGACACTCCAACAAAGAAGTGCTGCTTCGGGATCTGGTCGCCTTCCGGGAGCTCCTAGACGCGGAATGCTCTCATCTCGCGCAAGTACTTGTATTTCTTTTTATGCTGACCACTCTACTTTTAGAACAGAGCAGCTTTTTATGCAGCCTACATTCAACACTTGACTGATTTTCCGTGAAAAGTTATTCGTGTCACTATTTTTATTTGTCGTACTTGTAACGGAAATTTAATTATCCAAAAACTACCTACGTTGTTTTTTACGGAACTGAATTGTAGAAAGGGTTGACTGTAATTCAACGCCTAGAGCTAATTTTATTCCTAATAATTGTCGCATAAGTTAATCTGGTTGTTTTTATAAACTAATATCTGTTTCCAACTACTTTGTACGCATAAAATTGCGATAGCCTTTCGATTTCTTTAATCTGGCCCTATCAAAAAATCCGTGCTTAACGGTTGTCTACTAACTATAATCTACTTTGCTGCTAAGTTTGATGCGTGTAGGTCTTGAGGTTTTCGAGATCTCGTATTATCGACGATTAGAAACAACTTGTCACGAATGATAACGATTTTATATTGCGCTGACTTTTATGTTATAATTTGCACATGAGCAGTTGACAGATCCTACACACACGCGCACACGCGCGACCGGATGCTACTCTAACAATAGATTATTGTATTGTTTAAATTATATCTGTATCCTATTAAATTGACTAAATATTTTCCAGGATTTCGTATGCCAAATGCTCCAACCGCGATGCGAAGGTGACAGAGTGGTGCGTCCTTGCCGCGCGTACTGCCGAGCGTTTCACGCGGGCTGCGGCGCGCGTCTCCCCGACAGATTGCGGCCACACTTTGACTGCTCACGCTTCCCAGACCACTTCGGACCCGGGTCGTGTTCTCCTGAACCAGGTAAGTCTATCCGTTGGCACAGAAATTGAAAATTGCTTACTTGTATCGTTGATATTATTAGTAAGAGGGAGGTCGTTGGCGGCATTTGAGTACATCGGTAGGTTAAGCAGTTCTTACCGCGACCGGTTGATTCATACTCTAAAACCGGTTCTAATATGCGACTACCTCCGTGTTTCGGGAGACACGTAAAACAGTGGGTCCCGATTGATATCACTAAGTAATATTAGTTGTGAGAGAGAGAATGGTAGGGGCTCCGGAGATGACGTCATACGGCGGCGTCAATCAAAAAAGATTTATAAAACGTTAGCACGTCAAAATATGTTTGTAGATTGCATCGGGAACTTGCAACGTCTCGCGCTGTCACGACGCGCATGCGACGGAATCCCGGACTGCGCGGACGCGGCAGACGAGCGTAGCTGTGCGCACTGCGCGTCTGCCGGGCCCGCCGGTCTGCGTTGCGCTCTACAACCGCGCTGTCTGCCCGCCCATCTGCGCTGCGATGGGACGCCCGACTGTGCTGACGGAAGTGATGAAACCGGATGCCGTAAGATATATTTTGTACCTAGTATAACCTATACAAATAAATAAAATTAAGATGTATATCTGTGAACCGTTGAAAATAATTAGCCCTGGAACGAAAAGCAGAGTAATACTTAAAAGGAACTTGATAAAATCAACGTGAGACTTTCTAAGTATCAAAAGTAAAAAATAAAATGATCTTATTTGAATAAGATCTTTATGTTTTTTTAGTTTTTATTATTTCATTTTTTACATATTCTATTGATAGTAATATTATTTTTATGCCTTGTTGTCATTGTACAGTATGGATCAGTCGGTCACTCGCAACGTGGAAGCGAGAGATAGGGGAGACGACTCTGGGCGCGGTGCGTAATCGTGCGGGGTACGCGGTGTGGGCGGAACGTGGGCGCGTCGGCAAAATATGCGCTGCTCCGCAACTCGATCGCCGAGCACTCATGAATGTCGCCACCTCTCTTTGTACGGCCTTGACTTACAGGTACATATAATATAATAAAAAAAACAGTAACTTACGAACTTAAAATACAAATTAAAACTGGCCAAGAGCGTGTTAAGTCACGCTTATATACAAGGGTTCCGTATTTGATACCCAATGAAGGTATTTGTTACATAAATTCAAAACTTATTGTTCGGTTTCACTCAAAATAATATCCCATTAATGAGTTATTAGTGCATTCTATCAACATGGCAAATTTCAATTCTCTACATCTAATAATTTAGAAAGTTTTTTTTGGGGGGGGGGGAACCTTGCGGGCGGATGGACGGACAATCAGAGCAAAACTATAAAAGGGTTGTATGACTACAGAACCCCAAAAAAGGGTTTTAAAAATTTTATTGACTATTAAATTTTTATTAATCGAGTGATTAACTTTTGATATGTATTCAACAGAACTGCCGTATTAGCGGAGGCAGTACCTGACAGTGAAGAAGACACAGAAGAAGAAACTACGGAGGACAGCCTTTTACAAAGAGTGAAAAGAAATGCTCCCGAATATGTCGAGGTCGTCGATCCCTCGGCATCAGAAATCTCGTTTGTTAAAAGCGAATGTCCACATAGAAAAGTTATTAAGATTGTCTGCGACCAACTAGGTAATTTTCGAAATTGCATTATATTTATTAATCTGTGGTATACATTTCTCTCTTGCTAATATCCTCTGTGATACTCCCCGATAAATTATTACATCACTATAAGATCAGGGGTCGGCAACCTGCGGCTTGCGAGCTTCATACGGCTCTATGGATGTGAAGCTGGGACTCTTTAGATCCATATGAAAATGTATGACTATCTTATAACACCCTAATATGTTTTGAAAAAGATGTTTTGAAAAAGGTATTTTTCTTATGAATATTTTTTTTTATCAAAAATGTTATTTATGCTACTATTATTTATTGTTAACATATAAAAAAATGGTGGGTCTTTAAAAACTTTAAAATTCTGTAAATTGTTATTTTTGGCTCTTCCGACTCAAAAGGTTACCAACCCCTGGTCTAGACCAATATGTGTGTTATGCTATTAAAACTTTTTGTATTTACTAGGTGTTTCCCGCGTCATCGTCCGCGTTAAATTAAGCTTGCAAGAGCCCTTAGACCTCCTAAAAATCCGTCTACTCACTATAAACTACCCCCTTGCCAAATTTCACCTTTTTACTTCACGCGGTTTTCGAGATTTCGTGGTAGGTGACTTTCACGAAAAGTCACCTATCAGGTGTTTTCATACACGCACAATTTTATGTGTGTATATATATTTGTATATATGTATAACAATTGTATATTTGTCATATTATGATATGATTTATATTATATTCAATACTATGAATTGGAATCGAGGTGGCCCTATTCTTAAGTAAGGTCTAATTGACGATTATAACTAGTTATGATAAGAAGAAAGAAAATTTCTAGAACAAGTTATGTATATTTCTTACATGTATACAACTTGACAGATCTATGCGCGTTGAAGTCTTTTACTACAACGAGTTACAATCAAGTTTCTTGAGTTCATTGACCTTCATTGTAAAAAGTTTTTGACACCTCTTAGGGTCATTGATCGAAATGTAAAGTACATATAAATTCTCAGTACAGCAGATAAAAATGATTGAAACAGTCTCTTTTATACACGAATCATTGTTATTCAAGAGAATAATAGAGGAAACGGTAAAATCGCGCGAGCTAAAAACTAAAATAGCATCTGCCTGCGACTTTGTCTACGTGGACTTCTGAATTTGTACGGAAGTATTTACTGGCTTTAGCAGTATCTGTGTATGTAAACAATAATAAATAATACAATAAACGTAAATGTTATTAAGGCTTATAAAAGTTATGTCTATTAATATAAAAGCGAAAGATCACCTAACACGAAATCTCGTAAGCCGCGGGACGTACAACGATAAAATTTGGCAAGAAGGTAGTTTATAGTTAGTAGACATTCAATAAGAACAATTTTTTCGATATAGCCAGGTTTAAGGGCCCTCGCAATTTTTCGCGGACGAAGTCACGTGAAAAAGTTAGTTTCCTATAACAGCCGGCTGATATGTGCATATGTTTTTATTATAAAAGTGGAAGTACTTATTAATGTTCTTATATCGATCGATGTTGGCAGAGTGCGGGTTGCCATCAGCCCGCGGCGCCCAGGCAGCGGGTGGGGTGGTGGGGTTACCTCGCAGCGCACGTCCGGGCGACTGGCCGTGGCACGCCGCTCTACTACGCTCGCACACGCACGCCTGTGACGCCGCACTGGTGCACCCCGCCTGGCTCATCACAACCGCTTCCTGTTTCCAGGTACTTTTACTTATAAGCGTTGAGCAAACAGTTATATTTTAGAGGTCATTGCTTACTTTGACTCCTATAAAATACTAGCTCGATCCCGCGACTTTGTCTGCGTGAAATTATTCTTGCCTCTCTTAAAAAACCACTAATCTGGCTCTATAGAAAAATCCATTCTTAGCGGTTAGTTAGGTAGTATATAACTACAAATTTCGTTATATGTATGTACATCTATATATATTAAACTTATTGTTGACAATTCTAAATTTTAATTGTAAATGCTCGTATATTATGTGTACTGATTTGATGACGATGATGAATGACATCACACAATCAAGAATATCACACTTTTACTTAATGTAGCGTTATAAAAAACAGCATCTACTGATCGACTCAAATGTTGACCATTGATTAATCTACGACCTCCTTAAGAAGAATAGACTAACTCAAACAATGAGCCATCTTATATCGTGCCCTGCGTGCCCTAATACCTGCACGCAAGAGGACTTTTGGCTGCCACACCTATAACACAGGCATTAAGTTGTCTACCTTAGGAACAGACGTCCGTGTGTCATATAATCCAGTATATATTTATTTATTTATATATATACAAAGGGTAAGTAAACCAATAAAATACCCCTGATCAATGGTCTGTGGAATTCATATGGAATTCGTACTAAATTTGAAGCTTTTAGTTGACGTGTGTAAACAATGACTAATTCGATGGCAACATTTAAGTATTAGCCGTTGTAACTTAAGCTTAGGGCGACCATAATATTTTAATCTATAAAGTGAGGTATAGATGATTCAGTCCAAAAATGCACGCCTCTCTACTAACTAATTACAACGCTAGCTTGTGTGTGCGCAGCGTTTTTATTATAAACTCAAACATAACCGCCCTGTGAGCAGGACCGGCCCTAGCATATGGCGAACGGAGCGGCCGATCCAGGCACCGAGTCCGAAGGGGCGCCTCAGCTAGAAGCGACTTATGATATGCAATTATTTTAAATATATTCTTTACTAAAAAACAGGGCAAGTAAGGGGGGCGCCATAATTGATGATGATTTCACTCTATCCTAAAGTTTACCTCAGGCCGGCACTGACTGTAAGCCAATGATCTTGACGAACTTGCGTGTTTCCGTCTACACGTTATCGCGGATGTAAAGGTGAATACTAGAGGCACGTGTATTTTTAGATTGTACGCATTCTGCTTGGTTCAAACTCCACTCCTTTTACAAGCTTTTAAAAAAGGTACACTGGTGTGATAACGAGATTAACTTCTTCTTCCTATAGTTATACCGGTCTAGTACCAAGGTCCGCTTAGATTGCAAAGGATATGTTGTGGGGCGACTAAAGTTGACCGACAGCAGTCTGATGTCATCACCGGAACCCCCAGAATCTCTATAATCTCACGACTAATATCACTCAGTGACATTAACCGGGACCCACTGTTTTAGATGCCTTCGGAAATACGGATGAGGATATTTAGAAACCAGTGTTAGAACTGTTTACCCATCTATCACCTGGCCGCTGTAAGAACTACTTAGTCTCAAATGCCAGCCACTGATTAAGCTACGACCTTCTCGTCGAGATTAACTGTCTATTTGTAATATTAGGTACTGATACTCTTTAAAAAGTATATGGCGTGCTCAGGAATAGACCGTTGTCCAGTAATGGACTGAAATGGGCTGAGAATGTTGATAATGATGTATATTATTTCTATAAAAACGCATTTTGACCTAATTACTTAGATAATAATCACCAAGGAAGAGTCTATAGCTCTGGAACAATAAACATGAATGTTATTAAATACGGATCCACCTTAGACTAAGGCCGTACGAAGTATGTTTGTACCACCTAGATATAAACATTTCGAGAGAAATTAAAAACTAAAATTTGTGATGTACCGCTTCGTTTTGCCGACTGTGATTTCAGTTGTTAGAATACACCATGTGTTTTTAATTGTTATTTAAAATTTTCAGTAAATAGTAATTCCATATATTTGCAAAACGGATGGTCATCCCACTCCCTTTGAACTTCCGTGACACAGTCCAATAGAAAATTAGAAAAAAAAAGCAACAA
Organism: Charaxes varanes; assembly: GCA_024363005.1. Classification (NCBI taxonomy): domain Eukaryota; kingdom Metazoa; phylum Arthropoda; class Insecta; order Lepidoptera; family Nymphalidae; genus Charaxes; species Charaxes varanes. Next base: position 13,155,302 of record JANCMC010043217.1, on the reverse strand, counting down.
AAAAACAGAGTGACACGAATGTGCCCGAATCGCTCACGATAATGCCCGAACCGCATGGTAGCCGAATTGTTTTTTCCATGAATAATTGCCATTCAAACAATTTTTCTACATTAGGGGTTTCATGCGATGTTATAAATAAAAGAGGTAGGTATTATTAAAGCAACACGTTATGTTATGACATTTTGAAGTCATATTTTAAAGTAACGTTCTTATCAAATTCATTCACTCACACTTTCATTCATTAAAAAAAACTAAATTGCTCCGAATCGTAAAATATTTACTTTTACGCATCTATTTGCCATTATTACTTGAAAACTAGTTTTGGATTAAGTATATAGTAATTATAAAGCATATCGCGGGCCGGTCGAAAGTCGACCACAAACCTTTTTGCGTACAACGACACATATTGTTCTATTCACAGAAATATAAAATTTGATAATTAATATAATATTCGACTGTCACGATTTAGCTTTGACATCATCCAATTGATGTGTGTAAATGGAGTAAATCTTCTAGCATTGATGTGTGTGTGGTTTTATTTCAATAATTTAATATATTAATATTGCAGGAGGCCGTGGCCTAATCAGTGGTCGGCATTTCAGTCGATCGCTAAGTTAAGTTGCTCTGGCTGCGACCGGGTGATAGATGGGTGACCCATTCTAGCACTGGTTAACTACGCTAAGGGGTCAATCTAGTCAGAATAGCATAACATATGTATACTTCTATGCTATTCGAGGGTTAATTCTAGTATTTTAAAATTAAATCTGGTTCTAAATGGACCACAGACATTATATCCCTACATAAGTTAAATTGCCGCATTATATATGTGTAAAAATTATTGTATCTATCCTTTCGCTTACGATTCTGCATTTGTGATTCCTCGACCATACAAAGGATACAATTGACAGGAGCGACATGCACACGCTTTTGTAAATCCGGTACATAAAGGATGGCCGAATTAGCAGTTACAGAGGAAGGCGCTCTGTGTATCTTCCTCCTCCATCACTATGATGGCATAATGGTATCCTGCGAGCGCAGCGTCACAAGCGGTGGTTGCTGACAAAACCCGTCGAGGTGTCACGGTAGATATGCAAAACCAGCGATCTTGTGACGCCTGTCATCGTGACCAAGAGGCTAATTGTGGTTTTTTAGTTGGTATTCCGGCGTTTAGCTGGCAAGTCCCACACTCCCAGTCGAGACTGTATTTGAGTATCGGGTTCAGTATCGACTGGGTTGCATAAAATAATTTTTCAGTTAAAAAAAACGATACAAAGGAAATTCAAAAGCTCTAATATCTGCGATCATAGTTTTATATGTATACTTTAGCCCACGGTTTTGTTCACCTAAATGCAGAATCCATGTCAAGAGGCTGTATCGTCGTGTTGGATGACCGTATATAGGCAATTTTTCCATCCCAAGGGAACATTACTTTATTTGGGATAAAAGGTACCCTTTTGTACCTTTGACAACGTGTGTGTGTGACGGTCGGTTGTGTATTTAATGCACATCCTCATTCACATATATACATTTTGTCTTGCAGTGTTTCTCCGCGATGGACACTCAAACTATAGCTATATGAATATATACCTAAACTAATATATATAGGACGCCAGAACTCTAAAACCTTGGTATGTTTTTTGGAGCCAGAAGTCATTTATCTGCGCAGCGGTTAGGATCTCATATTTCACTTTTTATATAATCTCCCTCGAGAAGAAATTTATCTCTATAAATATAGGTAAGGCGAAAATGGCCTTCAATTACTCTAATACAGGCATGAGATGTTGGAAATAACTGAATCTAAAATATTATATCACGGCCAAGCCCTTAGGCAAACAGTTAGTGAATAAGTCTTTACAGATTTTCAAAAAATAAAAACCGGTCAAATGCGTGTCAGACTCGGGCACTAAGAGTTACTTAGCATCACGTAATACTTTACAAAGTTACGTTTATTAATTGGACAAAAGTACCGCATTTTTTTGTAATTTTACTACGAATTTCCTGTTTTCGGAAGTTTTTCTATACTTGTACTTCTTGATATAGTTTCGTGCCAAATTTTATGACTCTAGGTCAAAGGGACATGCGATATAAATGGCAAGTTACACAGACCTTAGTATTTAGTATTCATTTCAACTCTGTACCTACACACATTTCTGACAAAAAGGGTCTTGATGGATAGACAGACAGATAGACAAGTTGACATTGTTGCAACAATGAATATACATTTTTCAGATTTTTTTCTTTTTTTTCCCTTTACTTGATGCTACACATGCTACAAGATGTAGCTTTTGGCCAAATTTCATGATTGTAGGTCAATGGGAACTACCCCATAGGTTTAACTAAAACCTATAGGGTACTTCCCGTCCTTCCCTCTGCAAATGTATGGGAAGTGTGGCATAGACAGCCATATCATTCGAGTGCGTACAATAAGAGAGTTGAATTTTTTACATCTTCGAGGGACCGCAGAGCTCTGTATTTGGTATTGGTTTCAACTTTATAACTTTAAGCTTTCCGGAGAAAAAAGGTCTTGACTGACTGACAGGCAGATGGACAACGAAGTTGTCCTTTTTTCTTTTGGAGGAATGGAACCCTAAAAATAACGAGATACTGATTGTAACATCATTTTAACCATTACAAGAACAAATTACGTATTATTTCACCTATTTATGATTCACGCTTTACTTTTTTTTAGTTTGTATTAATAAAATTGTGTATGATAATTGGTCTATATTTTTTTAAGGAAAGGAATAGTTTATGTTTGCACTACTCACCAGGATAGACTTATACCATTAGGCGTAAACGATTAAATTTATGCATGAGAAACTAAACTATTTTGCTTTAATCCGCGAATGAATACGAGGGAAAATCGATGTAATGCTGCAACCCGAAAGCTACACCACCGAATCCGCAGCTCTCCGCACTGGTTGAGCTGTTAAATAAAAGCCTAAATATAAATTATTGTCCTAACATCTTTGCAAAATCCAGCTCGTGACACCAAAGTTATAAAAGTAATCTGACCCATAGTGATATATGGATATAGAACTGGAGATTACACGTTATAAGACGAAACTGCCTTTTAAATTAAGTACTCTACAATATACCTAATTTAATATGTAATTAATACAGCTTAAGGGATATTAATCCGCACCTTTCTGCCAGAAAGCCGGCACTCTCCCTTCAAATATACAGTTGTACATTATCTCCAGCATTTCCGACATCACCACCAGACCTTCGATCGCTCGACGTAGTTCCTAAAATAAAAATTAATGTAGAAAATAACTTAGCCCCTCTTTATATGTTCATTGAATAGCCAAATTGGACCTTACGTTCAAATAATGTCCAAAAGGTGTTTTATCTATCTCACAAAGCAATTCTACATCTTTTCTCTATATAACAAGGGGCAAACGGGCAGGCGGTACGCCTGAGGGACTGCCCATGCCCGTGAACATCTGCATCACCGACCATTTTCGGCCGTTAAAGAAGGGTTCAGACCATCGCGAACTTTCACAAACCGAACGAAATGCGACAACAATACCATCACATGACGTGACAGCATTGCCGCCATTTCACGCCGATCTTAAATGAGAAAGAGGTAGTGGTAGCCGGGCATGCTAAAACCAATTCGGCTGCAGACCAAAAGGACTGCAAGTATGGCGCTAGCAGAAGCAAGAAGAAGAAAGGAATAAGGGATATAAATTTAGATGGAAAGGAGAAATCGGATGCGGATACTACTGTGGATGGTCGATAAAGGGAAGAGAGAAGGAAAGAGAGTGAAAGTAGCAATTAGGGTAGTACGGGGTCGCATATCCGTAGTGGATCTGACCAGTTATCGGCCAGATAAAAAGGAAAATCCATCCTCTGGACAAAGAAAGTCTTTCGTCTTGTCGTTTTAATGACAAACTGCATATTGGGCCTAGCTGTAGGTTTGGGCCCATATATTCGAAGCTCAAAACGAGGCAACATTAATTGCCCAATCTGAAGTAAAGTCAAATAAACCAGGAGTAAAGTCAAATCTCACCCTGAGGCCAGCCACGATGCTGGAGATGAGCGTGTTGTAGTAACCGAGCTCCTGCAGCAGAGACACGCACATCGGCATCACGATCTCGGGGCCCATCATCCGCTCCGTCGTCTCCACGTCTATCTTGTTAGGCAACTTGGCCAGCATCTCAGCCGCCAGCTCGTCCACCTAACCAAATACCATGATTATATGTAACACTAGCTGCAGCCCGCGACTTTTTCAGCGCGATTTCGATTATTTTATTCGATTTTGAAGGTTTGAAACCCAAATATTTTTTCCAAAAGTATAGTAGCCTATGTAAAATCAGATGTCTGTCAGAGGAAGACCCATCGAAATCGGTCCAGCCGTTTCGGAGATTACACGGAACAAAGACGAGACGGACGGACAAAAAAATGTTTTAATTTGTGTTTTTGTTCTAGGTATGATATGTATAATCATGAAAGAATTTAATTTTGACCCACTGAATTTGTCTTGGGCTCTTCTCAGATCGATAAATAATGAGGTTTGAATTCAAAACAAGACCAACAATTACCTTCTGGTCTTCCCCACCACCCCCTCCGCCACCACCAGTGCTGGCCAACGCGAACAGAGTCAAACACATAATACGTGCGTCCTGTAAACATTTATTTATATCATTTTCTATAAAGCTTTCGAAGTAGACATAAGGCCTATAAAATCAAAATAAGGATTCCGGATGAGATAAATAGCTTCCGAAAAAGACAAAGCTACTGGAATAGATATATGGCTTCCAAAAATAATTAAAGGCTTCAGAATGAAATGTAGGGCTTCCGAAATAGATATAAAGCTTCCGGAATAGATATATGGCTTCCGAAATTAATTAAAGGCTTCAGAATGAAATGTAGGGCTTCCGAAATAGATATAAAGCTTCCGGAATAGATATATGGCTTCCGA
>JANCMC010043217.1:12969501-13150275 GCA_024363005.1 Charaxes varanes | reverse complement strand
AATTAATTAAAGGCTTCAGAATGAAATGTAGGGCTTCCGAAATAGATATAAAGCTTCCGGAACAGATATATGGTTTCCGAAATTAACTTAAGGCTTCCGGATGAGATTTAGGGATCTATTTTAGTTTCAATAATTCGTACTCATGGAAATGATTATTTTCAAAGTTTTAAGGATTTATCTTTTTCTTCTTAGCGTTATCCCGGTTTAGTACCAGGGGTCCACTTAAGTTGTAGAGGATGTGGTTGTGGGGCGAGTTGACATGACCTTTTACCGTCTGACGCCATCCCCGGGACCCACCAATCTCTACAATCTCACGACGAACATCACCCAGTAACATGAATCGGAAAACACAGTTTTACGTGTCTTCCGAAACACGGACGAAATCGGATATTTTAAAACCAATTTTAGAATTGGTTAGTCATCTATCACTTGCTACGGGAATAGTTACTTAACCTAGCGATCGATTCAAATGCTGGTCACTCCTCGAGCAACAACCTCCTCATAACACAACGGAATATTTAAGAAGCTACTTAGATTGACGCTTACGCTATGACGTGACCAAGGGAAATAGAGATTCAATTTAAATACAAACACACACACAAACATAATATAATGCCGGAGCCAGAAATAGCCCAAAGTGTTTGTACATTTTTGTCCTTGAAGACTACAAAGTACTACAAAACTTTGCGCAGATACAGAAAGTCCCCGGCAACACTACATGATCATTCAAATGAAGCTATATCTGACTCCAGCATTAAAATAAGTCGCTTCCTATTCTTGTATGCTTAGATCTCTTAAATTAAGCAATAGATTTTAATGCAGTTTTCACCAATAAACAGAGTGCTTCAAGAGGTTTATGTGTATAATACATGGATAAAAAATAATAAAATGAAATATATTTATTTCACATAAACCATGACTACAATAAGATGTATCCGACGGTACACGCACTAGGTAATCCTGTGTCGCGGGAAAATCTATATAGCACCCGTGCGGTACCGGGGTGAGTCGGTAGTATATTATAATAATAGTACAAACTTATTAAACTTCACAGGTGGTATTGGGAGCTCACTCGTTATACGATAGATTTGAGAACGGACGACGGCTAATAAACGTAGAAGAGATCGTTGTCCACCCTGACTGGGAGCCAGAGAGCTTCTCCAACGATCTAGCTCTTCTGAAACTTGCCAACATCGCGCAAACCTCAGGTACAATTCAGTAATACGTTTTCTTTCCTTCATCTATCGCTTGAATCCATAGATATAAAGATCAATCGTTGTTCGTTATTCTCGTTAAAACTCAAAATCGGCAAGACAAATTCGAATTTAGTTTGCTTCGTTTTATTCGCTTTATGTCAAGGAAGGTTCAAATGTTAAGAAAGAAATGAAAATTCAAAATAATCATAAAAAAACACAAGAAGTGCAGGTTGGTTGGTAGTTCAGATTACTTCAAATAGGTGAGTTTTCGCCCTAGACCTTTTGACAGATGTGCTATTGACAATGATTATTTCATATAATTTTCCGCCATTGTCACGTTTTGCGGAAAAAACATAAAGCCTAGGGCATTGGTTAAGCAGACGAACCAAAATACGGGCACGGTAATGTCTGCCGGGTCTGCTAGTGCTGTATAATTTTAATTTGATCGGATAATTGCAAAGTAGTTAATTTATGATTTTGGCATTGAATTATTTATTTTCCGTGAAATATAAATGTCATGGGAAAATAAGTTTTCTTTTATCTTAAAATCTTAGGCCCTTAAAATTATATAAAATTTTGATTTAGTCTTACAGCAGACCAATAAAATTTTTAAGTGGATAGACTAACAAAAAGGTTTTTACATATATTTTTGGGTCCACATTGATTTGAAAACAGTGAATATCTTCTTATTCATTAAAAATATCTGATAAAGTGAATTCCTTTATTAGTTTCAATGTAGATACCTATCTATACAATAAATATATACTATAGTATAAATATATAAAGCTGAAGAGTTTGTTTATTTGTTTGCTTGATCGCGCTAATCTCAATAACTACAGGCCGATTTGAAAAATCCTTTCAGTGTTAGATAGCCTATTTATCGAGGAGGGCTTATAGGCTATATATCATCACGTTAAAATTGAATTAATTTTTTTTATCTAATTTTACGCGAATGAAGTCGCGGACACAACTAGTATTTCTAAATAATTTATTGTGATACATATTTCTTTCTCAGATACAATAGACATAATTCGTCTTCCATATTTGAATAATGTTACGTCGAATTTTGCCGGTGCGGGGGCCATTGCGTCAGGATGGGGCATAGCTGCAGAAGGTACGATCTATTAACATTGGACAGAAGTTCTTCTTTACTGTTACCGGCACACCAACTGCTACTTGGCGCACACATACAAACTCTTCAGCTTTATATATTAGTATAGATATAGGAGTAAAAAAAATAGCACAGACTTTATATCAAGTTAAAAATAATTATTATACACAACAGTCTCGTGGACGCCCATCAATTGCCGCCGACGACCAGGTAGGTCTAGGAAGAGGTGGCGAGATGACTTGAACGTCTTTGCGGGAAAGAAATAGATTCAGGTAGCCCAGGTAGGGAAGCTCTGGTCGGAGATGGAGAGGACTTTTCCCAGCTGTGGGACATAAATTAAAACAGTACAAGTTGTGCTGTCTACAGCATAAACCACTTAGTAATAAACGTGTTATTTTGTGTTTCAAACTATTAAAATAACTTAAATGTAAAGGAAGTTGACATTACGCACTCTATTTTGTCCAGGCCGATATCCGAGGTAGCTATAACTTTATTTAAATTGATTTATAAGTGTGAAAAATTATATGTAGGGCATTTTGTTTGTCACATTTGTAAATTAACATAGATATATAACATATGTGCTTATATGTTATGTAAGAAGTATATGTTTTTTTGGATGGGACTGACATACTGACATAATCTCTTTAAGACTCTTAAATAAATCAGATATACAAAGAGTGTATTTGTGTGTGTGTGTGTGTGTGTGTATGCGCGTGTGCGTGTACGCGTACGTGCGTGCGTTCGTGTGTGCGAGCGTGCGCGCATGCGTTGTACACTATTATATTCCTTGACCATGCCATTTTTTTACAAGGAGAAAAATGCTCGGGCGATTCGTCGCCAAGATGACGAAGTTACGGGAAACAGCTAGTACCAGTGTAATATTTTAGCTTTTCATATATTATTGCTTTTTTTAAACGCTTCATTCCAAATTAATTTGGATAATAACAAAAAGTTCAGTTCAATACAAAAGTGTGGAAAAACTCCACAGCGCCACTTCTAACTGCGGCCTATCTGCTCAATTATAATTTAGCACTAGATATATTTCTCTTTAAAGCCTTTGAATTCAGACAGCTTTTTATTTAAAATTGCACATCCGCATTCGTCTGTCCACTTAAGAATATTTCCCAGCTTTTTACACTCAAGTATGGACCGGAATAGAATTACTTGCAAAGAATTTTAATGATGACTATTGCGGAAAATTGTATATTCTGTATAAATCTTTTGTGTGAAATTCTTTAGCACTCGGTACATTTTGATGTTTACTTCAAAATATTTGTAAAGACCAGTCGATTACTCGCTATGAATGAATTCAGTGTTTTTTACGTTTAGTTAGCATTATTACCAATCACAGGAAGAGGAGTGCTTAATTATTATTTTTAAGTTTTTGTCATGATAATGTCTTGTAAATCGAGGAACGCCGGTTGCACGCACGAAAAAACTCATTGTCACGTTCGGCGTGAGCCGAGCGTGCAAACTAGTGAACGGTACAACAGAAATAGTATTTATATGATGTATCGAGACCATAAACATATCAGGTAATAATATACATATCTTTCTATACTATATAATAGAATAAAATAAGTACATAAGAATTTTTAAGACTATTTTGTTAACGTTTGATACCACTATTAAGGCGCATTGTAATAATAATAAATAAATAATAAATACCGTTTATTTGGCCGAAATTTACTTTACACTTAATCATAGCAGTATTGACCCCCAAACTAGGATTCCCTGTATCTTGAGGGCCAATGAGATGTAGTGAGATGTAACGCGAGTGTAAACTTGAGGTAACAATAAGTATCATTACAATATATTTGTGTATTCTACAAATGGGTATGAAGAACAAATAAATCTTGTTCGCAGCGTTATCGTTACGTAATTTGGTATGATTTGAATAAGAAGTTTGGAGAAGTTTGTACTCCCGGGGGATACTTGTGTTCAAAGCTCCGAAAGCTATATGCTACGTAGCTAACATCTTAGTTACAATGATGGATATAAGATGGGCGGCATTGTTGAACTCAGGATAACATTATTATTTTCAAGGGATCTTAAAATATTTTTGTTCTCCGTGGAACTGGATTTGGTTTAGTCTTATTTTCAATGTATATGTACCGTGATTATAGACTCTATTTCCGTTTCTTTTCTCGAAATAAAGAATATAATGCTTGAACATTTTTCAACTATCTTAAACGCACGATGGCCGACGCATTATCCCGCTAGTATGTTTAGCTGTCTTAAGGAAATACCGACAATACGTGACCCAGTTAGGGGAAGTTCCACACAGAAACTTATGTTTTCAGTACATAATAATATGCCCATATCAAGAATACCTACATGGAAATACATATTTAAAAATATTTAGGTACTGGTAACATAAAAAAAAATTAAAAACCGCAGTTATTTCCAAATCACAGACAAACTAACTTTATTTAAGAATTGAACCTAACCTAACTAAAGTAGAAAACTGCAACCAATGTAATTTAGTCACTTTAGTCTTATAGTTGGCCTATGCCCAGCAGTGGGCTACATCTGACTGAAGGAAGGAATCTTATTGAATATTATATTGTTTGCATGAGAAACTAAACTACTTTGCTTTAATCCGCGAATGAAATTGCTTTCATTCGCGGATTAAAGCAAAGTAGTTTAGTTTCTCATGGATGTCATGGATTTCCGCAAAGTAACGCCTGATTCTATCAATTATTATATTGTTATATAGGATGTACTTCAGAACGAAAAATTCAAACAAGTTCATATTTAGGCATTTATTAAAAACCTTTTATTTTTTTGCTTCATTGACTGTCACGTTAACACTGTACAAATGAAACTGTTGACCATGACGCCGTATATTTAGTGTTATTGCCATACAGTAGATTAGTCTATTGAGGCTCTCACATTTAAGAATATACGCGGCCCCCCGGCCCGGACTAAAAATGGGAGCTCCGAAGCTTTGGCAATCAAACATAAAGTAGGAGGAACCGGCCCTTCCAAAAGCCAAATTTTTCCCGGGACTTATCAATATCCCCAGCTCGCTCTTCTCGAAGAAATAGACTAAAGCCTTACTAAGATTGAATCTGTCCGGATAAATGTTGTAGACGAACCCAAATATGATCTTTTCAAACTTAACACTAAACGAGAACGGATACATTTCGTCAAACTTCGAATCTAGGTCCTCGAGGGCTATTTCGTGATTCTTTCCGAATTTCGACTTGGATTTCGCGTGATACAAATCCCCAGCGTCCACGATACCATCCAAAAAGCTACTCGTCCAGGCGCGCAAGTTGCAAGCCTTCCTCATGACCAAGGCCACCACACAGGTGGCCAAATATTGCTTTCCTCGGTGGGCCTCTTCGTAAGTAGAGTCCAAGGGGTGTCTGTTACCCCACAGAGAATAAAGATCACCAGGAAATTCAATGTCCCAATCTTTCCACATGGTCCTGGGAGTTTTTCTTTCGAGGCCCAAATCGTTAACGCAATTCATTCGAGACCACGGTATGGTCTCGATGTTCAACCAATACATTTTCTCGTCCACGGTGGGGCGAATCTTTTTCGGCCTCAAGTACGGTAAGTTGGGATTTTCGTCCGGTCTAAATAGAGGACTGAGGCGGTAGTTAAGTGCAGAATGCCGCGGCGCAGTCTTGATGGAGGTCAACTCGAATGTATAGAATTCGGGAGAGTCCGGTGAGGATACGACTTTTCTAATTCTGTTGATGAGAGCGTCCATAGACCGGTATAGAGTCCAGCCGGCGACGGCGCCAACAGACTTTTGGTCGGAGACTTTCGTCGAACTGGACGCTTTGTCGCTTTTCTTTTCCTTCTCCAGTTGGGGATCCGGCTTTTCTGATGGCGGCGGATAGGGGTCGAAGAGGTGGTAGTAACCGTCCGTCTGGCAAATAACCATGCTGCACGACGGGAATCTTATGATAACGTATCTGAGTCTCTTTAAAACCGCTCTCATGTATTGCTCCAATTTCTTCTCGGGATTTTCGTTAATAACAATAATTTTCTTAATGTTGACGTTGACAAACTTTCCATCCAGAATAACGTTTTTAATGACCCTCTTCTCGCAGACGCTCAAGTTAGTTGCCTTTTCGCGGATTTCTAATCCCGTCTCTATACAAGTATCGACCATGACACGGTCCCATGTTCTGATGGGATGCATTGTCGCCATTAGCATGGCCATTAAGCAGACGAAGTGGCATGACTTGACATCTTTCGCGTCCTTTTTGTCCTTGAGCGCAGTGGATCCTTCTATCCTGTATATCCCACCAATCTGCTGATATCCGACCACGGGTTCACTGACCGGCTCGGACCCCGTGGACGTGGATTTCTTCTTATCGGTCGATCCTTTTGAAGACTCGGCAAACGACAGTTTAGATTTCTTCCCTGGCGTAGTCCCTGAGGCAAAATCGTAGCCTTCTGGTAATTTCTGTCGGGGTTCGGTCAGAAGTCTTCTAACTACAATTCTGCTCAGGATGAATTGCTGTTCTTCGGTTTTGCCGTCCTTGCACACTCAATCGATGTTTATGGAGTTTTTATAAATATTATTAGGAAACAAGTAACTTTTATTTATAACAAAGTAGGTACTAGGTAATAAACATTTGAAGAAATCGGTTCAAGAACATCCATTTAAAAAATACAAAAAAAAAAAAAAAATATTCAAATTTTATTCATACACATTATATCTATGAAAAAATCTATAACGATCGATCGAGGCAAACTTAGCAAACAAAAAAACTCAATTGTATATTTTATAACCAGCTGTGTCATCCCAAATTCATCCGCGTAAAATTTAAGTTGCCCTTATACCTCTTTAATCTGGAATTATCGAATAATTCGTTCTTAACGGGTGTCTAATAATTATAAAATACCTCCTTGCCAAATTTCATATATATACGTCACACGGTGTTCAACATTTCTTGATAGGTGACCTTTCACTTTTAAATACAGTTAAAACTATTAATGTACCCTTCTTTAGAAAATTTTAATACCAACAATGACTAAAACTAATAATACTTTTAATGTACTATGGTGACAATAGCAACTAGGGTGCTCCGGGGTCGTGTACTCGTAGTGGATCTGACCAGTTATCGGACAGATAAAGGAAGATCCACTCCCTGATGATAAGCAGCCAACTAATCCTATAGACGCTATGCTCTCTACCCTAAATAATTTTGACAATTATACTCACTATGGGAACATGACAGTATGCAGATGATATTAAAAGAGATATTTTCTACCACAAACCCGTGATTGTTAGACAAATCCTTATAAATATTATAAATTTGAAAGTACTTCTGTCTGTTACGATTTCACGCCTAAACCGGTGACTCAATTTTGATGTATTGCGATATAGTGATAGATTAGACCTTGGAAAAGGACGTAAAGACGACTTTTTATAATGAAATTTAAAGTGAGTGATTAGTTTATCAATTTTAGATTTAAAGTTTCTATAAAATACGAAGACAAGGTCGATGGAATCACGGGTTGAAGCTAGTAAACACGGGAGCCAGACATAGCTAAATTTTAAAGATTATTTCAATGATCATCCACTGTGGCCGGGGACTTTGTGTAGCTGCGCAAAGTTTTGTAGTACTTTGTAGTCTTCAAAGTCAAAAATGTACAAACACTTTGAGCTATGTCTGGCTCCGGCATAATATAAATAAACCACATAAACACACAGAGCAGCGGTCGCGGCCAAAAATTATCTTTGTTTTAATAGTACATGTTCAAATTAAATAAAACTGACAGTTGAAAATATCCGTCTGATGTGTCAATATAACTTCTTTTAAGACTATTATGATATTTAAAATAGAATATTTATATATACTCTATACTAATATATAAAACTGAAGAATTTGCTTGTTTATCTATGCATCGCTGTCTCCCCTACAAATTATATTATGAACAACTTTTATCACAATTTTATTCACAACTGAAGTTTACATCTTCGTTTGAAGATATCCATTCTGAAGTTATGGCATGACCAAGGGAAATAGAGACTTATTAATATAGAGATACTTAAGGATCCAATATTCCTATACTTAAGAGTCATGCCATTGTTATAGAAATGTATGTTAAAATAATTCACCTTCCAATAAAGGAAAAATTAATATGTAACCATGTGAAGTTAAAAGAGAAACCAATAAATTATTCCCTTTCTAATTTAATTGAGGATATTATTTAATTATATTCATACCTATTCATGTATACAAGGTTAGGTTAATTTTTTATCGCTTATTAACGACAGATTTCCTTTACGTGAAAGTGTCGTTTCCTAAGCTATGTTTCTGTTTGCTTATATTTTATTTCTTACTATTTCCTTTACGTTATTGCTAGTTGAGCTCGTTTTAAATAACTTATTACTTATTAGGTGTCAGCCGCGAGTTCATGCGCGTAAAATGAGGTAAAAAAATTTAACGCGACGATATATGTAAAGCCTATAGCTTTCCTCGATAAAAGGGTTATATCTAACACTGCAAAAATTTTTCAAATCTGACCAGTAGTTCCTGAGATAAGCGCGTTCAAGCAAACAAATAAAGTCTTCAGCTTTATATATTAGTATAGATATGAAATATTTTATACATCTAAGTATTGAGTGTAGATGTTAATTTTAAAGAAATCAAATTTAAAACCAATTTCAAAAATCAACTTGATTGACACGCATACGGAAATTACATACTTCATCGCCTTGCTTTCACTCAAATAGCTTATACTGGCTTAATCTCTTATTCCGTCAAGTTAGACGAGTGGTTGTGATAAAGTTTGTTTTTATTTATTTTTTCTTATGCTCTTAAATAAATTAATAAAGAGAAAAAGGGGGACTCAAGCCTGAGATGGTATTAAAAAACGTATTTTTTAGCCACAATTTTTTTACATTACCATTCTTTTATACCTGCCATAAAACTTAATAATGTCGTAAAATTGTATTACCTTTTTCTTATTATTACTTATTTTATATCTAAAGGAAACACCAGTGTTTTCGATAAACTTTATTTTTGTTACTTTCTATATTACTCTGGGTTTATGTTTTTAATATTTCCAAGATACGTAGCTATAGTGCAATTTAATGCACATGGAAGTAAATTATTTCATAAAATAAAATATACATTCAATTTAACTCTATTTTTACCCGAAAAGAGCTGAATCCAAAACTGTTCGTAATCCAAGCGCGTTGAGATTTTTTTTTTTAATTGTTGTATTCTCTGTACTACTTGTATTCTCTGGTTGTCTTGAAAATTACAGCGTATATAGCTACGTTTCTCTTAAGTTCAACTTTGTTACTGTTTATCTCGAATTTAAAAAACGAAATAAAGCTAAACGCTCACTACCGAGTTACCATTGTTAAATTTGTTGTTTGCTTTATATTGTACATAGGGCACAGCCAGCAAAAATACCAAGTTTCTTAAAAAATAATTACAATAGAAATTGTTTTTGTGGGTAGATTTTAACGCTTACCATAATAATTGATTTCCTACTTATTCTACCATAAGCATCTATTTAAGTATTGTAAAATATGGATGTTATGCCATTATATCTTTTTTTTATAAGAGTGTAATGTAAAAATGCTTTTTTTGCTGTCTGTGCAAGAAGTGCTTCCGTAATTCAAAATTGTTCCTTTTTAAATGAACCTTAAAATTAATCGTGTAAGAAGTAAAGCTGATTTTTTTATACATTTCTTTCATTGCAATACATCTACTATCTGCTCTTACGGGCCATCCATTAATTTCGTCACTCGCAAAAGTAGGGGTGGGGGGATTACCAATATGTGACATTTTTTGACAATTGCTAGGAAGGAGGGGTCAAAAGTTCTGTGGTGGCACATGAGAAAAATTGTCTGTTTTATTAACATACTACATAAAATGATTCAAAGAAACTGGTTTTCGTGATGTCGCACCAAGAGGAAGGGGGTTTCGAAAATGTGACAAGGTCAGGGGAAGCGTTCAAAAAACGTAAAATTCGTGTGACGTAATAGTCAATATCCAATGGTATTTGTAATACCGGAGCCAGACCTAGTTTCATTTGAATGATTATGTGGAGTGGCCGGGAACAATGTGTAACTACACAAAGTTTTGTAAAACCTTGTAGACTTCAAGGACCAAAATGTACAAACACTTTTATGTCTGGCTCCGGCATAAACGTCTGTAGGCTACCTTCATTACTTTAATCAGGTAAGCTGTCTGCGTGTTACCTTAACTAATATGCAGATGCCGGATCGTTACTCTTGCAACTAGTAGCTTTACTAGATCTCTTCCGGGAGGAGGGGTAGGTTCGGCAATCCTTGGATAATTTTTATAAATATCTGCACGTCTATAGGCTAGGATTACTCTTTACTTTAGTTACATAAAAGCTATCTAGTTAACCTTGTCACAATTAAGCTATAGAGCATGCAGAGTTACAAATGAAACACTAATCGATATATACAATATTATACTTTTTCACACTTTATCAATCTTTAGGTCTATCAGCGCCGAAAATCCAACTGTCTTCTAAATTTACATTGAAAATGGAACTGGTAAATTGGTGCAGTAGGTAAAATAGATATGTTGTTTATCCTAGTCGGTACACCGCGCTGTCGTCCAGGGTCAGAGTTGGTAAACGTGGTGGTCTGCGCGGCGGACGTCGTCGCCGTCTCGGTCTGCATTCGCAGTGCAAAGCGCATAGTCCTATACCTGCACAGCCGGACAGAAACAACGGGATAGCCAGTGTCCTCGTCACAGTGGCCACTTGTTCTCCTCGAGACCACCTCGGCACCTTATTGATTTTGTTTTTCTTAGGCCCTAAGGCCCACCAAAATCAGACGCATCTGCGGTCCCTGTGGTGTTGCAGTTGTCCATGGGTGTCAGTAGTCGCTTGGATGAAAGCCGGTTGCTCGTTTGCCCCTTATTACATATATTTTAAAAAAATCTACCACTGTGACGCCCATCTCATCGCGGAAATGGCTGCCCCAAACAAGAAGCCCGATCCGAAATACAATTTTGTCGCTTTGTTACTTCAAGAATGACTATCATTTTAAAGATAATAGGATGAAGATTCATTCTCTTCACTTCCAATTTTATTTAAAAATTATATATAGTTCATGGGCTTCATTCAAGTTAACCGTCTGCCCGTTTGCCCACACCCACACACACACACATATATTTATGTGTCTGTGGACACAGGCTCAAGCAGGCAGTATGTATGTGTGTCATAAATATATAAAACGGTTTCGGCTTTTATTGTCCCCGATACGGCAATTTTATATTGCAGCTAATTATCCATATGATTAAAAATATTAATTAGCGTGAAATTTGCTGATTCATGTATTAATATGGACGAATATAAACAACTAGTTGTAAGCCGCGACTTCGTCCGCCTAAAATTATGTGCAAAATCTAACCGTGGTGATATATAGCCTATAACCTTCCTTGATAAATAGGCTATCTGAAAATGAATGAATTTTTTAAATCGGTCCAGTTCCTGCTATCCCAACGCCTATACATGATATAGCCCAACGTAAAAGCTGTGTCTACGTGCAGATGACTCATATCGATTATCTGCCTATCCGATCACATATAGTAAACTATATATTATTATTATTTTATTTTTTAATTAGCCTATACTGTCCCACTGCTGGGCAAAGGCCTCCCCCTTTTCCAAACACAACTTCCTTTCCTGACTCAATTGAATCCATTTCTTTCCCGTAAAGGCGTCCAAGTCGTCTCGCCATCTCTTCCCCGGCCTACCTGGTCAATTACTAGTTAAAATTCAAAGTTGATGCCAATACTAAAAACATATATAGTTAAAAGTCAGTTCTAAGTTAACATTTGCAATACTTACTTTATAATTTTATCTATATTATTAGTTTAGATTTATAAACAGTCGCTTCTTAATTTATTTGAAATCAATACTAGAAATCTAAAAATAATTGAATGCGTTCCCCATCTTGTCTTCGCATTTCAAAAAAAAAATAAAAGCGGACCAGGTGCGTTCAGCATCCGCCTTTTTAATTTAAAAAAAAAGTGGCAGTTGCAAGCTGAGACCCATCTCGTTCGACGTTCGAATTGTGTACAAGGGAGATAAAGTATTTTGACATTTCGATTCTGTGTCGTTCTGTTAAGGAAATGTGAAAAAAGTTTGAACGTACTTAAGCTCATTTTATATTGAATTTTTTTAGGCTTAGGTATCTACAATTACTTTAATATATTAATACAAAGGTAGGTTTGTAGATTAAATTGCATAATTTTAACAGAAAGCTCCTCTATTTTCTTTATGTCTATCAGTATATCATTAGTATACTTTATTTTTAGTTATAATTATAGTCTCTTTTATACTTATCTTTATAATACTTTTGTACATATGCATTATCTCTCATTGAACCCAACACCAAGGCGTTAGTAAAAAAATAGTCCAAGGCACTGCTTTAGATCTTGCAATGCTAAAAATAAAAAACGTCTTCTACCCTACGAGTAAATTCTTCACATATATGACTAAATGACATTAGAAATGTGGAATGACAAAACAAAAATGATTGATGACATTCTAACCAAGAGGGAAAATTTTCCCTAACATTTTTTTTGTGAAAACTTGTTGACTTATCAAACTGTTCCAAACAGGCTTTGGTAGCGATAACTTTTGAAAACTTTTGGAGGTCCGGGCAAAAGAAAATACGAGCGCACAAAAGAGATGAAGAATATTTACATATCCAGAATTTTTTCCTATATAATTATTTGAAGCAAAAAGTATGTTTAGAAGTTATGTTATATATCTTCACGTAATGCCGGAGCCATACATGGCTCAAAGTCGTGACATTTTTATCCTTGAAGACTACAAAACTTTGTGCAGCTACACAAGGTCACCGGCCACACTACATGATCATTGAAATGTTCATTCAAATGAAGCTATGGCTGGCATAATAATATGTAGCTCTCCTATTATTTCTGTTTCAGTTATATATTAGTCGGATGAGTTAGGATTGCGTGTGTTTTTAAATATTTTTTTCACTTTGTTCAGCTTCGCGCATTATCGAGTTTTTTTTAATATTACAAGGGGCAAACGAGCAAGCGGTTCATCATCTAAGGGACTACCGATGTACACCGCCAGAAGACTCGCCAATGTTTTGCCGGAATTTAAAAAGGGGTTTAGGCCACCGGAGACCTCCTTAAATATTCTAAGTGTCTCACCAGTCACCCTGTATATATTAAACTACATTATTGTACTATAATTGATTTATAATTGCAATATCAGAAGGCTCGCAACTGCTTTGCCAGCCTTTGAAGAATGACTATACTTTTTAACTGATTCTACAGATATACAAATAGCGCGACAATCTCACGACTAATATCACAAATATTCCGTTAAAATTTAAAATTAAGCTTATATTATAGTCTTATAGCCGCTATAAGGAATATGACATTATTGTTGCTGTATTATCTTTTTATTGAAGATTATTCTTTTTTAAATACGAGATACTTAC
This sequence comes from Charaxes varanes, assembly GCA_024363005.1. Lineage (NCBI taxonomy): Eukaryota > Metazoa > Arthropoda > Insecta > Lepidoptera > Nymphalidae > Charaxes > Charaxes varanes. The sequence goes on along the minus strand of JANCMC010043217.1, from coordinate 13,136,513 downwards.
TTGTGTATTTATTTATAAGTATAAATATATATGCAGGACCATATGACACACGGACGTCTGTTCCTAAGATAGACAAATTAATGTCTGTGCTATAGGTAACAATCACTTCTTATACACAAATATTTTTTTGTAGAAATATATAAATATATACATATAGATAATACAACACCCAGACTCGAGGCGGAAATCGTATCCACGACCCCCGGACCGGATGGCAGGGTTACTGCCCACTGCGCTAACGGGCCAGTCTGCAATTTTTTTGCTGGTCATGGAAATAACATTATTAAAAAAATCGAACGTAAAATAAACATACTTGACAAATAGCGTGAATTCACAAGTGAGATGCGAGTTAGTACAGAATATTATCACTGGTCACTTGTGATGACATGGAAAGTCACTTGACATTTATAAGCCCATATAAAGTCAATGATTGGATTGAAAGCTATGTTAATTTTTAACTCAGATATTTTATTTTTTTTTAAACAAATTTGAATACTATGCAATCTCTGGTATTTTTTTAAAATTAATTTTATAAAATATTGTATAATAAATAGTTTAAAGTAACTGTGTAACAGTTAATATTAAATATTTTACTGTAAAGTTATCTAAACCATTAAAGATCATCTCAAATACACGCAATTTTTTTATCATTTTATCATATACATCCGTGATAAAAGACACAAGACACTACAATCCTCCTTCCAAACTCCGATCCCGCGATCCGGGCTATTTGTCCAGCATATGTGCTTTGCAAAAACCATTAAAAAGAAGCTTAAGTGGAAGGATAATATATTAATATTAGATATAGCGATTAATACACCTTATTTCAATACTAGTTGGTTAGCTTTCATTAACACTGTTATTTCCGCTCGGGTATATACCAGGTTTCGGGGCTACTGAAAATCAGTGTCAAACTCCTGTCACTCTGACGTTTAGTTGAGTAGCGGCCATTTTGTGTTGTTGCACTGGTAGATTATACGTGTCAAAAGTTTTTATCCGATATATTTCTCTTTATTAAAAAATGTTAGCAAATATTTTATATTGCTACTTGTTACTTGTTTTTTTTTATATTTATATTATAATAATTTGTTTCCAATACGATCCTAATTTTACTCTATATGTATTTTGATTTACTTATTTTTACTATAATTACACGAAAAATATACCTTTTAAACAAACCTTTAAAGAATTATTGGAACCATAATAACTGGTATATTATTGGTCATGAAAATTTTGTTGGATCCAGAAACTAATTCTACCTGACATTATTCTGGTCTAGACCATTATAGTCTGGTCTAGATCAGGATAATGCTGTGTCTAGTGTGCAATTTAAGCGGAACCTGGTATTAGTGCCAGGATCCGCTTAAATTGCACACGAGGCTATAGAGCGAGTTAAGATGAACGACTGCCATCGACATCATCCCCGAATTCCGTACAATTTCTACAATCTCACGACTAATAACACTCAATGACATTAATCGGTACCCACTATTTAACATGCCTTCCGAAAATCAGTGTTAGAATGGGTTACCCACCCGGCTGCGGTAAAAACTGTGTACCTTAGGAATCAAAGGACTACAGATGAAGCAACGACCGCATCTTTTCTTTTGCTAGTTTTCTTAAAATCACATTAACACGTACTGTAGAAAATATATTGCTTCTTTTATAAACATAAGCCTAATATATTACTGCTATTTGCAACGCGAATGGATAGGAAGTACTTTTTATTTACTTCCCCGCGACAGTTTTAGGGTTTATTGCAATTGGTATAAATTATCGGGCTGTACATCTCACGCGACAATTGTTCCCGCCCCTCCAGTGAGAGTCTTCGTAAATTTCTCTCCCTAATTAATTCGCAACGCGTGCTGGATTCATATAGATGAGATTACTGTTTCAGTTAAATTTTGGAAGGGCCTCCTCCGACGGAATATAACTCATTCCGCACGAAAAGTAACTTTTGCGGATAGGTTAGAAGCGGACAGGCGATCGATTACACATAATTAACTTTAAATATTTGTATTACTTTCTACATTTTTTTTTTGCACTGTTTGGAATTAAAAATACAGGCCAGAGGCTCGCTGATATATATCCCTATGATTCACTGGATGAACTCTCAAATTATGCTCTATGAACTCAAGGACTATATACTATCTTTGAGGACATGCGTAAATTGGTGAAGTATAATACATAATGAAAAGTTATGCTATAGATATCCAGGGTCTTCGATATAGCACTCATGACTAACAAGCTGAACTAATAGGGAAATTGTCATATAGAAAAAAACCGTCAACTGATGGGATAACAGTGGGAATTGAGATCGGGCAAAGGACGTCTTTCAGTTAGATGAAATGACTTATAAAAGGACGCTGGATTCGTCAAACCGCCGTCAGAAAGAACACTGATTTGAGCAGTTTAGTATGTATAGTTCAAATAACAGAGACGTCCGCGTCGAGGAATCTCAAACTCAAAAACAGGTATCATCCCCTCCACATAAACTCTGGTTATTTTGTAAGGTATAAAAAACTGATTCTCAGCAGATTATTATTATTAGCGGACCCGGCAAAAGTTGTCTTGCCCAAATTTTGGCTCGACTACTATATTGACCAATTAACCAATCTCCTCTGTGTCATTTCAATTTTTTTCCATAAAACGTGATACTACTTTATGAAATAATAATTTTAAAAAGCACGTCAGTCAAAGGGTCTAGTACGAACGTTATCTATTAGAAGTCATCTGAATTAGCGACTAATTCTGTAAGTTTTAGTATTTTTAAATAATATCTCGACTCTTCTTTTCCTTCCTTTCTGTAATTGGGCTCTTTGATGGATACGTATAAAAACATTACAAAATCCCAAAGGACGTTGTTGTCCCGGCATCCGGGGCGGACATATTTCTATATTCAAAGACACTAAAGCGAGTAGTGCTTTAGAGCTTACAGTTCCATGGGAGGGCAACATCCCTAAAGACCATCTGATAAAAACGAACAAGTACTTTGACCTAAATAATGAGCTCACCAAAAACGGGTACAAAACCAACTTATACGCGCTAGAGGTAGGAGCGGGGAGTATACCAACAAAATCCCGGTACAACCTACTAAAAGTTACCTACCTACCTAGGATTGTCAAGAACTATTATAGGTTCATTATTAGAAAGGACATCTAATGCCGCCACTTGTAGGATCACACCAGATTGAGCTAGACAGGGGAGGGAGCACTGGCAGCGAAGGTGAGTTTTAGTGGCTACAAAAAAGTTCGCTCTGAAACCTACACCTGGGTCACAAGTCCCGGGCACTGCTATCGTGCCTTCCTCTGCAACGCGATGGACCCGGCACCAGCAAGGTGAATTCATGGAATGCTAAGAACTTAAAACGGTGCAGTGGTGTTTTAGTTTTAGCTAGATAGACTTAGACAGACATCCTATTGACAGGGAAAATTGGCATATATGGCAAGAGGTGTTTCTTGAATATGATATATAAGGGAAGGGGGTTTTCTATGTCAGTAACATGACTGACTTTGAAAGTGAAACAAGAGAGAATATTAGAATATATCGATGTCTTAAGATTTTTAGAGACACACAGACTTAGAGTTCAAGTGTCCGTGTGTGCAAAAATACGTACACAATACCGCAGACAACGTCAGACAACGATCCAGAACCAAGTGCCTGCGTTCAACTTTGGCAGCAAGCCAAAACAGTAAAGTACAAGATACTGAGCCTTTTATAAAACGGTATTTAAAATTATCACTTCTTTCTTTGTTTGGCTGTCGTTCAATACTACTTCTACAATATACAAATACAAAATCGTTATCTATATATAAATACTTGAAGAAAAAACCTTCCGTATTCAGTGAATTGCGGAAACAGAGCAATATGAAATTTAGCAAAAGTATAGTTTATATAGAAGATGCATTGCATGATTAAGAAATTAAATTATAAAAATAAAACCTCACGCACACCAATGCTAAGCGATTTACACACACATGTATAAACTTTACTATAAGGTTATGTCAAAGCGTAGTAATAACGACAGTACAAATATGAATTGTCAAGTATTGAAATGGTGTTGTACAAACAATTGAAATTTTGTATAAAGCTTTGATTATAGGATCTGTGGCCAAAATTTGACCAGCAGACAATCTTTAGTATACATAAAAGCGAAAGATCATCTATCACGAAATTTCGAATGCTGCGGGACGTATAAAGATGAAATTTCATACCACAGTAATTAAACGAAGCTAAACACTGGAATACTTGAGTGATTAACATCATCCGAGCGCACAGCTTGGCTCCTTACAGCATATTTAGGTTCTTTGACTTTGACCAAGCCAAAAGCTTATATACTCCAGTAAACATCAGCCAAGCATATAGCTTGGCTAAGTGCAGCATAGTTTATCAAAGCTGTAGGCCATTTAAGTTGTTATTGCATCATCCTTTGCGGGTCCTGCTTTAACTGCGCCTCGCTCGTTTGGCAGTAACCGCGCGTGAACACTGCCAAATTAAAAATATAGGACTCTGTGCGACGAATATATTAAAGTAGTTCTTTTGAATTTTTTAAGGTTAATCACATAATTTTGTCATTTTGTTTGTAGTCACAAATTTCCTTGCGCAAATCATGTTTCGAGGATTTTAGTAATTGATAGATGTATATATCGACTGAAATACTCACAGAAAATGGGTGATGGTCATCAGTCTGTTAGTTTTAGGGTTCCGTCCCTCAGAAAAAAGAACCGTTATAGGATCACTTTGATGTCTGTCCGTCTGTCTGTTTGTCTCAAAGCCCTTTAACTCAGGAATGCGTAAAGCTATAAAATTGAAATTAATAGAAAATACTGATGCATGTGGTCTTTTGAAGCTGTGAAAAAAGCAACCATCTAAGTTAGCACAATCAAAAGATATGGCCTTTTGTATTACATTTCCCATTCGTTTGCAAATGAAACCAAAACCTATAGGGTCTATCCGGTGGACCTAAGATTATGAAATTTGGCTGGCAAGAAGGTAGCTTCTTGCAGGTGAAGGATGAAGGTGTAGACCTTGTAGCACGAACAAAGGAAAATCCGATTGTAAAATTGTTGTTGCAACAGTGACTGTTTGTCTATCTGTGTGCCTATCAAGACCCTTTTCTTCAAAAACGCGATCAGGTATAAAGTTGTTATTAGTACCAAATACTGAGGTCTACGAACCCTTGAAGCTGAGTGACCGGTTTTTATTAATCATCTCTATGATGTAATTACAGTCACAAGATTTGTCTCGTGCGATGATTTTTAAATGAGACGGGCGGACATAAGACACATGTATACTATAGAGAAAAGACACATGATGGTCCTTTGAAGTTCTTTAAAATCTTAATATTATAAGTGAACGTATGATCTAATGCAGATACGATTGCATATTACATGTATATATCATATATGCTTCATGATTATATATGTAATGTGTTTGGTATTATCACTGAAAATCATTGCTTATAACTTAAAGAAACAAGATCGGCAAGGGCGGTTGTTTTCCATTAGTATCGATTTGCCTCATGTACGCATTTCTATCATCTTTAATATTGTATTCACCTCACGGTGGCATCAATATCAGACAATCTTTCGCCTGCAAACTTCCTTATTAAGATTCTTATTTTGTCAATAATATAACAGGATCACACCATCCAAACGTTAAAGGAACTACAGTGCTCTTGCAATGGATAAGTCCCATTAAAAAGGTTAACTTTTATCCTAGCCTACCCATTGCATACACAACAACTGCTCAATAATCTTCGTTTCCTTCTTACAGGCCTGGGATTGCTACTTAGAGTCATCCAAAACAGAGTTCTCCTATTAGCTAATAGCCCGTAACAGACCCCATTGCGTATCTTTACTGTTTCTTTTGAGGGCTGCTTTGGAGAGAGGGGAATGGAGTCGTTATGCAGGGTTGTCAGAATTCTGGTCTGCAAAGCGCAAATTAATATCTTGAGTTATTTGTAAGCGACTAGAATTTACTACACCAATGAGTCATATAATAATACTAGCACACTTGGCAGACGCTGTCCTCCCCGAACGTTGGGTTACTTACTATTTACAACAATTTTTTATCCTATAGTATTGTCCCCGTTCTCGTTCTCATTCCATAATGATTCAACATTTTGGCGTTAATGGCTTAAACGTAAAGGATAGATATATGCTGGCGCGGGCTTTTTTGTAGAACTATTTAAGATAAACATTTCCTTCATACACTATATACGTGTAACTCCAAAGGATTTTGCACCGCACGCCAGAATAGCCCGCAGATGGCAGAATTTTCTCCTACTTACTTGAAAGTTATTGTTCTATTTTGGTCAATTCATACAATATCTTTATAATTTATAGCCTCCGTCTTATTCTAATGTATAAATTTTATTATTGTAAAGTTTTATTAAAATCCATTCAGTAGTTTTTCCGTGAAAGAACATCTAACATACATCCAGACATCCATGCATCCATGTGTACAAACTCTCTCGTTAACATTATTAGTAGGATAGGATTAAGCTATACGTAAGCAGGGAGGGGGGGATCTACTGTGGTGGACATGGTGCCCACCACTCTAATAGACTTGTGACGTCAACTTTCACGGTCTATCGAGATCGTAAGCCCGTTAATATTACGTTCGATACCTTTTATATAAATACAATGCATCAAAATCATATATTTTATTGACATAACATTTGTAGGAATGCAATATATCGAACATAAGCGACTTTATTCGTTGACTTGCATTCGGTTGAAAATCGGCCAAAATCTTGCCTTCAAAGAATGTCTGTACCCACCACATTCTTTGAAGGCAGGATTTCGGCCTGATCGTAAGCCTCTTTATAAACTTATATACAAAAATAAGTCCTTAGTCAAGACCTTAATATTCTTGCAGAAACTAGCCTCTAAATGGTATAACAACGTCTCTATTTGAAACGGTCTCATATCATCTATTAGCATCGTCCTTGGTGAATAATAGATAAGATCTTTGTCAAACGTTTATGCATCTACTATAGAAATATATTCAAGTGGCAATCCAAAGAATTGGTTACCTCATGCCAAGGCCCCTATAGGTAATATGAATTCCGCTCACGTACGCCTTACCTTTTTCAAAATTGCAAACGCTTAACGAATGTACTGCCGTTCGACTTTTAGTATTCTCAGAGTGCTGAAAATATCACGGGGTAAATATTTTTATGTGCATTACGCTGATGTGCGTGATTTTGTATGTGCCTAGTGTATGTAAGTATATTTACGTGCGTGCGTGTATAAATGCGTTCTGTATACTTGCTTGTTTCTGTACATTAATGTACGCACTTAGAAGTGTGCAATGTCCAGAAAAATAACTCATCATTCTTTATAGAGGTCATTAATTATAAAGGTCATTATTTATAGAGGACATTCATTATAGAGGTCATTGAGTATAGAGGTCATTAATTACAGAGGTCATTATTTATAGAGACTCAAGTATTTGTATGTGGTTCCTAGATAAGATTTTTTTTTGTCTCTGTGTTTTTGTTTTTCAGGGTTCCTAACGTTTAGAATGATTTAACAAGTTTTGATGAGACTATAGTGTACGTAGTCTTAATAGCTCAATGGTAGAAGGGTTGAACTGAAATCCGTAAGGTACCCGGTTCAAACCCAACGCTGTAGTGGGTCTTGTAGCACTCACTCCTAATAAAAGCTTAGTTGGAGGGGAAATTGGACTATCAGCGTACCTAAAACGTATTTTTAATTACTTTTTTTAAAGTTTCCTTTTAGACATTTTCAGCGATAAGCCTAATTTTAGCTTAGATTTTGCAAAAGGAAAGTAAAAAATGCTGCCTCTTTCACATCAGAGACAATAGGTTAGTTTTCTAAAAGACACTTGAGTCGGTACAAACGTGTCGCATGCAGGGCGCACTCCTGTTAATGATGTACGTAGAGTTTGCAGTGAAATACGGACAGGTATCACTGAAAAAAAATAGAAAAATTAAATAAAACAAGAAATATTTATGTCAAAGTCAAAATCGGTTATTCTAATAGACTTTTTTGTAAGCATTTATGAACCTCATATGTATATATATAATTTTTTTATCATTTAATAATTTGGTTAAAAAATTACTTAAAAGCTAAGTTTACAAGGGTTCCTCACGCCCTGCATTAAGTAGAGCCCGCAACAAACTCGGTCGAGTAATTTTTTGCTATCACAATAATTCAGTTTTTTTTTAATGTTAAGTACGAGCAGGCAGCAAGCACCAAAGTGCCTACCGACGCCCATGGACATCTGCTCGACTGGAAGGCTAGCAGATGCGTTGCCGGCCTTTAATGACGAGTATAAGATTTGGTTAGAGCAATTTATTCCCAAGCAGCAACATTTAAATAATTCTTTACATTATAATAATATTTTATGAATGAGTCTACGTTCTATAACAGGTTTAAATTTATTTAAAGACATCTTCTGAATGTCATAGGGGACTTTCTGTTATGGTAACGTATGTAAACTGTATAAAGAATTGAAATTTTGTATACAACTTTAAATAAGCATATCACTTTTAATACTACTAATATATATACTAATATATATAATATAATTTAATTAGAGGTAGCGCCATGCTTGTAGCCGAATTGGGCCGTCGCGTCCGGGTACCAGTACCTCTTTCTCACATGAGATCGGCGTGAAGTGGCGGCAATGCTGTCACGTCTAGTGATGTGAGTCAGACGAATGTAGTCATATGTATTCCAATAATGAAGACACCAGACAAGGCGATCCTGAAATTAGTTCACACAATAGTATCTGACTTGGACGCCTTTGCGGGAAAGGAGTGGATTGGTTTAGCTCTGGATAGAGGAGAGTGATCTGAGAGTGGGAACGCCTTTGCCCAGCTGTGGGACATTATAGGCTAATTAAAAAAAAATAGTATCCGATATTATTGTCACAACCGCTGTTTGTTGTGACGACTTACTAGTTGTAATTTTAGGATCCAACTCGGCAGGTTAGCATTTGGTAACCTGTATAGAGTCTTGTCGTCACTTGTATGACTGTCTTTTGAAAGAAAAGGTTTTACTCTATATACTTGAACACCACTTTAGGTATGGATAATATTCCTGATTTAACCCTATTCCTCAAGCGTAATATCACAACGCGGGGAGCATATTCCAATTCCAGGTGGATTTAGGGCAATCACACCTCAAGCTATTACCGGATCTATGCACTCTGTAGGTCTTGAGGATGAGTAGTAAGCCGAGAGAGTTAGTGGTCGCAGTAACATAGGGCCTCAGGCCCAACCTTGGCATAATCACCCTCTTTCTTTCTTTCTTTTCTTCTGTGCTCATTCCCACGTTATGTAGGATCGGCTATCCTAATTCCTGTGCGCGATGACATACTGTCGAGGTTTGTCGGATTGCGTAAATTATTAACCTTAATAAGGTTGGTCATGCTAGCCCACCAGGTAGACAGGGTCTTCCTCTGCCTCTTTTATTTTCACCAATGCATAGGTCTGCTTTAACTACATAATCTTCCTCTCGTGCCACTACATGCCCATACCATCTTAATCGACATTTTGGTAGTCATCCTCTTTAATATATAAATTTTTGATTTGCATCTAATGAAGCCTCAATACCTCATCGGTAGAAGGAATGACTTCCCACTCTTAACATCATCATCATCCTTTCTCTTTCCCTTTCTCTTTCCCTTTCTCTTCCGCTGCTAGACAAGGTTCTCTCCCCGCTCTTAATTGGATCTCCCCACTCTTAACACAAGCCTTTAATTTAAGCCTAACGAGATTGAAATTAATCGGTCCTTAGTGGATTTAAGATCAATCTTTCTATAGTTAAGATAGAGCTGGGCTCTTTACTAAAGAATTTCAAAAAATACTAGAAGTTTAAGTATATTATAGTAAATTGAAATGAATTTAGTTTGGATTGAGGTCAACGCGAATTCTCTCGGCTAGCATTTCACTTTTAATCGAGAATTAAACGACACTTAGTGCAGATTTCTTAGCATTCAAAGATTTCTATTTCTAGATCGTATACGAGGTGGACGTAAGAAAAAAGATATTTAGTTGATTTAAAAACAAAAGGTTAAGAGTTTTCAGTTTTATTAAAAGAAATTTAAACGAGTTTTATAAACCAGGTTTATTTCTATACACTCGTACAGAAGGTTTATGTTTATCATGATAGATATTTAAACAATTTTAGACCCAGTAGATGCCAACGTAAAAAAGTGCTATTTAGTGGTATTAAAACAGAAGTCAAGTGAAAGGAGTTCACCGTTGAGTTAAATATCTTTATTGTTATTATGTCTGGTCTGGCGCTCCGCTATCACACTGTGGCGAATCTCTTAGGCCCGACCCCAATAGTATTTTTCGTTCGGCATTGTGACCGGAAACCCAATGCCCACTTCGTCTCTTCCCCAGCTGTATAAAAGTGCTGCCATTCTTCACACCTGTACCGGCGGCGTAGCTGAGAACCTTAGACCTGGAAATATGACGATCCAAGCAAGATGCCATAACCGATGATGATAATGATGATTAGGTATTGAAAGAAGTGCCTATATTTCTTTTAGCATTATATGAGTGTATAATTTTATGAAATAAAAAGAATTATAATATGCGTGCGCCAGACATAACTTTCAATGATCATGTAGTGTGGCCGGGGTGTCTGAGTAGGTGCGCAAAGTTTTGTAGAACTTTGTACTCTTCAAGTACGAAAATGTACAAACACTGAGCTATGTCTGGCGCCGGCATAATAAAAGAAGCATACAACACTATGTGTAGGTTTTTAACTTATTAACTTAATCTGTATGTCTATTGATCTTGTTAAAAAGAAAAAGTCTATTATGGATCCAGACCCTTGCTATTTCAAAAGCTACGTTACATTACACAATTAGTACACCGAAAATATTTCTCTGTAATGCTGTTGATAAAAAAAATAATAAGAAAAACCGCGCTAGCTGTGCCCCGGGACTTCGTCCGCGTGGGCCACCCTTATCATTTAGGAGTATGAAAAATAGCTAGTAGCCGATTCTCAGACCTACTAAATATGCGTATAAAATTTCATAAAAACCGGTCAAGCCGTTTCAGAGGAGTACGGTAACTAACATTGTGACACGAGAATGTTATATATAAGATATAAAGTAGAAAATATTTTTAAAGTAGCTGTGCTAGCGACTTCGCGTAAAATTAGGTAAAATAAATAATAACTTATAACCTTCCTCGATAAATAGACTATCTAGCACTGAAAGAATTTTTCAAATCGGACCAGTAGTTCCTGAGATTAGCGCGTTCAAGCAAACAAATAAACAACCTCTTCAGCTTTATATATTTGTATAAGATATATATTAATAAAAGTGTAATGTTGAAAAACAAATTAAATCTAATCTTATTTTTAGCTTCTGCATAGATATTACTTTTTTTTCTTCACAAGTTTTAAGGCATATACTTGTCAAAGCATCATCAAAATCAATCCATGTCCTCGTAATACACGTATAAAAAGTTCGTAAAAGAAATTTTATCAAAATTAGAGAAGTCAAAACCCATTATCGTCTCTCCTAACGGTACTAGGAGCGCATAAGCCGTTAGTGTGTTGAATCCGTGACAAAGTTGCTGATATTGTATTTTTTATCACTTCCAAGTAACGTGTCAAATATAATGACTCGAATAAATATCGGCTAGCTGATACAGCTTCTGTGAACCCTATCGATCTTGTTATTAAGTTTTCTTGTACTGAGAAACTGACAATTTCTTTAACAAATCTTTATAGTATCTAGAAACGTGGTAGCGTGTCAACTCTTATTATATTGTAGCTTTTGTAAGTTCTAAAGCTGTAATTTCTTATTTTAGTGTCGTAAAAAATAAGGCCTTAGGTCTGGACTTGGTTTCTAATATACTGTCATCCCCTCTAAAACATGGACGATTTATTCCGCGTTATAGGAAAACGCTCGTACAACGCGCTTGTACGATTCCGAATGTGCATAATGTAATATTATATAATAAAGGTTAATATTACTGCGTTAATGGTTAATGGTTGGTGACCGACTCAATAATTTATTATTTATACTTTAGTATAAATAATAAATTATTGACATTTTAATGTTACCAATGTAAAGCACTAGATATTCACAATATCCGAACATAAGCGTGTGCGGTGCTTTGCCCGTACACTAGTCGATTTAAATTTCTTTCTATTATAATTTGTAAACAAACCGAAATAATCTTGCTTACAATTACCCGAAAAGCCTTAAAAGAGTATTCCTTAGATTTCATCATCATGATCATGATCATCATCATCATCACCATGATCATCATCAACATTATCATCATCAGCATGATCATCATCATCATGATCACCATCATCATCAGCGTCACCATCACCATGATAATCATCATCATCGTGATCGCCATCATCATCATCATCATCAGTGTGTATTGCATCCTGTATGGATCACAATTTAAGCCCGGAACCCTCAAGCAAATGCCGGCAGGGACTAGACGGTGTGGTGACTTAGATATAATAATTTTATTTAAATTTTAAATACTTACCCGTTTCACTGACAAAAGCTCTTGTTTGTTGATGTTTTTGGTCTTCAAAATCCAAGAAGCTGTAGAAGATATGTTTGAAGTTGTAGAAATTCTTTACGATTCTTGTTATTTTCAGTCAGAGAAGACTTCGATCAGTTTTCGTAGTTATAGAACAAGATTACCTGCGAAATAAATGAAGAAAGAGTAATGACAAAGTAGGCGACTCGGCAGAACCATTTTTGCCAAAACCTTAGCTAAATTAACAAAATATATAAACTATCTTGGGACAAATATACACCGAGTTTCGTCAAAATCAAACCACCCGCTTAGGAGCTGATCACATGCACACCTATGGAGGAGTCACAGAACGGCTGGACTGATTTCGACGCATCTTTCAATGGTTGTAAACGAAACATTGTAAAGAATAACACAAGCTACTATAATTATAACAAAATTAGTGGAGTGGTGTTAGACATTTTTCCAGGTACCCAGGGCCAGACAATTAATCTTTATGTAAGATTTTTATAACAATAGATAGAAAAATGATAAAAAAAAATTGTTTTTAGGAAATTTTCACTTCTATTTGAATATTTTTTCAGATTTGAAATATCTTAAATAGTTTTCGAAATATAAGCAAAACATCAGATCCATTTTTAAATTAAGTGTGCCTAGAAAATAGCCAATTCACACCGGCCTCCAAAAAGCCATTGTTCGGCTGATATTTTTATTTTGCCTCAAATAACGAAGCAACGCAATCTAACGTTTATGAATTGATAAACCGACCAATGTTTACGTTATAAGTAATAATACCCGTAGTGTATTAAAGCACTTTATATCATCATCATCATCCAAAGCCATTTCTCTCCTACTATTGACCAAAGGCCTCTCTCCACGTGTACCACTCCTCAGGGTTTTGAGTAAATCTGGACCAGGTTCGACCGGCAACAGATATTATGTCGTCAAACCATCTGGTTGCTGGACGACCAATGCTCCGTTTTCCTATCCTCGGCCATCACTCAATCACTGCCTTTCTCCACCTGTCTCCTCTTGTCACCACTTCGTCGGGCCAAGTGTCCTGCCCAGCTCCACTTGAGATGCAACACTGTTTCTCCGATGTCTCGAACTTTCGTCCTTCGTTGGATTTCAGTTTTGCGTACTCCGTTTTGGAGTTTGATACCGAGCATGGACTTCTCCATGACTCTCTGTGCGACTCTTAATTTGTGCACAGCCCCATTGGTAAGGGTCTATGTTTCGGCACCGACAACATGGACAAAATACAACCTTTTTAAATTTTTTATCCATCTGTTTTTCTACTTAATAAATGATGGTTGTTTCTATGAAAATTTATAAGCAAGAATTCTCGTTGAGTAGGTTCCACCTCGGAAATATTGAAAATGACAACTTTTCAAAATTAGGCCTAAAATTCAATTGAACTATAAATGACGTTGGTTTGAATAATGGTTACATTTACGCGTGTCAAACCACAGACATTAATACCTTAGTCCTGAATGGCTTATCTATAACAATGTGGTGACAGTTATGGTGAATTAATACACATTTGTAGCTAATCCTATCAGTGTGACTCAGTGCATAGACTTAAGCCCTCTTGCAAATACAGATATAACTCCTGGGGACAACTCTACTGTCGTACTCGTGGAAGGTTCTTCTATAACCTTGCGTTATGCCGGTCTGTAACCAGGGTCTGCCTAAATTTGAGGTGATGTGGATGTGGTTCGAGTTAAGAAGACGGAATGCCTTCTGACATCATCCCCAGGATCCCCACAACCTCTACAATTTCACGACTTATATCACTTAGTGATATTCATTGGGATCTACAGTTTTATATGCCTTACGAAACACGGAGGAGGTCTGATATTAAAAAAACCATTGTTTGAATGGTTTACCCATCCATCACCCAGTCGCGATAAGAACTGCTTAACCTAGCAATCGTCTCAAGTGCCAACGAATAATTAGGCTACTATGTCATACTCTTAAAAGGGTATGTATGAATAAATTCGGTTTAGCCAGCCTTAATATGGCACATAACAGATTTAATCGATGATTCTTGAGTCTCCGTCATTGAAATAGACTTTAAGTACCTGAGTGTACATTAACGTCTGTATCAGTAAAATCATGCAGAACAAGCTTGTATGACACAATGTGACAGTTTGCTACATAAAGGCTCAGTAATTAAAGGCCGGTGACGCATCTGCGAGCTTGCAGATAGGAAAGTCGTCCATGGGCGTCGGTAGTCACTCAAGTGAACCACCTGCCCGATTACCCCTTTAAATAAAATTGAAGGGCCTGTTTGTAACGTCGAAATTTTGTTTTTTTTTTCCTAATTGCATATGACTATAATATATACGGTATGTATGACAAAAATGCTATTTAAAATATTATTATCTTTCTGTCTGTTTGTGCTGGGTAATCTCCCAAATGGCTGGACCGATCTGAACGGGACTTTCACCGGCTCATAGCTGACGTTACAAGGAGTAACATACGCTACTTCGCTTTAAGAAGTATAATTAGGATTCTTTACAAAAAGAATGAAAACTCTCAAAATTTAACAAAATCACTGATTTCACGCGGACGAACGAAGACAAAGTCGCGGGCTTCACCTAGTATATAACTAGAAACAAAGCCATACAAAATTATGTAAGAAAGTAGTATATTTAAATTTCTCGCTTTGTGAGTCCACTTTGTAAAGTTGTTGTTAAGAAATAAATATCTTAGCACATAACATCGAGTTTGAAAGTTTGCAAACTTTTAAAATCGAAAAAGTTATGTCAACAGCTTAAAAAGTTTTAATGCAAGGGGCATTAAAAGTTGAAAACTGTTAAAAATTCATGTGATAAGTTGTGGCACAATTTAGGTTTCATGTAGAATTTTTGACATCGTGGGGGTTCCGAGGATGACGTCAGATGGCAATCGGTCATCTTAACTCGCCCCACAGCCAAATCCTCTGCAATCTGAGCTGACCTTGATACTACTGGACTTAGATCTTCTTCCTAGCGTTATCCCGGTTAAATACCAAGGTCCGCTTAGATTGTACTACTAGACTTAGATAAAGCTAGGAAAAAGGCTGTATAAATTAACCGGCCCTTACTATTTAGAATTTTGGTTACGAGGATATGTCGGCCCACCATGCGGGCACGCGGCAGTGGAGCCACATTATAGAGCATAAGCGACACTCTGAGGTACCGCGATTTTGGGAGTGTGTTTGGTTTGATTAAAGTCCAAATTACTTGATCGTAGAGCATGTTTTGTCCTATCATGTCCCAAGGCCGCTTTCGTACTGACAGTATTATTTGACAGGCAATTAAATTGTACATGGCAATGCAACAATGGACGGAATTTAAGTGTTACATCACTTTAGACAAAGCACGGAACATTGTCCATAGGAATAAGTTTTTATATTTTACTTTTGAATCATCTTTCATACAGCTAGGGATTATTTTCAGATATCTAAAATATATTATAATATGACCTTTTTATATGAAATACTTTGTAGAAATTTCTTTTATAGATGTGTTTTTAGAAAAGTACACAATTTTAGTAAATCCCTTTACCTGCTATAATCTATTTGACTGTTAGTCAGAATGCGGCCTTGTACTAAAAATAGTGTTACGATTTTCTATTAACTATCATTTAGACATTTTTACAATCATAAAATTTTAAGTAAACTGAAAGTCGAATCTAAAAATAAAAGAAATTTATCGCTGACGGCTTCATTTTTTAGGCATTATCACTTATTTTTTATATTGCTTGGCGTTACATAATGCAATACAATGTGAGTATTGTACTCTTAGACAATTTTATACGCACTAGAAATCGTCGCCTGGTCGAAATTCGCCCACAAATGTTATTATTTAAAGTCAAAAAACATAATAAATTTGACAATTAATATACATACGGTCGTTACGATTACGCTTTGACATAATCTTATAGAAAAATGTATACATGTGTGTGTAAATCGTTTGGCATTGGTGTGCGTGAGGTTTTATTTGAATAATTTAATGTTATTGCATATTTTATCAAAATATAAGCATTCGCACACAGTCCCGTATATAAACTATAATTGTGCCAAATTTCGTAGTCCAGCATTCTCACAATTTTCGTGAAGTGGTACCGAAACTTTTCGCTTCACGTATTGATATATAGAGATATCATTTTTGATTTTATTATTGTTTTAACTTATAGAAATAAAAGTCAGCTTATAAAAGCTGTTATTTAAAATAACCATGTGTATCGTTTTATATTTGCAGCCCAAACAGGAGGCGCCACAACCTCAAGCACCGATCACCCATCCACTATTTGGCGTCGAACAACCTCAGCACATCCCATTAGCACCTACCTCACAGTACCAGCAGCAGGCTCAATTCCCGGGCCAGCCCAATTCGTACCCCGGACAAATGCCTCAGTACCTGGGCCATATAGGTCAGCCGCAGTTCCCCGGGCAGTCCCAGTTTTCGGGTCAACAGCCCCAGTTCCCGGGCCAACCGCCCCAGCTCCCTGGACAGCAGCCGCAATACCCCGGCCAGCAGTACCCCGAACAGCAGTTCCAACAGTACCCTCCTGGAATGCAGCCGGGATATCCTCAAAAAGTAAATTTTATTTTATTTTATGAATTTGCCATACATAACAGTTACCGACAAAAAATATTATAATTAGATTTAAATATTATATATTTTTATATTAATAATATAGAATAAATTAATATAGGATAGTGACACAGGGGGACAAATTTCTTAGTATATTTCATGGATTCACTGTACGGTTTCCGGGTTAATCGGCTTTGCAGAGGAAGGAACCATACCAGTGCCTGATACTTACGAACCAGCGGTTGGTTTAAGAATACTCTTTAAAGTGGTCACTAACACTCACCTTCACTGCCAGTACTCCCTCCACTGCCTAGCCTAAACTGTATGATCCTACTAGTACGGCATAACTTCCAATCACGGCACGGAAACTCATTCGCAGTCTCCTCTATATAAACTACAATTGTGCCAGCTTTTATTGATCTTCGTCCTCCATTGGTGCAATTTTCTTAAAATGGTGCAGAAAGTATACTCTTCATATATGAATATATTATATATGTTGGTATTTGATGTTTTCCTCAGGTGGACAGATAAAATTGATTTTGTCAATGAGTCCCATACTGTCCTAAACAAACATAATACTATTGTATTTTACGATTGTGGAATGGAAAGTAAAAGATAAATTATTTTTTAAAACATTTTATTGTTCCTTAAGTGATAATTCTTACAAAAAAAAAGCAACCGTAAGTATGACATCACAGATTTCGAATTATAAATATGTTATAATTAATATCCTTATCCAATCATATGAGGGAAATTATAAATGTACGTATTTTTGATAACAAATATCTAATACTTACTAACTAATAGAAAGT
Source organism: Charaxes varanes (assembly GCA_024363005.1). Lineage (NCBI taxonomy): Eukaryota > Metazoa > Arthropoda > Insecta > Lepidoptera > Nymphalidae > Charaxes > Charaxes varanes. The sequence continues at coordinate 13,118,613 of JANCMC010043217.1, read as the reverse complement.
TAATAATAATGGTTAAATATTAAAAACAATTAACGTGCCTTGCGGCTTATTTGGCACTCGTAATATGTACTATTAATTTCTTGAGTACATTTTTACAATAATATAAGTGATTTTTATCATAAATCCCCCTTAGAGATATCATTACATTTTATTTTTGTTACAGTATAAATAATATTAATTGTAGATGGCATCCTGGATACCACTTATCGCTTCAATGCTGCTGATTACCTAGAACAGAATGTGCAAATTTTCCAAAATACTGCACTGGAGGAAAAGTTGGTAAAACGGCTGGCTGTCCTCGATAACCGAGATTACTGGCAGAAGGATTCGCTTGAGGTTGAGAAAACGGTACTTGTTTAAAATAATCTTGTCGTTCTGGGATGGACGGTTTAGGTAATGCGGGTTCTGGTTTCTCGAAATTGAATATCTGAGGTTGCTGATATTGGTATTGCTGAGGTTGAAAATCATACTGGGGTTGTTCTTGGATAGACTGTTGTTGTAGAGCTGGTTGTTGATGTAAACCTTCTCCTTGTTGTAGCTGTTGATAAAAATATTGTGATTGCTCCTCAGGTTGTATTTGTGGTTGAGGTTGAGGCTGGTATTGTAGTTGTGATTGTAATTGTGGTGCTTGCTGCTGTAATTGGTATTGTGATTGTGAAAAAGGTTGGGTGCTTTGTTGAAGTTGATAATTATTTTGTGACAAAGTCTGTACTTGTTGAGGTTGGGACTGAATGAAATGTTGCTGTGGCTGGTATTGCTGTTGATATTGCTGTGGGAATTGCTGGAGCTGTTGATGAAATTGTTGTTGTGGTTGCAATGCTTGTTGAGTTTGTTGTAATTGAATTTGATTTTGAGAGGGTGGTTCTTGATTTACGGTGAATCTGGCATAGCTATGAGCAGTTTGTTGTTTGCCATTATACACCTGCAAGTAGATAAAAATATAATGTAAGAAATTTGTTTTTCGATTTATATACACCAGTCAAAATTCTCCCTTAATAAACTTCAAAAACACCAATAAAAATTAGTTAACGTTAGTTACATAACTCGTGCATACAGATTACAATTTATTGGATGACTAGCTATGTACCGTGGCTTTGTCCACGTGTTCTCTTCGCACAACCAAAAAAATTCGTCCTTAGCGGATGCCGACAAACTATAAACAGCCTCCTTGCCAAATTTCATCTTTGTAAGTCGAAGTTGACGAGATTTACGACGACGACCTTTCGCTATATATACATGTACAAAGACACTTAATTATGTTATATGAAGCACTTTCTAGTTTCTTAACCAGACTAAAAAATATTTAATAAAATTTATACACAAAAATTGAAAAATATACATGCCTGTTGTACAGATTGCGAAGGTGCTGGTTGACTTTTCAAGTCTCTTTGTTCGATTTGTTGGTGCTTTTTGCCCTGATTCAGCGCACCAGAATCTTGTTGATACACAATTCCAGACTGAAGTTGATTCGGGTGCTCCAGAACAAATTGCAACTGCTGTTGGTTAGAATAGCGCGGTGTTTGACTATATTGAACTGGCCGATTTTGAATAAGAGGACTGCTAGTAACCTGATAATTTGATTGAGCTATGCTTTGTTCATAAGATGGTTGAATTAAAACTTGTGGATGATTGTAGCTAGAAACTGGTTTCTCAAATTTTTGTGTCGGCTTTGTATTGTATTGTATCGCATTTGGTGACGGAATCTGTAGTCTATGCTCAGAATATGCTAAATTTGAGGGAACTGGTGCTGAAACCTCGTACGTCGTTGGTGATCCAAGCTGTAACAATACAAAAGTTTGATTGTATTTTCATCTATACAAATATATAAAGCTGAAGAGTTTGTTTCTATTGGAAAAAAAGTTGTTTCCACGTTTTTTTTTGATCAATATAATGGCAAACATCTATTGTTAAACCACCACTGCAGTCTTTAAACGCTTCAAAATAACCTGACCCGGTCGCAGCCAGAGCAACTTAACTTAGCGATCAACTCAAATGCCGACCACTGATTAGGCCACGACCTCCTCGTATGTATGTAATAATATATTTCTAAAAAATATATTTGTGTATAATAGGCGTCTGCTATCACAGGCATTAAGTTAACGTCCGTGTGTCATATAGGCCAGTACATATTTATATTTATTCTTGACACTTAATGGTGTCTTTAAAACAAATTACGAAGGCTGCGAAGAATATTAGGCATATCTAAAAAGTATTCTTAAAAAAAAGCTTCAAATTTTTCTGTAAACTACAACCCATCAAATTATTGAAACTCTTATATCAGCAGCATCAGTTCACCTTCACGTTACTCCATTGTTCACGGAATTCCACCCAATTCTGTTTTAAGGTCTCTGCGAAATGACAGATTTATTACTGTTTGCAAGTTAAAGATAAAGAGTCTGACGGTTCACCTATTGTCTATGGAGTTAATATGTTGGACATATTGTAAATTGTAATCCATTTAGACGACAAAGTTTAAGAAGAGTTATTTTTGAACAAAGGAAAGAAAAACCATGATTAAACTACATTACTTTACTCGTACGTCGTGGAAGGGAAATTGTTTAGAGTTAAGCTCGGGGAGGGATTATGATAGAAAAGCCGCCAACTTTAACTAATCGTATTTATGTTAATCGTATTAAATAAAAGCTTTTTTTATAAAAAACATTTTATATTAAAATTCTTTTTTACTTTCTAGTCATCTCTGAACTGGTTTCTCGGGCAGTTTCTTAATTTTGGAGACGCTATCCACTTTCCAGTTTCATCATTAATTCCCGGTTCCCGGAGCGCAAAGTCGATCAGAATGCGTCGTTTTATTGGGAGATCCTATGGCCACCTTTCGGCTCCATCTTCAGATCAACTCCAGTGGCAGCATCAAAATGTTGCATTGCTAAATCGATTGAAGGTCTCTGCTCTAAAATTGAGTTGTAATATTCAACCCGAATACACATACCGGGCAAGTTAAACAAAAGTTTTTAAAACTAGGAGTCTATACTTATTATAATAACCCTTAATGAAACACTTATCAGCATTTAGTCTTACTTAAACCGTTTTAAAACAAATGTTTTGAGGCTACTTTTTCAAGGAGATATTTTAAGCCTCGGGTTGATTCGAGTTTATCGAAAAGGGCATTAACGAAATGAAACGTTTGTTCATTCAACCGGAGTGATTTAGTTTACGTCCGCCCCTGCTCTGCGGCTGCCCGAATGAGGGGCGAACCAGAACGACCTATCCGTCCGTTTTATTACTCTTTTATTATGCGAATATCATTCAAACATCTCGCTAACAAAATTCTACTGTGCTCCTTTATTTAATGATTGTAGGTAATATTCGAGATACGGGACTAACTCTGCGCCAGAGATTTCATTGAATTAAATATAAATGATTTTATTTTAACAATCAATTTTTTTTTTATTTGGACGTAACGCCGGTTGTACGCACGAAAAATCATGACTCATCGTCACGTTCCGCCTTAGCCGGCGTGCAAGCGAGAACGGGGAACAAGCAATAGCACGCACGGGCACGATTGGCCTATGCGTTTGGCATTATCACGTAAAATTATCGTCCGTAAACCGATTTTGCAGATAACTAATCTGTTTTGTTATTTTTTGTCTCCGTTCTAAGGCCAAGGACGTCAGAAACAAGATAGTTAATTTTAAATAAAACTGAAAGGACACATGGCTGGACACGTGATAGCACGTGTTGCTCAAGTAATTACAGAGTGAAGGATATCGCACCCGGGTCGGTATATCGCAAATTGGGCTGATGTGGTAAAAACGGGGTGGATGCTACAGGATGCGAATTGCAAGAGGTAGATGAAAGTAACTATTCCATACCATATAAAAACTATTCCCATCAATGGGCTATTGGATTGTTAGCGGTAGTTGTATTAGATAATTCCTTGTCCTACAATATTAGCTTAACCTTATTTAGGTTAGCATAAAAGTGCAGTGAAACATGGTAAATCAAATAATCTGATGTCTTTATTATTATATAAGCCTTTGGATGTATTTATTGTAAATAGTTATTTTTTGTCAATAGTTCTAAATTCGGTCCTCATGGTCTCCTTGATCTGCCCGATGACCAACTGGAACTGCGTGGACACACGGTAATGTAACACTCATATGAATAAAGTCCGCGAGTGACTATATATAACTATCATAGTTAAGCTGCAATGAGACAGCTTTTGGACTGAAAAAACAAAGGGCAGTCTGTTGCCTTCTTAAGCTCCTAAATTATATGTTACTAGCAGGACTTAAAAAACAATTCCACATTCTTGCCACAGTTTTTTTTTTTTCAGTTTATACGGTGATTTACCAAGATATATTTCAAATTTCCGTGGGAGCACTATGTACCCCAGTGTGCCCTATGTGACCTTGCATGTCCCCACAAGAAAAGCCCTGGTTATATATATGTTTTATATTTATTTATAGAAACTCCTAATGCCGTTCACGTATATTCAACAAGTACCAGGGAAGCAGATTCGCACAAAGCTAACTGTGGCTTTTAACTACTGGCTGCAAGTTAGCGATGAGAAGCTTAGAGCCATTGGTGAAATAGTACAGATACTGCACAACTCCAGCTTACTGTAAGTAAATAAAATGGTAATCCCTTTGATGTGATTTCTTATTATTAAGCCTTTAAAAGCTGAGTTACGATTTGTTTCATAGTATGTCTCGATGTGGTACCGTCATGTAAAACGATCGCTGAGTGCACGCAGTAAAAAGTGTCACGTTCTGTCTAAAACGAGCATGTAAGCGAGAGTGGGGAACAAGCGATATAGAGTGACGATCGGTGCGGTATAAGCGTTCGGCGTAATCGTATATTTATCGTCCGTAAACTGACTTTATAGATCACTAATTTTTTATTTTACTATCTTATATAAATAAAAAGTAGCCCAACCGCATAATTATCCAAATAACAAAAAAATATTGTAATTATTAAACAAAACAAAATATTAGCATTATTTATAACTTTTGTAAAATTTGTAAATGGCAGAGTCTAGTTGAAATAGTGAATATTAATCATACCTATCGCAGTTCTAGCAGTCTTCAAAATTAGTATGTACATACTAGCTGTGTACTCCGCGGCTTTCTCCGCGTGAATTCAGTGGTTTTGTTCAATTTTGATGGTTCGTATATTTTTATGCGGAAACCTAATTATTTTTCTAGAATTAAACGTGTTACTCCTTGCAAAATCAGCTGTCTTCTAGTGAAAAATTTCGTCGAAATCAGTCCGGCTGTTTTGGCGATTGCCTGGAAAAGACAGACAGACATACTGACAAAAATTTTTAAAGTTTTGTTTTACTTACACATAGTGAGAGGCAATTATTATTTTTTATAGCTATCTATCAGTCTTTGATCGCCCACTGTTGGGCAAACGCCTCCCTTTTTTCTGCCATTCTCTATCTCTAGCAACCCACACACGCACGCACGCACACACACATTCTTTCTCTCCTTCTCTGTTTTTTTTTGTATATGTTATATAGTGTAATCCAACTTTGGCCTTATTTATGTTTTATTTTGTATAACTTGTTGTCATGCATTTATGATTACTAATAAATCAATAATTAATAATCGACCTTATATTTTTATACTTATACATAAAGTAATGAGCTGCATACATGAGCACAACAACATATGAATTGCAAAAATATCTTGCATTGTCAGTTCATTAGTGTAAGATTACATGAATTGATGTTGAATTACATTTGTTTTTATGTGATCCTGCATTATACAAGATTGCATTTAATTGTAGCCAGTAATGACAGCTGTATAATTTAGCGATAAAACGTCTAATGGTCTCGGAACTCAAGGTGACACTTAATCCTCACTAATATTGTAAATGTGGAAGTAACCCCTGCTGACTGGCTTGACCGATCTTCTAGGCGTATGTCTGTCCTATTTTTAAAAAGAAATAATAACGAAGATTATGTCTAACTGCCGTGACAAACCGTTTTAACGTTTTAATGGCACTTTTTTTATTTGTTACCTATCATATTTCTTTTTTGTAATACAATAAATTAAAACAAAACCTCAGTTAGGTTTTCACGCCTAAACAGCTGAATCAATTTTGATGAACTGCGGTATAGAGATAGGTTGGACCTCGGAGAAGGACTTCGTTTATTTTTGGGGCAAAAATAAAGTTTTTGTCCCAGTTTGAACGGGGAAAAATGGAGGTTGTAAATTTGTACGAGAGCGGATGAAAATAACGCGAACGTAGTCGTGGGTTGAAGCTATTAAGCCATGTAATTTTAACCTTCCCTATTTTTTAAACCTGGATAATGCAATTACGTACCCTGATCGTCACTGTACCTGATCTCAGGTACAGTCTTGACTGGGAATGGCCATTATTTGTATGATCAGTTGGAATTACTGCTTTATTATTATTATTATCTTTACCGGTTTTAGCTGGAGCTATTACGGGATTCGAACCCACGCCCACAGAAGTGGACTGCGACCTGAACGCAGCGCCTTAGACCGCTCGGCCATCCTGACTTATAATTATACGACAAATTTAAGCAAGTTATAGAATGTTTTTTAAGGGCACATTGAATAGCTTCTTTTTTGAGAAAATGTCAGTGGACTTTTGACTCGATTGCTAGGTTAAGTGATAGGCCGGGTGATAAATGGGTGATCAATTCTAACACAGGTTTTCAAATATCCCGATTAATATCACCGTGTGATTAGTACTGAGATTGTGGGGATTACGGAGATGACGTCCATCGGCAGTGGATCATCCTAACTCGCCCCACAGCCACGTCCTCTGTAATCTAAGCGGATCCTGATACTAGACCGGATAACGCTAACGCTAACGATAACACTAGAAAGAAGACGATTAGACAATTTTTAGTTATTTACGTTATTAAGAATTACACACTAGCTGTTGCCGCGACTTCGTCCGCGTAAAATTAGGTGTAATTACAGACTCAATAAATGCTTGCCATTCTTTTAAGCAGTGTGTCACTTACTAAAATATTACTATTCGCCTTTATTTTATAATGTTTGGACAACGACTCTGAAAAGTTACCAAATGGAACGAACTATGGCGCCGCTGGATGTGGTAAAAATTCGGTATTTTTGGCTTTATTTCTTGATAAAACATTGGGTGCTAAAGTTTTATAAGGTCCTTAGCTTGGAAATTGACCATTATTTTGGAGTTAACGGTTTGTTGAGAGTGGAATTTATTCATCTACCCACATATGGTTTTTCGAGCTGACTTCACTTAAACACAGGCGTGTAAATGCTCCCTCAGAAATAATCAAATACTTAACATGTACAGTCAACCAAGAAATTGCTTTGCCGCGATAAGGTTGAATGTTGTCTGCGCGTCAATTAGCTAAAAGGCTTGTTTTTGCTGGTTATTTTTAAACAATAACCTTAGCAAAATATTCTTTAACTAGTAGCTGTCATCCAAAATGGTAAAGCTATACTTCAGTAACTAAGTAAATTTCTTCTATCCATAATAATATGATAAAAGAACAAGATTTGATTGATTGTTTGCTTTGAATAAACTCTGAAATTACTGGACCGATTTGGAAAATTCTTTCACCATTAGAATCCTACATTATTCCTGATGAACATAGGCTATAGAATATTTTCAAAAAAGTTAGGGATCCGTATAGAAACCTCGATAATGTAAATATGAGCCTGCGAAGCCGAGGTGGGTCGCTAGTTACATATAGTTTAATTATATACCACTAGTAAACTAATACTTCACTTCAAATAGTGAGACCCGATTAATGACACTGAGTGATATTAATCGTATGGTTGCAAAGATCGTGGGGGTTCCGAGGATGATGTCCGATGGTAATCGGTCACCTTAACTCGCCCCACAGCCACATCCTCTACATTTGGCTGGCCCAGTGGCGCAGTGGGCAGTGACCCTGTCTTCTGCTCCGGGGGTCATGGGTTCGATTCCCACCTCGTATTATCCATATGTATGTAATTATATATTTCTAAAAAAAATTTTTGTGCATAACAGGTTGCTGTTACCTATAACACAGGCATTAAGTTGTCTACCTTAAGAACAGACGTCCGTGTGTCATATAGTCCTGTATATATTTATTATTTATTTATTTATTTATTTATTCTAAATGGATCCTGGTACTAAACCGGTATAACGCTAGGAAAAAGAAGTTAAACCTATAAATCGTTTTTATGTTTAATATTTTTTTACATCCGATTGCCATCTACAAGAACTAATTGTGAACGTAGACCTTTTTAGAATACACAATGTAGTCACCGAAATCGGTCTAGATTTAGTGAAATAATTTCTAATATATTTAGTACTAACTAGCTGTGCCCGCGACATATTTTAGATACAAATAAATGATTCCATTTCAGCGTTATGATGAATAGCCTATATAGCCTTTCTCGATAAATGGGCTATGTAAAACTGAAAGAATTTCTCAAATCGGACCAGCAGTTGCTGATATTAATGCGTCTAAATTAACAAAGGAACAAACTCTTCACATTTATATTAGTAATAGCTGCGCCCCGCGACACCGTCCGCGTGGGCCACACTTATCACTTAGGAGTATGAAAAATAGATGTTGACCGATTATCAACCAATGTGCGTGCAACCGCTAGCATGTAATTTATTTATTATTAATCTTTCTCTTTTTAGAAATGTTGTTAGTATTTAAGTTTCCTAAGTTCAAAGTTAATTTTGACTATAAAAAATAAATGACAAGGCTGTGGATGTTCAATTTTGCTATCATTGCAAAAAACTAAGTTTTTTATTAATTTTACGTTTTACGAGGACAAAGTCACGGAAAATAGCTAGTTTGGTATAAACCTCGATGGCTAAATAGTAAAATTTTTACCTTGTTTCTAAAGAAGTTTGAAGAAGTATTAGTAGACTTTCCTATAAATGTTTTTTTAAGTACTAAAGCATTCATGGATTCATTAAAGTATTATTAGGTACATTCCACTCTTTTCTGTAGTAAACAAGTACGAAATCCTTCCGTACCTTGCCTCGGGGCATAAAATGAGACTACCCAAAACCTACCTGCCTGCACTAGATCCTAAGATTGCACTTCCATAAACGAACGAGTATTTGGTTCCATATACATTGCTCGCCAACTGAAATGCATTTAAAACGAAACCAGTGATGCTACGCAGTGGTGATGTCAACAATATTTTGTGCCAGGTACCTAGCTTTCGAGTACGGGGGATTGAACCGGTCGAAGAGTTAAGTTGATTTGCAAATCGGAATAACCGTTTTATAGCCGATGGAAACTCGGCCTTCTATTGATTTGAATTCCGTGACGTTTCTGTAACGATGCGAAATAGATACCGGGTTTAATTCCTGGTTAGTTAAGACAGCAAAGGCTATTAGGCCATATTCTGGTAAAGGTCAGTAAACTTTGGCTGTAACAAGAGAGTACAATATATTTTAGTTAAATTCCGTTCTAATGTATTTCTATGTATTTTTCATAATATATTTATATATATTAACTAGCGAATCCTACAGATGATGGGGTATTGTCGAACCCACTACTAATACAAGCTTTTAATTTAAGCTTAGTAGGAGGGGAAAACGGGAATATTAGACATACCTAAAAAGTATTCCTAATACTCTTTAAAAAAAATACAAAACTTATTAACTTATGATATTAAGGGCCTTTGATACCAACGATGAATCATATTGTGTATTCGCTGTTGGTCCATTTCAAAACTCCTATCTACTAACTTAAACTATATTGGCGTATTAATATTAAAATACTTTTATTTGTATGAAGGACTAAGATATTATGTATCTAGGTACCTCTAAAGCAAGAATGCGTAGGCGAATTTTAGGAAAATCCCATCAAAATCAGTCTAGCCGTTTCGAACTTTACCCGTAACAACTTTTCGTTTTATTTTTCAAGTACCTTAAACGGTGGGTTGTATAATCGACCAAGAAATTGGGTTGCCATGCTAAGGTCGAATGTCGTTTTTACGTCAATTAGTTAAAAGCCTCATTTTTGCTTGCATCACATTAATTTCTAACAATATTTTCATAAAAAAAATAATAAAATAAATATTATGTACATAACTTTAGTAATCTAAAGTTAAATTAATTCCCATTTGTTTGAATTGTATTGTGGGAAGAGCGAATCCTTCTGGCACAGGTTTTTAAACATAATAGAAGGTCTCCACCCTTATGAATATTGTAAAAATTAAAACAAATAAATTTTCATTTCAAATTCATTTCATTTAACAATAACCCTTAGCAAATTTTTCTTTAAGTTGAAACTGTCATCCAAAAAGGTAAAGCACTTTCTTGGTCGGCTATAAATGCGTTTAACAAAATACTTTTATTTCGAAGCTACAAACATACAGTTCTATTTTATCTGTATGGATACATAGATAAGTTGCATGTGTTTGCGTCATAGACAATATTTTAGTCGTCGCCAGTTCATTCCACTCTCCATTTCACAGACAACACATCCATTAATTATATTTACTTGTGAAATCACGTATTATATAAGCTGACGAACAATACAGAGTTTTATTCTAGTTTTCTATTCTAGTAACTGTTTGGTTTAATATTCGCCTATCTGTTATGTGATATATACTTAACTAGCTTCAACCCGCGACTTTGTCCGCATTTCGACTTTCATACAAATTTTCGACCCTGTTTCAGAATTCATTTTTGCGACTTAAAGCAGCTTATGTCCATCTCCAGGGTCGAATATATCGTTATTAGATAGATAGATATTTATCAAAAATGGTTTAGACAGAGTTAGTTTCGCAATTATAATAATAGTAAGGAGGTATTTGTAAGGAATTGCAAAATAATTTCAAAAGGCGTTACAAAATAATATATTGATTATTTAAATAGCAGTCTTTAATTCTTTACCTATCCATCCAACGATCTTTACACAACTTAAAATATGCATATGATTAAAAAACTGTATCTATTTTACGATACCTTTAGTATTGCGGAACCACATGATAAACTTCGACTCGCATTTAGGCGGTTTTGAGGCCTTTCTCTAGATCAGTGCAGATAAAAGTGAAGGGGCAAAGCCACTAAGTTTCCGTAAGGGAACTAGGTATATATCTCCCTACAATTATCTTTTTTGTAATCGGCGGCGGGAGGTCGTTGACCGCACGTAGGCTGGCTATACGTAGCGGACCCACGCAGTATCCTCTATCATTGCCCTAAACTGTAAACAAATTTTCTCTCGCTGACCTAAAACATACATAACTATGTGTTTTTTTAAGTACTTTAGCAATAATTTTAAGGTATGTTTTATATTCCCGTTTCCTCTCCTACTTAAATTAGAAGCTTGTATTAGGAGTCGTTGCGTGAATACTTCAGCGGCGTCAGGATTTGAACCGGGTACCTTGCAGAATTTAATCCATGCCGTCTAGTATTGAGCTATTGAGGTACAATTATCTAGTTTTCATCCTTATCGACGGTTTTTTTTTTCAAATATTATTTCGTCTATGGCGATGGGGTATGATAATATTTGTGATTATTATAACATGACGCCATGCCCTGTACAACTTTTTTTTGTCTATGACAAATTACAAGTTATACGAGCAAATTACAAAAATCTATGCACTCTATCTGTCATAATATATAAAGCTGAAAAGTTTGCTTGAACGCGCTAATCTCAAGAACTACTGATCCGATATAAAAAAATCTTTCTTAATTTTGTTATGTGTTGGCTCTCGTATAACGATAACATTATAACGAAGAAAGCACAAATGGCATTTTAAGTGCACTCTTATGAGTGCAGCCATTAAACGACGATTCTTGGTCATTTCTGACGTATTTTAAGTGATTTTCAAAAAGTGAGGTACACGTTTCGGCTTAATGTTGTGCCTATTGCTATGAATTTAATCGGTTTTTAGGGTTCCGTAGTACTACAAGGAACCCCTATAATTTCGCTCTGTCCGTTCGTCCGCCTGCCTGTCTGCCCGTGAGGTGGTCCCCTATGTTGACTGGGAATACCTAAAAGTTTAAATACTTAGCGTTCTTTTTTTGAATGACTCAGAAAAAGTTGAAGTACTAAGCATTCTTTTTGAATGCTTCAGACAAAGTTTAAGTACTAAGCATTCTTTTTGGAATGATTCAGAAAAAAATTAAGTAAGTACCAAGCACTCTTTTGGGAATGTTTCAGGAAAAGTTTAAGTACAAAACATTATTTTTGGAATGCTACAGAAAAGGTTTAAGTAAGTACTAAGCATTCTTTTGGGACTGTTTCAGAAAAAGTTTAAGTCCTAAGCATTGGTTTTAAAACGTTTCAAAAAAAGTTTAAGTACTAAACATTCTTTTTGGAATGTTCCAGAAAAACTTTAGGAACTACGCATTCTTTCTGAAATGTTTCAGAAAAACTTTAAATACTAAGCGTTCTTTTTGGAATGTTTCAAAAACTTTAGAAATGACTGCTGAATATTTTACACGTTGCTTTTTTTAAGATTACTAGAAACATTTTTGGGTTTCCCTAAATACCCGTTTCCCTCCTCATTCGACCTAAAGCCATGTGCTACGAGGTGTGAATGCAACGATATGGGGCGGGAATTGATCCTGTGTCTTTACGACATTCCACCCTTCGCAACGACAAGATGTTAGGGCGCAAATAAGGGATAAAGAATTCGATTCCGAATGCCTTATATATAACTAGCTGTAACCCGCGGCTTCGCCCGCGTGAATTCAGTAATTTCTCATTAATTGCGGGTTCTTAGTTTTTTATGCGGAACCCTCATTATTTAGCTAAAAGCAAAGTAGGATTATATTCCTTGTATAAAAGCTATCTACCAATGAACGTCACGTCAAAGGCGGTAGAGCCGTTTCGGAGATTACCCAGAACTCTTCGACTCGAAAGGTAAGAAATGTTCGTTCCAGGGCCTTAGATGTCCATGGGCGACATGATGAACCGTTTCGAACCATGATGAACCGTTTCGAACCATGATGAACCGTTTGCCTCATGTAATATTTAAAAAAAATGCCTGTATGAGGCGAGTACACAATTGCTTGCTGCAGAAACAAGCGATAGATTGCCCCTTTAGAAATAATTTCAATGGGGATTGTGCCTGGCGGGGTTGATTGTTGTATCTAAGCATCTCCTGTAATCTCTCGCAGCAGTGGTATCTTTTGTTTACAACTCCCTTTATTTTTAGCAATGAGAAAGACATAGCTCAAAGTGATTGTACATTTTTGTTCCTGAATACAACAAAGTACTACAAAACTTTGTGTAGCTATACTAAGTTCCCGGCCACACTACATGATCATTTATTTATTTTACATCAAATCAGTACGGTGTGAACCGGTTACATTGATAGATAAATTATTAAATTAAAAACTAATATTATTTAAAATTAGGTGTAACATAATATTATACATTTACATTAATTTAAACAAAATAAAAAGGGGCATTGGTCGCAGGAAAGAAATCCTGGTTGCGTAACATCCGGGAGTGGACGGAAATTGCGAGTGCCGCCGAATTGTTTCGCCTTGCAAAGGACAAAACTCAGTATGCGAAGCTGACTGCCAACCTTCGTGGATCGGAGAGACACCCAAAGAAGAAGAAGAAACAAAATTAAATCAAAATAAAGATAATGTTAACACAAAGATAGAAATAAAAGAGAAAAAGAAGGAAAAGAATCATTGATTCGATCATTCAAATGGTTCTGACATTATAATTAACTGTGTATATATTGTAAATATTTGTATATAAATATATAGAATACAAAAGCTAGTATAATTACTTCCTCACAAAAGGATAATTGAAACAAAATATCTAGTTCGATACTGAAGTGAAACTATCTAACTTTACACAGTTCCTACGCTCACGTAACAGCTGCATAAACAACGAATCAACTAACCAACACGCGCACTAATGGAGACAGAATAGAATGAATTACTGTTTGTACTGAATTGCAAAAGGTTTTATCGAAACTATGGAGTTGCATCTCAGCAGTATCCCGTACCTGTAGTAGGACTGTTGGGATATAAACCTTTAATTAGGGGTAGCGCCATGCTTGTAGCCGAATTGGGCTGGCGCGTCTGGGTACCAGTACTTCTTTCTTACATAAGATGGGCGTGAAGTGGCGCTAAAGCTGTCACGTCAAGTGATGGTATTGTTGTCGCGTTTCATTTGGTTTGTGAGACTTCCCGGTGGCCTAAACTCGTCATTAAAGGCCGACAACGAATCTGCTATGTTAACCATCACACGTGCCATTATCTTCCTTTGCCACCTAGCTCGCATAAAAAGAATCATACTTAATGGTCTATCACACCAATCGTTCCAATCGAGATTTCTCCTAAGTACTATTTCATTAAATAGAAGGGTCCTTTTTGTAGCACGGAAGAAACGGTTATTACCTTTGTTATTAGGCTCTTCAATAAAAACAAAATGACAATGAACGTAAATGGAGGAAGTAATTTGAAAACAACGAGAATCTTTTTTACGCCCCAATCAATTATATCTGTTTCATTTTTTTTTTTGATTCACGCGCGTTAAATTAACTATTGTATAGTCTATTTGTAGGGAAATTTCAATAGGTACATATTAAATCTTTTATTCAGATAGAGAATCAGTAATACTTACATCGCAATTTGCCGGGCATCCTAGGAAGAAATGGACACGATGAGGAATTTACGGGTAGTGCGATGGGCTGGTCAGAATGTGAATGAATCTCTTATGCGTAGCCTATCCAAGGTCGGAAGACTACGGTTCTTTCAGGTTGCGGGCGATCCTAGCCCAACTCGTCTGGATCTTTGAAGCCTTGTAGCTGCGGGAATAAGGGAAGGGGTGAATAGGTACAAAAGCTCCAGCTGTGTCAAAGTTCATCTGCATTGTGGGCCCCATCAGCGTTTTATAACATACATTATAATGGAGCCTGTGTCTCATACGACGTTAAAAATTTTCTTTACTACAAAAAGTGAAATATTTTTTGCATTTTTATATAAATACTACCTGACGCCCCGTGCATCTTTATCTATCATCACTTGTATGGTATGATGATATCTTGAGCGCATCGTTACAAGCGGTGCTTGCTGGCGAAACCCGCTGAGGCGCCACGGTAGATATGCAAAACCAGGAATCCTGTGACGCCTTTCATCTTGGCGAAGGGGTTAATCCTGGTTTTCAGCTGGTATTTCAGCGTCTATTCGGCTAGTCTCACGCTCTCAGTCGTGACTGTACTACAGTATCGAGTTCAGTGTCGAACTGGGGTGAATAAACGCATTTTCCATGTAGAAAAAAAAGAAAAACAAAAAACCTATCCTACACTGCTAGCTACTATAGGCGTAATTCTTTCTTCTTCTTCTTCTTCTTGCTAGCGTTATCCCGGTTAAATACCTGGGTCCACTTAGATTGTAGATGATGTGACTGTGGGGCGAATTAGGATGACGGATTGTCATCTGCCGTCATCTTCGGAACCCCCACTATTTCTACAACTTTACAACTAGTATCACAAAGTGACATTAATCGGTTCCCACTGTTTTACGTGCCTTGCTAAACACGGAGGAGGTCGGATATCAAATATAAGCCAGTGCTAGAATGGTTCACCCATCTATCACCCGGTTGCAGCAAAAGCAACTTAACCTAGCAATCGACTCAAATGCCGACCACTGATTAGGCTACGACCTCCTCATATCCTATAGGTATAATTCTTTATGTGGATAATATGAGATGATCTCAAAAATATGTGTAATCAAGTTACCAAATATCCACAACTAGAGGATAATCTTATGACTTTCGTAAAACGTACATTCCAAGACTTGACTTTCCATTATATAAAATTTAAATTTAATAAAGGTCCTCAAAATTCCATATCAAATACCCTACGCCTTAATGATTCGTAATAAACCTAGACAAGGATACCACAAAAAGGAAAATCAATCTAACAGCAAGATAATGAAGGTAAGTCAGACAAAAGATAGAATTCTTGGAAATCCATTGGCCATAGTTATTTCCAATACGTCTAACCCCAAAGGCAATTCACCATCGTACGTGAGTTATAATTTTTGTTATTATTTTATTGACGCTCAAAGTGGTGTACTCGAAGTGACAGCTTATGTTGCCAGCAGAGTTTAGACAAGAATTGATGGAATTTACTGGGCGATTTGTGACCAAAGTTGTGGCTTGGACACAGTAACTGCGTGAGTTACAAATTTTGTTGCTTTTTTATTTCATTGACGCCCAAAGTGGCGTACTCGAAGTGACCGCTTATGTTGCTAGCAGACTTTAGACAAGACTTGTTGGAATTTACTTGGAAATCTGTAACCAAAGCTGTCGCTTGGATAACTACGCGTGTTACAATTTTTGTTGCTTTTTGTGGTTCCGTACCTTCGAAGGAAAAAACCCTTAGAGGATCACTTTGTTGTCCGTCTGCTGCCTATCAAGAATCTAGACACTTTTTCTGAGACCGGGTGACACTTCTACAGAGACCGCGTGTTAGCACCCGGTCGCAGTAGAAACAACTTAACCTAGCGATTTCACTCAAATGCCGAAAACTGCTTAGGCCACGACCTCCTCTATGTATTTAAAAAAAAACTGAAATGAAAGTAATTAAACCTTTTAATTTTAGCCTTATAGATGTGCCTGAACAGATCAATATCGGTTGCGTGTCACCTATGCAGAGTCTTGCCTAGAAGCGTCAAAGGCCTTTTCATTTTAGGCGATAACTCCATTTTTGCTGAACATATTGCCCATGTACAAGAGCTAATAGGTATTATGAAGTGTTCTATAGTCGTAGAGGAAAAGCTCGGCTGCACAGTGCTTTTACGTGCCAAAACTTTTAAGCTGATACGTGCTATAGGTGCCAAAGCTCGTTAGGCTATGTCCATTGTGGTTGGACCGCAAACCTGAATTCGCTATTATTTAGTCAAAGGAGTGGGTTAAGATTATTGAATTTGGTTGAGCGTTGAAGCTAAAACTTGGATCATCAGGTTCATATTCAAGTAAAATTGAGACTTAATTTTTTTTATTACTTTGTCAGTTTTTCTGTTTGTTTAAATTTGCCTTTGATTTTAGGAATGTCATAGCTCATTTTAAGGAGCAGCAATGCATCTGTGAGCTTTATCATAGTCCAATTCACCTCATGGATACGTCCATACGTAGTATGTAGTCGAATGAAACGACTTATTTTTAGGGTTCCGTAGAACTACAAGGAACCCTTTATAATTTCGCTCTGTTAATCCGTCCGTTCGCCTGTCCGTCTGTCTGCCCGTAAGATGGTTCGTCGGTCGTTGGTTATTAAACGTAGAAACTTGAAATTTTCCATGTTGATAGAACATGCTAAAAACTCATAAGGAAAATTATTCTGAACGAAATCGGACAATAACTTTTGAAGTTATTTAACAAACACGTTTCTAGCGTATCAGATACGAAGCCCTTATATAAGCGTGTCTTGACACGCCTTTGGCCATTTTCGCTACATTCACTGGCCATTTCATCGGATACAGATGATTGATGCAGTGTCCACTTTATCGGCACTTCCGTTTGTGGTTGTGCAACCCAATCCTGGATGGACACGAAGGGCCACACCCAGCAGATGTACACTCCGAGACAACCAGATGGCTGTCTGTTCTGCCATTTGGCCCTTTTCGGCAAGCCTGTGAACAATGCTTTATCATGTACCTTGACACCTTGGTCAATTAAGTGTCCACCAGTCCTTGTTTTCCGCGAACTTCTCCCAATTGCTATGCTCGATATTAAAGAAAGATAGGTCCCGCTTGATGCGGTCCTTAAAGCGGAGCGCTTTTCTATATACACATAAACATATATAGTAATAGGGACATTATATAAAAATTCCACGTATCTGAAAGGAAACTTTTAAAAGAATAAAGTATCGCGTTTTATATAAAAGTTTTTCAGTTATCTGAGAACTTGCAGAGCCAAGATGACAATCGGGGTTATATATGGGACCGATTTTACGTCTGTTCTTATCCGTATCCTTATAGGATTACACTAGTATTTGCATATGGCTGCTCTCGTTGCATTATTGGATACATAAAACTTGCATACGACCTCGCCTATTGTTTATATTTATATTTAGTGATTTAAAGATGAGTAGAAAATTCTTCGGAGAATTCAAATTTAAATCGCTCAGATTTCCTAATAACTTTCTTTTATAGAACAAGGGGGCAAACTGGCAGGTGATTTACGTAAGTGACTATCGACCCATGGACAACTGCAATACCAGAGGGCTAGCAGATGCGTTGCCGAACTTTGCCGAAATTAGTATGCTCTTTTCTTTTAGATCCCTAAGTCATATCCGTTCGGAAATATTACGAGCTATCAGCTATGCAGGCCGCCATTGGCGTTAAGCGCCATCTCTTAGAAGAATGTCAATACTTAATAGTACGGTAATATTCCACCAGGTGGTATGTCCAGCAGAAATTTGGTTTTTCGTTAATTATAAATAAACTACACCGAATGACTCACCCATTTCCATTTGAATGAAACAAAAAACATCAACGAGATAAGTTGACTGTTCCAAATGTGATCGTGCCAAATCCACACACACAGACATCCGGACGTAAAAAAATTAAATCAATTTTTTCTTCCACTAAATAAATTAAATATTATTTCGAAGTATCAAAAGTGTTAAAACACGACTTTCGCCTTAGTCTGTGTGTATCAGCGTCACATATGGGGTCGGAAACTATTCTACTTTTAAAGTTGAAACAACACGTTATTCTCATAAAGTTCCTTCAAACTGAATTCGACTGTTTCTTTTCTATTTCAAAAACAAATACTAAGGATTCCTTCATAATATTAAAGCACATAAGGTCACACTCGTATTACAGTGTCGCAGCAAGGAAACAAGGATAACGGGAAAAGTTCCGGTTCAATTACGTTGTGAACTTTACCTAGTAACCTCAAGAGTGGCTTAACTTTCAAATTAACCCGTTGTAAGCTTTTATCATACTGTCGTACCAATATGTGTTTAATTAAAAACTTGATTTCATTTAAAATTTAACGCTACGGAATTAAGACGTCATTGACAAAAATTGTTTATTGAGTTTGGCTGTGTTTTATTAGCGCCACTTTTTAAATTATAATATAATACTACTAGCCGTTTCCCGCGTCTTCGTCTTCTCTTTGACTTCCTTAATGTGACCCTATTATTACTACTATTATTTGTCACATTTGATTTTTGTATCTAGACCGGTCATCGAAATTTCGTGATAGATAGATAACCATTCGTTTATATATAAAATTGGCACTTATATTATGGACGACTTCAATAGATTTAGTTTCGTTTAGAAGGCTTCTCAAGATCTGAGAATAACCCTTATTCTTTTTTATCTTTGCATAATAGAAAAGAAATCATTTGTATTAATCAAAAAAATAATTTTGTAGTTAGTCTTAGTGAAGATATACAGTCGAAGACTATGTCAAAGACAAAACTGCTTTGAATTGAGGCGCTCCAGCTTAGTACTTTATAGTTAACATGCAAAAATGTAATTTAAACTCAGTTTTGTAAGAACTGCTTTCAAAATAGTGGCTTACGAGCTTCTTGCTGATTCTTCTCGTAGCTCGGCTATTCCGAATCAGTGGTAGCTTCTCAAATACTTGACGATTCAAAACGGCTTGTAAAAGTCTACTTGAATAAAATATCATTGGAATTTGAAGTGAATAAGTGATTTATTTTATTATCCCCTGTTTAGCCCACTAGATATAACAAAAGTGGTCTTCTTGAAAAATCATAGGAGAACGTAAGAGTGTATCATAAATTACAGAGAGAGAGAGAGAGAGAGAGAGAGAGAGAGAGAGAGAGAGAGAGAGAGAGAGAGAGAGCACAGAGAGAGCTAATAAGAGACAAGCGAATGCCTATCTTATTGATTGTTATTTAATTTTGACGGAACTACTGGACCGATTTGAAAAATTCTTTCAGTGTTAGATAGCCCATTTATCGAGGAAGGCTATAGGCTATATATCATTCATCTAAATTTTTTCAAAAAATTTTACGCGGACGAATTCGCGGGTAACAACTAGTGCTAGTAAAAACCTTAAGTCGATCCGGTTTCCCGCAAGTGTAACTTGCAAAAAATAAATAGTTATTTCATTTCCGTGAAAAATTGTAAACAATAAAATATTTATTTAAAAAATAATTTAGGTTACTATTGCAGCAACGTATAGGTATCTTAAGTACGGGGCCAAAAATTTATATAGTATGATGGATCCCTTTAACGTGCACACGAACGCTCACTTACACTGCCGGTGTTACCTTCTCTGTCCAACCAGTTCCGATCTGAGCTTATCCTATAATGATATCCTTCTTTTAGTCTTCGTCATTTGATACTAATCAATCTTATTTCGCCTCTAAGGTTGCTAATAGATGGCGCTTTACTAAATTACACCTTCAGACAAAAATTTAGTTAAAAAAGCGTTAATGTTACATCTCGGCGTTGGCGCTTTTTTAGTGACATCTATACAAAAATATAGCTTATATGTATATAATGTAGCGTTGAAAATAGATCATTGCTCGATAGAAAAGCATCGCGGTATAGAAAGCATCGCCGTGTGAACATAAACTTAGGAGTGCATGTATTCTATTTGAACGCTTTTTTAACGCGCGGTAAAAAAGCTCTTATGCGAATGAGGGCTTAATTGCATAATTTTAACCGTCCTTAATACATGTGGTCGTCTCTTGAAGAAGTTAAATACATTAATGTGTTGTCCATCTTGAAATGACGTGTGCACGGATGGACAATAATAAATACTATTTTAGATTCATTTATGAAAATTACTTTGAAACATCATTATAACATGGATTTTAAAGAAAGTTACATACTTTCGTCAATGTATGTCAATAAAACAAAAAAAATATCATCATGGAATAATCTTTATTTCGATAATTTATTTCTACTACATGGATGACTACAAACATATACAATATTATCTATATAGACTAGAGCACATTTAACAAACCATTAACAAATTTCCGAATATATTAGTAAAGACAATTTCACAAATGAGAAATAATTGATTTTGAGACAAGGTAAAACATATCAACCATCCTCTTATACTTAAAATAACAATTAACTCATAATTATAAGACTTTCACCTTATAGGCACAAACATAATCATGTTTAAATACTTTCATTATATTAATAAATAAAACTCACAAGTACCATCAATAAATATTCTTTGATCTAATTAATAATTTTTCGCAAAACGTTGGAACCATGACCTTTGACGCGATTAGTATCACTAAGTGATATTCGTCATGAGGTTATATAGATCGTGGGGGTTCCGAGGATAATGTTAGATGGCAATTCGTCATCTTAACTCGCCTCACAGCCACATCCTCTGCAATCTAAGCGGATTCTGGTACTAGACTGGGATAGAATAGAACGCCAAAAAGAAGAATAAGTTTGATACATGTTTTTGAAACATTTTCATAAATATATAATACTTATACCTAACACTTTATTGCCAAAATTTGAGTGGAAATGATAAGTTTATTTTTATTCGTACATATAAAGTTGGACCAAAGGAAGTCTTTTTGTTAAATGATAATAAATTATTTTAGTTTTCGATTTCTTTTAAGTTAAGACGATATGGAATTGAATTGAAAATTTTGAACACACGCAATCTTTATATACACACGATACACGGACACTAACCAAAGAGTCTGTGCATAAAGTCAAGGTTGACCAACTTGGCAATGGTAGGGGGTGTAGTAGGCAACTGGCTACGCTAAGTATCAGTTTAAAAGACCGAGTGCGTAAAATGGAGATCCGAAGACTGACAAAAGTCACGTATATAGGACTTCTTCTCCTCGTGTCGATGTCGCATCAAACAGTTCCGCCCCAAAACTCAGTCATGCGGACTGCATCAGGTCGTCCCGCGTACAGGTGGTAGGGCAGGATGGATACAATAAAAGATGCTCCATTTGCTGGGGGGCCGCACCACACAAACGCCCCAAGTCAGAGTCATCATAGGATTGAGAGCATGTAACGTGGTGATGGCAGGTGCAGTAGGGTCTTCACAGAATGGCAACCACGGAGAAGGATATATTACTTAACATTAACTTAAGAGTAGGAAACCTGTTAAGTTTCACCATTTGAATATATTTTGTCATTTTTATGTTATTTATAAATAACCAGGTACCTGGCGCGTTGCTGTAAAAATAAAAAAATAATGATAAGAAACATTAATCGCCATTGATAGTAATAATAATTGGGTCCTTTATCACATACGAGTATCTGTACTCTACACTTTACTAATATATAAAACTGAAGAGTTTGTTTGTTTAAACTCGCTAATCTCAGGAACTACTGCTCCGATTTGAAAAAAATATTTCAGTATCCGATAGCCTATTTATCAAGGAAGGCTATATATCGTTTCGTTAAAGTTGAATCAAATTTTTTTACCCAATTTTACGCGGACGAATTCGCGGGCACTGCTAGTGTATTATAAGGGATCATACGTAAATTACGTCACACGTAAAAGGCGGAGGGGGGTATCACAAAAGCCGTGGACGTGTAGAATTTGACGTTTGCAGTATATATATTTATTAAGGAGGTCGTTAAAGGGAAGGGGGAACTTGGCGATTGTAATGTTTGTTGAGGAGGTCGTAGGTTAATCTTGCCTTTTATATAACCTTGCCTTTTTTTTTTTAAGAGACCTATTTAATGATACCACACACGATGGGGCTGAATTCAAAAAAAAAACATCCCCACTTCATATATATTTTACTCCTTAAAAGCAAAATAATAATTTTATTATGCCTAAAATAAAATCTGTACACAATACATAAATGTACCTTTGATGCATTTCTGTTCATAATTGTAGAAGTCAGACGGACGGACGGACAGACGGACGCTTTTTACGGTTCCTTGTAAGCCTGCGGAATCCTAAAAAGCGAAAGTCCTGACTTGACATCAAACTTCAAAAACCGCGGGACGTTCAAAGATTTTCGGCAGGGGGGTCGTTTATAATCGGTAGACATCCGCTAAGTACGGATTTTTCGATAGGGCTGGATTAAAGATGGTTATTTTAGGCAAACAAAGTCATGGCAAAAAGCTAGTTCATACATAAGTCTAAGCTTGGTATTAAATTGCAGTTTAAACTTAACCTTTGCAGTAACCACTGCAACTATTTTATAGATATATAAAATTATTTCTTTGTAGAAAGTGGTATGTTCAAGATTGCCAATATTGGAAAGCTAATAATGTTGCCATTAATAATTTTTATTCCAACTTTAGGGTAGTATATCTATGATTCAGACGTATTCGCCAAAGTTTTTCTAAGTTTTTTATTCAGGATCAAATAAAGGGATGAAACCATATTTTTAGACCTTAATCATCTTCTGTTGGACATAGACCTTTACCAAGACTAAAAGCGAGTGTTTTAAATTATTCATACTTTTGTAACTTTATAATTAATAAAATATTTTATTAATAGCTTAGTTTTAGTCTTAATTTTTCATTATACTTTTTAATCTGTTGGTACTGCCTATACATTTATTATGTAATGTAGCATCTAGATGGATTTGTTACTGTAGGGAAGGGCGGGGACTCCTGGCACAAGTAACATAAATTACTTAAAAGGATTCATTCTCCAGTTGTAATATCTATAAGCTCAGACCTATGTATGTTATGGAAATAAATGATTTTTTTATTTTATTTATTTTTATTTATAATAGCTGCCCGGGCAGACTTCGTTATGACAAAAGCCAATATTTATACTTTTTCTGTTTGTTAAAACTTTCCGCGAACCTTATTGAAAATACGAAAAAAATAACCGAATTAGTCGAGCCGTTCTCGATTTTTGCGTTCAGCAACATTAATTTTTAATTATGTAGATAGAAGAAGATTTTAACATAGTATAAATATATTAGGTAATATCAGGGTATTTTTACATACTGCAAGTGGCAACACCGAACACTATAAAAGACACGTATTTCTGTATGTACACACGAGGGTCCATTTGCTCGATGCAGTGATCTCGGCGCCGCGCTGGCGCCATTTTGCATTTCTATACTAGCTCTCTTTTACGTTGGTCACTCTTAGTTCGATTTAATTTAATTCTGCTACTTACACACTAGCTGCATTTATCCGTAATTATCAACTGTATTAGAATATTCATATCCATATTGTTTAGTCGACGACCTACCCAATAAAAATCTACTACACGTCTTTTTACTTTCAGAAAACAAGCTTAGTGGAAAACAATAGAACGCGAGATTAACAGCTTCACTTTTTATATAATATTTTTGTCAAAGACAAAACCATATACCATAGAGCATATTTATTGTTCACCTAGACGATGTTCAACACCTATGATGATTTGATTAGTAATCCACATCTTCGGTAAATATCGGAGGGGCTTATATAGATGCGTAACGGTGCACCAAAGAGTATTTGTTATTTTCTTAATTTAATACTGTGGATGTTTCTATAATCTGTGTTTAATCTTGAACAATAGGAATAAAAAGTTAGCAATTACAAATTCTTCTTAATGACCAAAATGAATCATTACAACATTTAAAAGTGTTTGAAGTAGATCTTCAAAGATCTTGTGATTGTCAATGAGGGTCATCCATTAAATATGTCACACGTTAAAGAAGGAGAGGGAACACCAAATTGTCTAGAGACTACATAAGATATTGAGACGAAACTGCAGTTTTTTGATTATGTAATGGGGAGAGGGTTATGAAAATATGATAATATTTGAACAAGGACGAGGGAAGGAGTTAAAAAATTGTGTGACATAATTTATGGATGACCAAAGAACTCATGACTTTCAAAGCAATATTATCTAGGAAATAAAACTATTTCAGACAAAAAATAACGATGGAAATATGTCATATATAGAAACAATATCTGCAGTAATTATAGATGCAGGTAACATGACGTCTTCCAAACAATATTCTAATAAAACGAAATACAGCAGTTATGAATATTGATATTTATCACAAAATAGAAGGACTGAAAAAAGAAATAGGTTGAAGTTGTAAAATTATCATTATGAATACACCCAATCGGTTCAACATTTTAAAATGTTTAAAATAGATCTTCAAAGATCTTGTTTTTTAGTTTTAATTTCTATTGAGCGTTTGATTTTCAAAATGGAACTATTTAATAAAAAAAAAATTACGATCCAAATATACCAAGAAAGCAAAAAGAAAACTTACGAGAAGCACGACCGAGCCAGCCACTGGAATCTTCCAATAGACGGCGCAGCAAGCCCGTAGTTGAAACCAAATGCATTTTTCATGTCGTGAGGGCAACTTTGTCTAAAGTTGGTGTCGTGCTTTAGATGTAAGATTACACTGCTGCATAAATAGTTTCGAATACCCCACTTTTAAAAAGGAGAATATAATTCTAAATTCAAAAGTTTCCAGAAAAAACTCATCAAGAGATGAAGACAAGGCATCTGCGATTTTCTTGGAGCGTCCATAGTCTAGTAAAAGTAAAATATAGTTCATTTTCTCCATATTCAAACGATCTTTCCCTATTTAAACAACCTTCATCTAAAGTTAATCTACCTTATTTTGTAACTACACTTACTGTGCCTGCGACTTTGTCCGCACAAAATTAAGGAATTTGATTCGATTTTAGCGTGATGATATTTAACCAATAGCTTTTTTCGATAAATGGGCTTCTTACTGAAATAAATTTTCATATCAGACCAATAGTTTCTGAGATTATCTCATTCAAGTATAAAAACAAACTTCACACCGTTATATATGAGCTTAGATTCTAAACCTGTCTTTCTCACCCTTAATCCTCTTAATAACTCTTTTAGGATTAGTTTTAACCTCAATGATCTGAGGTCTTAGCAGTCGCTACAAAACAATTGACAACTCTAATCTCTGTTCCTCCACGAAATCCATCAAATCTAAAGATTTTAAACTTAAGTCTTCGTGGTCTAATAACATTATAATCTATTTATAACGTGTCTTGTCGTGCAAATCCTGTGGCTCCAGTAAAAAAAACTAGACGGAGGGTAGACAGATACTGTCTATGACAACTTGACCTGATACACTGCAGCCCCCGCAGTACAGTCGCGACCACGATCCATGTAACTGGATCGAACTATCGACAATTCAAAATTAACCATCAAATCTACTTAGTGTATAGCATATTGATAAAACTTTACATTTAAGTACAGGAGTCACACAATCACATTTTAATGCAAATTTCTGCCTTTGTGCTAATAAAGTCTCAAATGTTAATATCTTGGACAGAATTTGGAATGAATTTTTTAAGCATGCAGTGTACGCGTATCTTAAAACATAATGTATGAATGCGCGATACATCGAAGTTTTAAGCCTCGTTCGAATACTTTGCGTCTACAAATTTGTTTCTTTGAAATGTCTATTGTGCTATTGCTATATTGAATGCTTAACTTTTCTATTTTATTTTACTGATTTTCTATTTGAAGTACTAACCTGAGATAAGTAATTTTAAAAATATCTTTTTATCGTCGAATAAAATCTATTTGCTAATACAGATAATCCAACAAGCAACCTATCTCCAAGCGTTTGGTTATGATAGGCAAATAATTCTATAATACCAAAATAGATTTTATCTAGATAAAGGGTGCTTAAATAAGGCTTAATTAATAAAACGTCAGTTTTTGTAAGTTGTTTTGAATAGTTGAAAACTACTTTTTTCACCTATTTACATTACACGGAATAATTAATAAAATAAAATCTAAAGATTCAAGGTTTCTTATTGAACATAGGAAGGAATAACCTTCCTACGCTCAATACATGGAATAATTTAAAAAAAATTATTACAAAAAAAGAATTTCCTAAAAAGAGTTTGATTGATTGGAAAATAATAATTAAAAATGTACATGTCGCACGCATAGTCATAAACTGACCTAACTCAAAAATCAGATTTTTGGGAAAACGCAAAAACGTTTTGTCATTTACGACTCATTCCGCTTACAATTCAATAAAAACGGCATTTAGTAGCAAATTATGTATTTTAATAATACTTAATGAAATGATTAATGACATATTAACTCCTTTTAGACTTAAAATGTAATCGGTCAGTTTATGATTAATCGTGCGATATGTTAAATAATAAAGTAAAAAAACAAGAAAAATAAAAAAATAATATCAACTATCTGTTGTCTTAAGCTGGTTAAGTTAACAAATTTTTCCAACAACAAGACGTTAACTAGCAGCCAAGTTGTCTGGCGACAGAAACTTTGCCGTAACCGTCTGTCTCTTGCCAAGTTGTGGTTACTTGCAGATTATATATCTAACCGACTACTTACATTATGTAATATGCTAAATATATTCAGTACATTTGGCAACATAAGGTTACTAAGCTATTATTAAAGAACAAATCATATAAAAATATATAGCTGAAGAGTTCGTTTGTTTGTTTGCTTGCTTGCTTGAAAGCGCTTAATGCAGGAAGTACTGGTCTGATTTGAAAAATTATTTCAGTTTTATATAGTTCATTTATCGAGGAAGGCTATAGGCTATATATAATATATAGCCTATAGCCTTCCTCGATCCACGCTAAACGCTTATTCAGCTTATTTATTCGGACAAAGTCGCGTGTACCAACTAGGTAAAAATATTGAACAGAAACACAGACTCATACTCACACACATACGCACACGTTAAGCAATAATTTCTAATATTATTATACCTGTACCTATATTTTTCTATGTTAAATCTATGAAACAATTTTTAATAAGATAGTTAAAATTTTATTTATAAGGTACTTTGTTTGAGGAAAGGCCGCTAATAGACATATCTGAAGAGTATTGAGACAATATTCTTTATAAAACAATTAAGGCTTGAGAGTTACAGTCTACCTTTCTACAGGTGTGCTTGAAAAAAAAAATTAAATAATGGAAAAAGCTATAGTTACCTTTGTGCGGCATCTTCCAGAAAGCTTCTGCCGCCGTGGTGGGTTCCCGCGGCGGCGCTACCAACCCCCCCACCAGCGTGGTGGCGGCGTGTGCGGGCGCCGGAGCTGCACGCCCCCACCCGCCGTGCAGCGCCACCACGCAGCCTTCTATCCCACGCCCACACCTGTGCCCACTCCCACGCCCACTCTCTAACCCCTACAGTAGGACTCTCCTCAAACCACCTCAATTTCCCAACACTCCTCAACTTTATATTGGCTACCCCCTTTAAAATAATCACAAAATATATCTGACTCAATGCCTCCAAAACCTTTTCATTAACTCCCCTTAATCAATCAAATATAACTAAACTAAAAAAAGGCTTTCAGTATTACAACTAATTTTTGGTATAATTTTCCTTGTATTGTAGACTTTAAATAACTTTGTATTTAGTAGTAAACTTGTCAATTTGTTTGTTTTTCTTTCCCCCAGGCTCGATGTTTCGCTTCACCGCACACCTGCAAAGAAAAATCGAAATAAATAAAAGTAGAGTGAAATAACGATGAATATGATGATTATAAATGATGATGATCATGATGGTGATTATGGTGATGGTGATGATGAATTCCTCGCACAACATCTTTGTGGATCAGTTGCCAGTTCCGGTCTTACCGAACCGACACGACTTAGAGACTAGAAAACTGTCTACGTTACTATATTTTTAAGGAAGAGGCGCAAGTGAGGTACGAAGAGATTGGAGTTAAACCACTGGCCGGCATTTGAGTCGTTTGCTTAGTTAAGCAGTTCTTACCGCAGCCGGCTGACAGATTTCTGATCCATTTTAAGACTGATTTTCAAATATCCGATCCTGTTTTCAAAGGCACGTAAAACAGTGGGTCCCGATTAATGTTACTGAGTGATATTAGTCGTGAGATTATGGGCGTTATAGGGAAAAAGTTAGACGGCAGCACTTTAAATGAAAAAGTTTCTATATAATAGTTCGACAATTATTTAATCGTAACACTTACTTCTGTAGTACGTTAATTACCCGTTTAAATTAAAATTTAGACGTTATTTTTCATAGAGTTGAGACGCAAAGAAAGATTGTACTGACTCTAGCTGCTTATTAAATTTAAAATTTTCTTTCTTAAAAAACTTCTAGGTGCATTATATTTGTGGTTGAGCTGCTTTTTAAAGAGGCTGTGACAATAGTCAAAACAAATTGTACAAACCAAGTACTTTATTAATTTTAAAAATGTATCGAATTAGTGTATTAGATAGTCTTCAGAGTAAAGATCGGTAAGTATCGGTTTTAATTCTCAATGGAGGTAAATCAGGTCAGATAGAATCGTTTAAATTAACTGCATCTCTGGATTGTCAATTTTAGTCTTTGATTGTGTCTCGTTACTATTCCACTGGTAAGCACTGCCCCTTTGAGACTTAATATTCAAATTCTCCGTAAAAGTCAATAAAGTGAACCGAATATAATAATACTATTATACTCTGTATTGAAAACTTGTCATATCCCTTGCAGAACAGCGTAATAATATACTAGAGATTTTCTGGTGAAAACGTGGTCGCTTGCGAATCTGTTGGCATTATTAAAGACTTATAGTAGAGCCTATGGTCTTACATCAAGCAAGCAAACAAGTTGAAATTCGTAAATAGTATCAAGTTCTTCCTGCAATCAACGTACAACAGCTAATTTAAAAAAATATTAAACTCCAAGACAAGTATATATCTCATAGAAACATTACGCACTTGTACCTTGCAGAAAGGTTTTCAATGAGCTAAAAATAGATGTGCCTGTATTTTGTGTTATAGTTCTTAAAGTGCCTTATAAAGTGAATAGAGCAAGCAGTCCTCCAGCGCGATATCTTAACTACCAAGGTCCAGGATATTTTACGGCGACAACAAACTTTTTACCACATTTATTTTATCAATTTCAACGTAACTTTTGATATAATTTAAACTTAAATATGACTTTTTTTCCTTGATTTCGAAAAAGTTATGTTCTAATATCACTTGATACATAATACCAGTTTTGATAATTTTTTTTTCATCAATAACTTGCATAATGATAAGAGCAGCGTATGCGTTTATAACGATACTAGATAAATCAAAAACCGATAACTCAATACCCCGCATTTATGACAGAATGTTGCTGGTCTAAATTGTAATAAGCTTAGCTGGTGCCAGTTTTGGGTCATCGAAATTCTGCCCGGTACCTGTGACGTTTTAATCTGATCAGTAGATTCAAATGGATTATGGGATAGTGTGGCTATGTTACAAATATAGATTGAATGAAATGAAGTTGTTAAACTTAGAAAAACTGTTTAGAATATAAGATACATCACTATCTCCTGTTGGCTTCAATTTCCACTAAAATATCGTAGAGACTGCTTCTAGAGTTCTGTAGCTGAGCACACGGTATTTGAATAAAAAAATTCCAATGAATCGATGCTTCATCATCATCGTCTTCTTATAGTAGTCCATTGCTAGACATGGGCCTTCCCCAATACGTACCATTCCATTCTGTCTTCCGCTTATAACATTAGGTTTGCCAGCGACCTCCAACAATTTGTCGCACTAACTAGTTGGATGCAAATCTTATATTATACTCATCATGGCGCTGTCTGATGAGTTTACTTCAGCCTAACTCAAAGTCTAGTCAAGAAGTTGAAAATAGTGAAAAAATGATTCTTAAGGAAGAGGAAATGCCTTATAAAAAGGTCTAGACCTACCTTTCGTAACTATCTTCATTATTTATAAGGAAAATATAAAATACGCAATAAATACTTAAACGTCGCATAAATTATTATCCTATGGCTAGCACATTACTCCTTCAGCTAAGTCTTTGAGCTATGTTGATTACTTTGTTTCTCTGACAATTAAACGGAATTAACAATAAATATTTAACATGTTCAATCCATTAACGTTCATATAACTCCGCGCTCAAACAGAAACTCGATAACCAAACGACACGGTTCAACCGGGAGCATCCGGAAAAGATGAGCTCGTCGGATTAATTTGCACGTTAACAAGCTTAGCCGCTGTAAGCTTCAGCCTACAAATAGTATTCCTATTTGCAATAGTTGATACAGACGCGGACGATTCAAAAGCGCATAAAAGCCAACTCGAATGAAGTATCTTTTGAATTGAATTTGAAGTGTACTCTTTATTTTTTATTCAGGTAAAGCTTAGATGGTCGTATAATGACAATCTCGGAACCACAATTGTATATAACTTTCCATGAACTTGGAACAGCTCTCATCATTAGAACGCATAAAAAACTCGCGTGTTTCGTAACATTCGACACCAATAAATAAATAAATAATATTATTATATATTCTTTTAAATATATAATATACTAGCTGTACCCGCGACTACGTAAAATTAGGTAAAAAATAGATTCAATTTTAGCGTGATGATATATAGCCTATAGCCTTCCTCGATAAATGGGCTATCAAACACTGAAAGAATTTTTCAAATCGGACCAGTAGTTCCTGAGATTAACGCGTTACAGCAAACAAACAAACTCTTCAGCTTTATATATTAGTATAGATGTAGATTGTAAATATAGTTATATTATATAGTAAGTTAGTTATGAGGAAAAGTTTTCCTTAAGGCAGTTCTGGATTCCAACATAATTATTTTAAAATGACTTTCGAGTACTAATTATCTACTCTTGAAAAATCTTTATACATATTGACCTACAGCTGTCGATGTGTTAACCAATGAGGATATTTTGTTGTTGGCATAGGTTTTGAGTAAGACAGCCTCAAGAAAAATCTGCAAGTTCTTGCCTCATTAAAGAAAAACACAATGCTTACACCTCGTAAACGAAGGTTACACGTATAATTAGTAGTATTGAAAACAATAGGTTATAGCCATAGGTATAATTAGTATATAACGTTGCCCTTGTGTGTCATCGTTAATGACATATTATATAGTCTTTATTTTATATAGTCATGTCATCATTACGGTAGCGTAACATTGTAATGACAATTATTTAAGGTTAATATAATATATCTGTAAGCTAAATTAATAAAAATTTGCCGTAAGTTGTATGCTTATAGGAGAAGTATTTGTTTATTCAAATGCATAAAAGTAGCTTGTAGTCGGTAGTTTTAATATATATTATCATGGTTACCAGTATAGGTGTTGGAAGTAAGAAATCTCGTACCAACTGAAAACCCACAGTGCCTCGTAATTCGTTATCGAAACCACCATGATATATAAATGATTTCCCAATACCTATTCGTGTTTGTATATATATAATAATATTTAAATATTTACAAAGAGAAAATAGTCGTAATTATATTTAATACTTCCTCTTCCTACGTAAAATGACAAAACGTAAGTTTTACACGAAAGCCAACTAAAGATTGAAATCAATATAACTATGCAAAAAGATATATTACAATTTTATAAAAAAATCAGAGTTTACTTTGTTAGAAATAATATATACATTTTATACATTTTCTATACAAAACTTAGAAGTGGCTGTTTTTACGTCTACATTTTAAGAAATTGTCAAAAGTCTTATTTAAGATAGTTGTTTATACGAAATAAATAGCTGAACCCTATTTAATCATAGAATTTTCATATTATTAAATCAATGTTAATATTATTTCCTAAAATACTTTATATAATTATTACTTCAATGACTCTGTCCCAGTATGTTTAATATGATCGTATATACTTGAATCGATCATCGATAGTCGCGCATTTTAAATCGCAGTATAAAAACTCTTATTATACAAGTCCGTTTCTACAGCTCTATTCTTTTTGAATTTAGAGAATACAATATAAAGAGTAACGCCTCTTGTGGATGGAAAGTTGTAAAAGTGGCCAACATTATAACTTATATAGTAGTTCAAAAACCGTCCAGAGTGGCGCTGGTGTAAACAAATGGTATGTTATGAGCATAGCAATAGTAGATGAATTGACCAACATTTAAAATTTACCTTGATGCTGATGTGGCGCCTCCATATTTCTGTAACTCGACGGATATTTCCATTATACAAGGATGTTACTCCTTTATGTGGTCTCCATGCTTTGAAATTTCATACGTAGGGCTGTCGATTTATTTTTAACAACTGAATACTGATGGCGCTGCTGTCAGAAGCGAGTAAAATTTCGAAGTTCACTTGTATTACCATTATTGTGCCATTTCTCATTTATTTAGTATATATAATTCAAACAATTTGTTAAACTTTTTATAAAGTGAATTAAAGAATTATTCTTTGTTAATATTAATGGAACGCACTATTTAATTGTCTATACCCCATAGTTTTTAGACGAAAATGACAATCTTATTTCAAAAGGCTGTCAAATTTGTCAATTAGCACATCACTGTCATCACTGATCACATTTATTTTTGTCTTGTTTCGGGTTTGTCAAGTGTCAGTCGCTTCTTATTTACCGGCATTCTTCGCCCAGGACTTCCATTTTGAACCTAACTTCATAAGGTATCCGAAGCAGTCCGGTCGAGGTATCGAAGAAGGGGGATATGTGACGTCACGTGTCAAAATTTAATGTTTTCGTGTTTTATTAACATACTACTTAAAATATTGAAAAGAAACTGCTTTTTTGTTGATATGTGAGGTCACACAAAGGACTTCGAGAATTTGACAACCTGTGTCAAGGATGGGGGAGGAATTAAAAAGTTGTAAAATTCGTGTGAAGTGGGTTCGATTATCGGTGGATCCTGTGGAGTATGGAAATAGGTCCGCGCTCAATAGACGAAGTCTTGGATAATTGTGTAAGTGATTTTTCGGGGATTCAACCGAAAACGGTGACTTGCTAAAAATACAATTTAATCACGCTCCCAGACGTATGTAAATTGGTGCATTTTCGAGAGGGATGCTGTGTAATGTGTATGCGGGCGATAATTCTGGGATAAACTGCGAACCATGTCCTCGTCACAAATTGCCCACCAATTTATTTGTTAACTCTTATTAGCGTGGCATTAGTTTTCGACAGTTATCTGTGTTACGCGACTTTTAAAAACAGAGGTTATTTATTTTTAATTTTTAACGCGAAATTTGACTTTTGGTGCAGTTAGATAACCCGTTTTTTTTTTTAAAAAAAAAGCATATTAGCGATACTTTTCGGTATGATTAATATTTCCGTTTCCCCTCCTGGTAAGCTTAAATTAAAAGCTCGTGTTAGGAGTGGGTGCGGCAATACCTCAACGGTGCGGCATCGGGATTTGAACCGGGTTCCTTGCGGATTTCAGCGTACTACCTACTGAGGCACTGATGTTAGTTGGTCTTAATTTTTGTGATGATATATAGTTCATAGCCTTTGATCGCTAGGTTAAGTAGCGTTTACCGCAGCCGGGTGATTGATGGGTGACCGAGTCTAACACTGGATTTCATATATCCCACTTACTCCGTGTTTCGAAAGGCACGTAAAACGACGGTCCCTATTTATGTTACTGAGTAATAGTCGTGAGATTGTAGAAATGGTGGGGATTTCGGGGATGTCACACGGCAGTCTTGTCTTAATTCGCCCCACACAAATCCTCTGCAATTTAAGCGGCTCCTTGTGTCTACAAAACTGAGATAATGCTCGGAAGAACAATATAAAGAATACTTTGCGCTAGTATTTTCGTTAGTACTGCTAAATCCTAGAACAGTCCTAGAACCGTGTCTAAGAACAGTGGGGCAGTACAAAAAACCACACATAAAGCACATAGGAACAAGAGTGCATAATGTAAAGCGGTTAGAGACATCCACACCGCAACCAGACACCGGCGATCCTGTATCGAGTATCAATGTCGAGCACTTGTCGGGGCTCGCAGGAAGAGACGCCATTTTGTTTCGGCGCGTGCGCACATTACGCAATAATGTACATACATACATAATTTGATACTAGTTTTACATACATGTTTGAATGAAAAAAAAAACGTTTATTTTTCATCATTACACTATACACACGATAAGAGTAACTTAAATAAATAATAAAGTAATAACACTTAATAATTTATATAATTTTAGTGTGTGCAGTGTGGTGCCCCAAAAAAGGTATAGCCTCTCAGCATTTGCAGGAGTGGCTAATATTATCCCATTCTTACAGCTGACTTTCAGAGGCCTCCTCACGTATCCACGATTAGAAAATTAATCTATTTATTTCCAATATTACAGTATGAAGTAAATTAATGTTTTAAACTTAATAAAAATTCTTTTTAAGTACGTTAGGACCGTGTAATGCGAGTTTTATCAAAAATTTATTTTAATAACCTCAAAAGTTAGATTAAGTGTAATATTGGAGAGTTGAGAACCAATTATTTAGCTGAAAAAACAAGGCAGTACATCAGAATCTACAATGATTATGATAAGCTGGCCTAACTGGCCCGTTGGCACAGTTGGCAGTGATCTTGCCTTATGCTCCATGTGTTCTATTCCCGCCTCGAGTCTGGGTGTATTATTTATAATACAATTTATGCTGAATCTATTGTTTTTTTGATTATAATACTGTAATCGCCCTATAACACGGTAGGTTAATTCCACATTATAGGAAAACGCGTTGTTAGGTTATTCTCGTACAACGCCCTTGTTAAAGAAAGAAAGAGAACTGTAATTTAGCGCACACATAACGCTGTAAACAATAATAATAATAAATGGTAAAATAAACCTTATAAATTATAAAATTGCCTACAGTACTCTCCCAGCCCAGCTTAAACCCAGCTGTGGGTTGTCAAGGGCTGACAATAATGATGATGATGTATGTAATCTGTATAATTTATCTCTTTATTGCAGAGAAAGATCCGCGGTAACGAGCTACTGAGCAAAGTATGTGACAGTCTCAACCTGGTGGAGAAGGATTACTTCGGTCTGCTGTACGAGGACCGCGGTGATCCGCGAGTGTGGGTCGATTTGGAGAAGCGAGTTTCGAAGTTGCTCAAACGTATGTTATGATTATTTTTATATATGACTAACCACCCGCGCTAGCTTCGCTCCGGTGCTGTTGTGACTGTGACATTATCAAATTAAAAGAAAACTTGTAAAAAGTATCATAAATCTCAAAAGAACTTGATAAAGCATTACGTGATGGTACGGAACCCTTAGTGCATGAGTCTGACTCGCGTTTGCCTGGTTTATCTCCTTTTATTGATATAATTAGAGAGAAATTGGATTTTGGATCGAAATTGCAATGGCCCTTGGGTGCCCCTAGGAAACGCAGTTTACGCATCATAATCGTAAAACAGAGAGTGTAGGATTTGGCTGAATGCCAGAATACTTCGTGAACCCCAACGGTGCCCTCGTCATTAGAGAGCATCAGACACATTATATGGGCTGTTACCCAATGCACTATTTTCCCCTAACTTATTCGCAATTAGAATGACTTATTAATAAGAATATAAACTGCAACTTAGACGTTCCAGATTCGAGTGTAGGGACTGTACTATTTTAAATTTGTATTTTGAAGTAAGTACGGAACTCGTCCCGGGAACCGACATTTACGATAAACATAATTTTCAGACACCCACACTATAAATTCCTATGCTTTGTTCATCAGAACGATATTTTATCAAAGGTGAGCCTAAAAAATAGGATACGTAACACCTTCTAAACCCCATTAAAAACTGAAACAAAACATCGATCCGCCCCGGCGTCGCACGGATAGCAATTGTAAAAAAATATACATTAATCGTCATTCGTTAGTCTCGCTAAAACTCGATAACGGCCAAGCATATATAAATTCTGTTCGTTTTGTTTCATTCCCTTTATTTCAGGGAACTTTTAAAAATAAAGAAATAAAGGAAAAGTCTAAAGATTATTTAAAAATACAAAATCTTTAGTTTCCGGTCACTACTTCAGAATACTTCAACCTCTGACGTGCCATGTAATATTATTATTTAATAAAACATGCGGCCAGTGTCACGTTTTATGGAACACAAAGGAGATTGTTTAACTGGCTAACAGCAAACGAGCGAAAATTCGGGCAAGTCAACGTGCCGGGTGTGCTATTAGTAGAGTATCTATTGCATTTTTATTAAGGTTTACTAATACATTACGTTTCAACAGATGAGCCGTGGGAAGTGAGGTTTGCAGTAAAGTTCTACCCGCCCGAACCAGCACAGCTACAAGAAGAATTGACGCGATACCAGCTCGTATTGGCCATAAGGAAAGACCTGCTTGAAGGTAACAATAACTAATTTTTCTTTCTTACATATATCCAAGTAAATAACATTTTAATAATAGTTTTTATTGTCAATCATTTCATTTTTCACTGGTAATCCGGTCCAAGTAAATATTCGATGATACATTTATTCGCATACAGCTCGAAGACGGTAGGGTTCTTGGAAACGCATCATAAATTGTCTTATTTCTACTTACATACTTATTACCAGGAGTTGAACACATCGAATAGATAGTTGTTTTATGCGCCTGCAGAGATATATAATCTAATAATTGTTGTATATTCTTTGCCAAATGTAGTCGAACTAACTTTTGCATATTAGACAAACCTTTGTGGTTGATAATGTGCAATTAAATGATGTTTTGCAATGTGTTTTGTTACAAAATTATATATAAAAAAATATTGAAATCTGAAAAGTCCTCATCGAACCGAAAGCAGGAAAAAAATTACGTAAGGTCAAAACCGACAAATATGGGTCTTTCGCGATTTTCAGTTGCACGGTAACTCTTATCATAAAATTAGTTAAAATAAAAATTGTAGAGCACATAATTATCTATAAAAAATCAATACGTTTTTTTTATAAGAGCCACCGTTTCTAAAATATATCGCTTCAAACTTTGTAATATCTACATATTAATAAAATAGAAGTATCTGTTCGTAGCGTCGACAAAGTCGCGGGTTACCATGTTTAATCAATGGCATGACTCGCAAGTAGATTTTTGTCTTTTTCAAAGTATTTTTATTAGATTTATATGGCATACGCGGACAGCTAGTTAGCTGTACTCCACAACTTCGAATTTCTAACTAGAAATAGCACAAAAGTTTTAGATTTCCTTCAGCACGCTAAACAACTGAAATGGCGCTGGTCTGGACACCTGGCTAGATTAGAAGTCGGCAGGTGGACTAGAGAGACTACGGTCTGGAGACGCCCCACGGGTAAACGTGCCCGTGGCCTACAAGTAAACCACCGGGCAGATGAGATCGCAGGGTTAGCTGGAAATCAATGGATGAAGAATGAAGAGGGGGCCTTTACCCTTTGAAGGGGGTTCTCAATTCATTAAATAGGATATACCTGAAATTTAATAAATTAATATAAAGTGGAGTGGTTCCCTCATAGCGAAATAGGAAGATAACTTTTGAAGTTATTTAACAAAAATACCTTTATTGGGTTCTATATAAGCATGTCATGACACGCTCTTAGCCACTTTACTAGAAATGTCGGTTGTCGATCGTGGGGATTATACTAAAAAGAATCCGCCCTAGTGTTTTTTTAAGGCTCCTACCTCATCAAGATTACATGGCGACGTCGCCGGCTACTTGGCTCGGCTTGCCGGCTTGCTCGGCTTTGCTCGGCTTGCCATAGACATCTGCGGTTGCCAAAAGAGTAGCCAGTAGTAATCGTGGCTACGCTTCTAATTTGGCGGCGTCGCCAAACCGTCGCCAAGTGAGTTACCTGTCCTAAATTTTAATATGAATTGTTTGGATACGTAACCGGCGACGTCGCCATGGCGTCTCGTTGAGGTAGAGCTCTAAGGGTACACATTAAAGCTCGTGTCGAAAACACTCTCTAAATTAACAAATAAATATTGGCTGTACGTTATGGATACATTCGAAGACTACTAGCGTTATTAACGACGAGAAAATTATTTCTTTGTTTTTACTGCACTCTTCGATTACTACAGACACTCGAGATACAAACTGGTGCGCAATTTATCTTGGTCCGAGGCGTTGAAAAATAGACAGCATTAGACGGACACCTCATATTTTGTGAAATATTGTTCCCTACTCACACTCATTACTTTGCGATATGAGTTGTTTACAGATTGCAATACTGACTCTTGAAATTGACTGGTGTTTATTAATTACTAGCTGTACCCTGCGACTTTGCCCGCGTGGACCACTTTTATCACTTGGGCTTAAAAAAAATGGTTTTGGATAAAGATCAGTATCATGTATATAAAAATACCTTCGCAAGTAATGCATTATTTTAGAACAAATTTGGTTACCATAAGAACAGTTATAGACAGCCAACCATAAAAGATAAACGTGTGGTGACTTTTATTTTGAACTCTTAATGGGGAACAATTCCTTAATACATGATTTTTGCGAAACTTTATCCGTTTACGCAGGGCACGCAACGGAAGCTTCGCTCCTGTTAAACTTAGCGTGATGGTATATAGCCTTTAGCCTAAGAATTTTTCAAGTCGGAGCAGTAGTTCCGGAGATTAGCGCGTTCAAACAGACATACTCTTTTATATTAGTATAGATAGAAAGCTACATATTTTTTATCGTTAAAAGATAAAGCTAAAATAATCATAATGGATCATTTTGTCTTCTTTTATCTATCGTTATACTGGTCTATTATCAGGGTCCGCTTAAATTGCAAAAGGATGTGGCTGTGGGGCAATATAACATGAAGTACTACTGTCTGTCTATAAATCTAAACAGCATGTTAAAGAAACGCTTATTCGTAAGGCGTATTATACAGTCGAAGACTATATTAAGGATAAAACTGCTTGGAATTGAGATCCTCCAGTTTTGTACTTAATAGTTAACATGCAAAAATGTAATTTAAACTCGGCTTTGTAAGAACTTTGTTTAAAAGAGTGGGCAACGAGTTTCTTGCTGATTCTTCTCGTGGCTCGACTCTTCCGAATCAGTGGTAGTTTTTAAAATATTTGACGATTCAATCGAGCTTGTAAAAGTCTCGTAACGCCAACAATCTCACGACTAATGTCACTCAGTAGTATATATAAGGATCAACTGTTTGACGGCCTTCCAAACTACGAAAGGGGTCGGATATTTGAAAACCAGTACTAGAATGATTCACCCATCTATCACCCGGCCGCAGAAAGAACTGCTTTAACTAATAATCGACTCAAATACCGGCTACTGATATAGCTACGACCGCCTCAAGATATAGGCTATTTTGTGATCACAGTTACATCGTTAAGGATTTTTTCAATTGTGGTTGTGATGGTGATAGGTGGAGATTGCGAAAGCAATAGACTGTAGAAGTCATTCGTTTTTAGGCTTCTGTTAAAAGCAAGCTATAGAAATGGTACTACGTAATAGAGGATTTAGAGTATATTTAAAAATAAAGTGGTATAAGTCAAGATTTCTAAAATTGCTAATAACAGCAATAAACTTGTGGTATGGTGAAATGCGTCATATTCTATACGGCAATGTGTTAGAATTTATAGCGGAGTCTAGATTGTGTTATTAAATTTCACTGTTTTGTTATTGAATAATCTACAAGGGTAACAGTGTACCTGTACCCAAGTGAATAGCAGTGCTTTATCTGTGATTCAAAATTTAATTTTCAAGTCTATACTTGAAGTCTAAACTATACTATTATAGTATCAACTTTTTCATTTTGATTGCGAAATACTTTTCAAGTATTATTCTTCTTCTTTAATGCCATTTTCACGAAGCAAGGCGATCATTTTGACAACTTGTACTTTTGTCACCGTGGCTCTAAATAGTGAACTGGAATTTTTTCCAAATCATTGGCGTCGATTCTGCAACCAGGATTTTCTTCTACCCTCACTTTAAAGGCTAGCGACGTATCTGCGAGTCTTCTGTTTGAGCAGATGTCCAAGGGCCTCGGTGGTCACTTAGATGACCCGCGCGCCCGTTTGCCCATTATAACATAAAAAAGAGGGCACGGTAAATCTATGTATAAATAAATATATACAGGACTTTATGACACAGGGCTGTCTGTTCCTAAGGTTGACATCTTAATGCCTGTGTTGTAGGTAACAGTCGCCTGTTATAGACAAATATTTTTTTGTAGAAATATATAAATACATATAGATAATATACCCTTACTCGAGGTGGGAATCGAACTCAAGAACCCGGTGCAGAAGGCAGGGCCACTGCCCGCTGCGCCAACGGATCAGTAAAAAATATTAATGCGTTATAAGAGTACCGTGTTATAAAGGGGATAAAAGTAAAAACAGTTACACTAGAAATTTTTAAACGCCGCAAAAACCTTACCATTATTAATAGTATAGATTAGTATTGAAAACCACAAGATAGTTACAGTCCTGACCTGTCATCAGTTGACCAAAAACGAATGTATTTAGCGTGAGGCAGGCCTCCAGTTACAGTAATAAATCCATGAACGTTGCGGTCTGTCAGACTGAGGCCTTTAATTTACGCCTTTTGCGAGTACTGAAACACAGAAATGTTTAATAGTATCTAGTTACAATTTAAAGTACTAGCCACCCACTCTGGCAACGCACTGTTAAAATTGAAATATTTAATACTAGCGGACCCGACAGACGTTGTCCTGTCCGAACGTTGGTTTATTTTTTATATCAAATTAAAGCGCCATCTATTGGCGTTGCGCCACGAGCGCCCGCAGCCGACCCGCTCTGTCATTGTATTTTAAATCTCTCATATGTTCTAAGATATTACTTTTATTTATATGCTGTAAAGGGCATATGCCATCGCGTACTTTATTATAGATCTTTTTAATATGTACAATTCAATAGTACTATCTTTTGTTCTATCTCGTAAGGTTTAGCCATCGCAACGCGACGTAAGCGCACGAAAATAAGTTTATTCCGACATCGAGTTACAGATCATTGAAATTCTCGGCTTTTATCTTCTATACAATAAATGTATAAATTATAAATATAATCTTTCTCCTTGAATCGCTCTTTTTATTGGCGAAAACCGCATTAAAATCCATTGCGTACTTTGAAAGATCTGCGCTTACAACGCTGGGAAGCGACTTTATTTTATACTATGTAATAATGCAACAATACCACCCACTTGACGTGACAGTTTTGCCGCTACTTCACGCCGATCTTATGTTAGAGGCACAGGTACCTAGACGCGCCGGCCCAATATCTCTATTACACCCGTGCGAAGCCGGGGCATGTTGTTTTATTAATACAGTGCTATTTTCAGACTTCCAAATGTGGAATACGCCACTCAGATATTATGCTGATATGTATGTTACGTAACGCCGTACCAACTGAAAGCGGTCCCATTTCAGCGGCTCAAAGGCCTTCGCACCTTCACAAAAATCCGCCATTTCCTTTCTCTCATACGAGTGTTGAGGTGCATAGATTCGTGCCACTAAATGAGAAATTCCACAAGCGGTACGTGCCGAAACGGACAGTGCTGTAAAGGGTTGATATCGATTAAATCTAATAATATTTTATATTAGTTTAAATGCTAGATCGTAGCCAAGGAGCTCATTGCCTAATTATTGATCAGCATTGCAGTCAATCGCTAGGTTAAGCGAATAGCGCGAATGATGGATTTTCTTAAAATAACGCCCGATCTTAACTATTAAAACATGTTTTATTCCCGTGCTGTTTTATTAGCATACATAAATACATAGGACTATATGACACACGGACGTCTGTTCATAAGGTAGACAACTTAATGCCTGTTTTATAGGTAATAGATGCCTTTTATATCCATATATAGATAAATACACCAAGACTCAAGGCAGGAATCGAAACCAAATACACCAACGGGCCAGTCATACATCAATTTTATGAATTTGCCTTTAAAGTTCAATATAATAACATTTCCCTTAAAATTCAAATCTAATCAAAAAGAAACCGTTGCTACTGTTCACCTTAAAATAAGCCGTAGTAGATCTCTATCGATGTTCACTTGCAGCACATCACTAGTTCTCCGTAAATACGGGCCAAATATTTGGAGCATTAATTCGGAGTACGGGATAATACAGGGTTTATTAAAATCTCTTGAATTTTTCCCTCGGTTTTCTCTTGTGCTCTCGAAATTCATTATTTTTACGTTCACCTCTAAACTTTGATATACTTAACTTATTATCAGAGGCATACAATTTGAATTTAATTCTATTTTGCTTCTCGGTATGTAGGCCTACTTTACTTTAAGGGTCTCGTGTCCGATACCAAGTTGTAAAAAGTTTGTCAATAGATTTTTAGCAACCTCACTAGAACTCACGACCCGGAGAGGAAGGCAGGGTTATTACATACTGCGCCAACGGGCTAGTCAAGTATATACAGATAGATCGTATAAACATCATTAAAAGACCGCTAGTAGCGAAATTGTGAAAAATATCATATAATATAGTAAAATCCACCTTCATTACAAACGCAAAGGCCGGCTCCCATTGCTCGTGACACGAATTCGAAGTAAAGTACAAGGTCGTTGCATTCAATATGGTTCCAATAACGTTCCTTTGGAATATCTCATATTGGGGCCGAGATAAATGGATTGGCTCGCGTATTGAGATGTACTGCGGACAGATCTGCTAGATAAACTTCGAGTTAACTTGATTCTACATTGACTATATTTATTTTGACTCCGTCTGTTTTGAATTTACTATTTCCTTCCTCCAGCTTGGAGATATCTCTAGGTTTCTATTATTCATTATCTAAATGTCTTGTTTTAGTCAAATCGTGTGTCTTGGGAACGTCCCAAGTAGGAGGTTGAGACAAATGGCTTGTGAATTAGATAAACTGCGAATTCTATAAATACTGAACGACTTAAGTACACTTAATCTTTTGAGTTGATAGTACAGTTATTATTGTGTTTGCGTTTATCTTGTTTGTTTAATTGACTACTTATTATGAGTCTTCTTATTTTATTTACTACTTATTTTGAGTCTTCTGTATTTTATTTATTACTCCCACTTTAAAGTTCTGCGTGGTTTTTGGCTGGCATAGGTCTTTTTTTGTTTCTATTATTCTCCCTTTATTACATATACGAATAAAAATGGACCTCTAAATTTTTTTCATGTTTTTTTTATTATTTAATATACGCACCACAGGCATAAGGCCCGTGCCAATTGTTATAGTATATATATTTTTTTTTATCTCTTCATTAACTCTCTGTTTATAGTTTCACATTTTTTTATATTTATAGGAAGACAAAGATGAAAATTAGACCAAATACTTTGCTAGAAATATGAGCTATGATGGAACTCTTTGTCTTTCGGATCGGGCTTCTTCTTCGGGGCGACCTCTGACATTAAAAGGTGTTAAACATCGTCGATCCATTCTTAAATAAACTTACTATTTTGTACTTTTTACTTTGAAGATATATCTGTCAATTTTTATATTATCTAACGTATCTCTCTTTCGATCAACAATAATATTGTCAATCAAAGTATCAGTCCAAAAGGGTCGAGATGTACGTTTTAGTCGAATCACGTTTGCTCGAAATATCTCAATATTGGCGTGGACATAAATGGATTGGTTTCCATAGTGAGATAGAGTTTACTCAGTTCTACTAGAAAAACTGTGAGTTGACTTGTTTCTACATTTTGAATTGCACGTACAGTTATTTTATATTTGACTCCGTTCTTCTCTCTTTTCTCCTTTACTTAATCTTCTACTTCTTTTTTCAGCAAAGGTCGTATTTATTTTCTTGAATATCAATTTTATAAAACTAATCCTTTGATTTATACTTTTATTATAACTATTTGTGGATTCGTATTCACATTAAAATTTGAATGTAAAAAAATTAACTAGATAAAGTGTAGATTCTG
This sequence comes from Charaxes varanes, assembly GCA_024363005.1. Classification (NCBI taxonomy): domain Eukaryota; kingdom Metazoa; phylum Arthropoda; class Insecta; order Lepidoptera; family Nymphalidae; genus Charaxes; species Charaxes varanes. The sequence continues at coordinate 13,074,178 of JANCMC010043217.1, read as the reverse complement.
TTGAGTCTACAGTTAGATGACCATAGATAAATCTTCCCTTATTTATTTACTATAATTTCTCCTTTCTATCGGAAGATAAAGTGATATGTACATAATTTGAAACTTGGGCAATTGTAAAGATTCTCATTAAATTCTGTAATAATAAAGTTGGCGAAACTCGTCTCAATTCAAAGTTTGGTTTATGCCTCTTATGGGTATAATTTATACCGCCAATAAGACTTTAATTGAATACAAAACAGAGGAGATGAGTTAGAGGAGGTGAAGGCTGAAATAACAACTAAATTTTGATACATTATCAAATAGCACAAATTTCGTTGTTACAAAACTTTTCTTTAACGTATATAAAGGAATAACTTTATTCGCTTTTAGAATGGCTGTCATCTTTCATCCATTCGTCCGCCAATATATCAGAAGGGTCTTAAGGCTAGAATCGGTAAAGATAAATGGGTTCCCGGGCCGATGCGCTTGTCTCCTCGGTAATGGACGGTGGAACGTGAGCTCTGCGAGTTGCGGTGGAAGGGAGATTTGTTAAGGGGTCCGTGCTTAAATCTACGTCGACTAACCACTGTTCCGTCTGAATGGGTTTTAGTTTAAAAATTACATTCTTTGACAAAACATATATTAATTTTTTAATGTCTGTATCAATTGAGATTTTTTTTATTATTTCAATAGCATGTGCTCGCGACTTCGTCTGCATGGATTTTTGGATTAGACTTGAATTTACTAAAATGCAGAGTATAGATAGCATGGCATATCATATAAATCTGTATATATAGTGTAATCCCTATTTACACGGTGCCCTTATCAATAATCTACCATAACATATAATATGATACTATATCTAATATTATATTATGCGCATTCGGGGTCGTACCAGTTCGTTGTATGAGAATAATCCTGCAACACGTTTTAATATAAAGTGGAAAAACCTAACATGCTAAAGAGGGATAACTGTAAAAGCGAAAGGTCACTTATTACAAAATCTCGAAAACTGCGGGGCGCACTAAGATGAAATTTGTCAAGGCTCCCTCCTTTGTAGATAGTAGACATCCCCTAAGAACGGATTTATCTATAGCGCCAGATTAAGGAAGTCTAGGCTTCTTTTATTTTAAGCAGATAAAGTTGCGGGAAACAGCTAGTATATCCATTATTATTGGAATATAAGCCCTTTCTAAATAGATCTTTAAAAAAAACCAGCTGTATCGGTTCCATTATGATAATTTAATGTTGAAAAGTGTGGAATTATTCTATTTTAAAAGATGAATTCTTTTTATATTATAAAGAACAGTTTAATCGTAAATATTTTTTATGCGTAAATGTCTTTGCAGGGAAGGAGTGGTTTGGGTTAGCTCTAGGTAGAGCTAGTCTAACAGGCTAGCTAGCTAGCCTTTGCCCAGCTGTGGGACGTTACAGGAAAATTAAAAAAAAGATTATTTCTCGCATCCACATTTGTTATAAATGTGCGATACGTAAGAGACCCTCAAATAAATCTTCTTTGGTCGAAGCCACGTGTCATATCTATGTCACAAGCTATTTAAATTCGTAAGCCCTTCCACCGGCCACGTAGAATGAAATCTCAAAGGTGAATAGAAAGGAAACATCTTGCGATTTGCCGTCCGGAAATGGTTTTTTTTTTATTTTACGTGGAGAAACCCGGCACAGGTACCGATCCGTCACAAGGGTCTACGGTGGGTTATGTCGGACTCCAACCGACTGAAACCCCACGGTAGTTCCTCCTTGCCACTACGCGGCGGAGATATGGGAACGGTCTTGCAATCTACCACATCTCCGCCAATCGTCCGGAAATGGTGACATTTTCATTAAATGACGTTCAAAAAGAAGGATAATAATAATAAATATATACAGGACTATATAACACACGGACGTCTGTTCCTAAGGTAGACAACTGAATGCCTGTGTTACAGGTAAGAGCCGCCTGTTATACACAAATACATATTTTTTAGAAATGTATAAATACATACAATACACCCAGACTCGAGGTGGGAATCGAACCCACGACCCCGGAGCAGAAGACATGGTCACTGCCCACTGCGCCAACGGGCCAGCCAACTACTAATACAAGGATACTATTAAAGTAGACATATAATTTTGTCACAAAAGTCTTGACATATTCTTTATCAATAAACTGTTACAGCCCACAGCTAGGTAAAGTCTCCCGGTTGCAGCCAGAGCAACTTAACTTAGTGATCGACTCAAATGCCGACCACTGATTAGGCCACGACCTCCTCAAAACTTCAAGGACAAAACTGTAAAAACACTTTGAACTATGTCTGGCTCCGGCATTAGGATACCATCCATACAATAGTGTATTGGAGGCAAGTTTTAATTCTACCCTCATGAATATTTCGATACTGCAGGAAATCGATTAAACCCATCTAGTATGCGGTAAAATTTCAAAGCAAATTCGGCTGCATTTCGTATTCGACTGCGATTTTATTCAATTTTTTTTCTCTTGCAGTGACGTCACCTGGTTCTGGAGCCAAACTGCACGCGTGCCAAATCCTCCTACTTCTGCACGTTATCGTGTGGGCTAACAATACATAGGCATAGTGATAAAACGTGTAAAAGGGTAATATTTTACTTCGACATAGTGGCTAAGGTCAGCAGAATAAATGGACGGCGTTAAGAAATGTGTCAACCCACAAAAACCCCATATGCTGATGATTGAGGTTCTAAAATGCGTCATTTGCTTGGTATACACCATACGATTATTGAGAAGCCAACCTGTACAGGCATACCTGTGCAGGTAGACCGGAGCGTGTATGGGGCAGTCAATTGAACCTGGACAAGCAATCGGTGCAAAGTCGAATATGAATTTTCAACATATTTCCTATAGAACACCGGAACGGCTACTCTACACAAAAATCTGTCCGATACACCGTAACGTATCCACGTTACAGTGTACCGGAAGGTGTACGGTGTGCCGGCCGGCCAGTAATTTGATATTACAGAAAATTACTTAAAGAATTTACAACTCTGCATTAAGCTAAATAAGTAAAAAAAATATGATCAAATGGGAATAATAAAACATTTGTCAGTATTACATTCAGGTACCTCAGATGTATTAGTATTTTGGACTTAGTTAACAGAAGACAAGGTTGTTTCAGAGGCAACGCCAAGCTTGCAGTCATTTTGGCCTGCAGCTGAATTGGGCTGGCACATCCCAGTACCAGTACATATCTCACGTAAGATCGACGTGAAGTAGCGGCAATAGTGTCACATGAGGTGATGGTATTTTATGGCGTTTCGTTCGGTTTATGAGAGTTCTCGGTGGCCCTGTTAAAGGCCGGCAACGCGTCTGCGAGCCTCCTGGTTTTTATTTAGTAAGTTAAATAAAGGTGAACTCCTTGAAGTTAAATTAAAAATGTGCATGAGAAAATTGCCACGTCAATCAGACGCTGGTCGAGTCATAACATCATCAATCTTTGCAAGGTAGTACACCTTTTAAGAAAAATGAATTGGTTGGTAAATGGTATATGAACCTAGTTATTTTTAGTCGCCTTGGTGCTTTAATAAAGAAATTAATTCAATAAAGAAATGGATAACCCTTTTGCACGTCAAAAGTATTGTTTTAAATTAGCAACCGAGGCGGGTTACTAGAGCAACGGACTTTGCACAAGTACAATTTATACATAAATGTATTATACATACATATAATGGTTTGAGAGCCCGAGAGGGGATTTTATGCAATGCTTGAGTGCGTCAGAGAATCATATAGGGATTATCCTTGCACCCTATGTTGCACCCCCACCAAATATGAACCTTTAATATAGAGGGATTCTTTAGGACCCTTATAAAAACTCGTCAGATTAAGATAAGGTAAGTTAATTACATGGACATAAGCTTACGTTTCAGTTATTTGACGAATTCAGCGTGTAATAAAACAATGGGTGAATCACAAAATTGTAAAAAAAAATGTCCTCTCCTCGCTAGTTTCGCTTCGAGTGCGATTATTTTTTATTTTTATTGTAATTATTATTATGGATAACGCAAAAAAATATAATTTGATGATTTTCTCAAAGCAATGTAGCGAAAAATCATTACGCGCTCCATAAAACCACGCTCCAGGCGTTATGTACAATATGACCTTACCTTAAAATAACCTTTTTTTTTCGTTTCTGCACCTAATCTACGTAATCCAATTGATTTCCACCACGGTTTAGTGACTAAAAAATTAGACGCGATCTCTCCTCTACTAAAAAACTTCCTCTTGAACCATATTATTTATTGATATAAACCGCATTAAAATTCTTTGCTCAGTTTAAAAAATTTAATAAAATTTCAAGAACGGAAGACGACTATGTTAAGACGATGAAAGGCTCATTGTAATCTGTGTTAAATGTCAGTCAGTATTGCTAATATGATAATTATGACGTAAGACGAATGTTGCAGTGAAACTGTGGGTAGATGTGACTTTATATCACAATGAAAGATCAGGTGGTTAGCGTCAGCCATTCACGATCTGTGATCCGTGGTGAGCAGACGTGCCATTTGGGCTCACCACATTTACAAACGCGAAAGCCTGTCACGAAATCTTCAAAACCACAGGATGTACAAAGATGAAATTTGTCAACGAGATAGTTTGTAGTTAGTAGACGTCCGTTAAAAATAGATTTTTCGATAGGACTACATTAGAGACGTCTAAGGGCTCTTGTAAGTTTAACTTTACGCGAAGGAAGTGCCGGGAAACAGCTATTAATATATGTAGGTCAGTCGGATGTTACTTATTACATAGGCTTTAAGTTGCTACATTAGGAACAGATGACAGTATGTGGTGATCCTGTTAAAAAATATGTTATATTACTCAAAACTACTATCAATAAATATTCCCCCCTCTCCCGGATTAGAGATGATTTACGATGTCGGTCTTAAGCCAAATGTCCTTTTGCCATTACCTCCCTTGGCCCTAGCGAAGTTCGGCCATGAAAACCGCTTTCGTAAATCTATCTAATATATAAATTCCTTGTGTCAGCGTGTTCGTTGCCCAACTCTTCCCAAATAGCTTTATCGATTCTTATGAAATTTTTTTTGCATATTGGGTAGATCTAAGATTAGGTCGTAAACTATTTTTTAAGCCCCCAAGTCATAAAGGTGGCTAAAGCAGTCAAAGTCTCGGTGTACAGCTAGTATAAAACAAAACCCAACTGTTACCTAAAACGAAATTTCGAAAACCATTTTGTAAACATGCCTAGAAAATAGTAATTTGTAAACATCCGCTAAAAACCGATTTTCTGATAGGGCCTGATTGAGAAAGGCTTATGCTTTCGCAAGTTCACGCGGACGGACGAAGTCGTGGGAAACAGCTAATCTAGAATAAAATAAGTGTTGAACAATTGTTGTAAGGTCTCCGTAGGTATGTTTAAAACATTCTTAGTTAAGACCAAAACGATTGCAAGCGTGGCGCTACCATACTCATACTCGTTTCATGGCCGCACTATAGTTGACTTAGTATACCTGTATAAACCGCTCATTTCGTGGCTGCACAGTAGTGGCCACACGCACATGGTGCGCTAGTAATTGTATAACACTTACCGGGCTGTTTTTTAATAAAACAACTAACGGTCAAGCGGACAGCAAAAACTTAATCTCAGCTCGGAGTTACGGTCGACGGTCATTGTTTGGAAATTTGGCCCGATATAGAAGATATTGAGATAAACGATACGGATTTAGTTGTTAACTAGAGGTGACTCGCGGCTTTGTTCGAATTTTCAGCCGACTTCAAAAAAGGAGGTTTTTTTTTTATAAGACAAGGAGTAAACGGTGGGTAGGGTTGACCTACTAACTACCGATATCCAAGGAAAACTGCAACACAAGGGGACTCGCATCTGCATTGCCGACATTTAAGAAATGAGTATGTTCTTTTGTGGAAGGTTCTCAATTCGACTGTATTTTTGAAGTGATGATGACTTCGTAGGAGAAGGTAAACCGCTTCGTTACGTAACGCGTTACGGCAGCATAGTATGTCGCCGTGAGTCGATTTTTGGAACGCTGTTGCTTCCCGTGTGGCTCGATATCAAGTTGGTCCAGTTCTGACAGTTTGGAGTCAGGTTTTTTTTAAGAAAGAAAGATTATAGCACATCTATTCTATACTGCATCACAAGTAATAAGTAGTATATATAACAAAATTCCAGAAAAACATCGGTTTTGTCTATTATCATATTTCTTTACATATATATATATATATATATATATATATATGTGTGTGTGTGTGTGTGCATTTGGTTCATCTCGTGTTGTGTGCATTTCTTATCTAACATTCATAACATAAAGACATACAAATAAAGTTGTATGCATCTTTAATGGCGCATACAACATACAAAACTCATCTGTGTACTTAATAATTATAATCACTTTTATTGAAACAGATGTTTCAAATAATGACCCGTATTCTTTAAAATACTTAGTTCATGTGCAATATGTTCCGACCTTGTCAAGCACATGTGATTTGGAGAAAGAAAAAGAGAAATAACACATTTTTGTCCATTACAGGTTTAAGGCTATATAAATTATAAACGTCCAATAACAATATTCGTTTAGAATGTCGTCGGGGGATGTAGCTCAGTGGTAGAGCGTTCGCTTTGCATGTGAAAGGCCCCGGGTTCGATCCCCGGCATCTCCAGTTTTACCCAGTTTTCCTGTGAAACATCAGAACCCAGCTTTTCTGTAAAACATCTGAACTCAGCTTTTCTGTGAAACATCTGCGATTAACGTGCCCTCCGAGACACGGAAGAGGTAAGTGGTTTTAAAAACCAGTGTTAGAATGGATTACCCATCGATCCACCCGGCCATGGTTAGAACTGCTTCTTCTAGCGATCGACTCAAATGCCGGCTACGAAATAAAATACGACAACCGCATTTTTTTTTTTTGATATACCTATAGGTGTTTAAATATGCGACCTAATAAAAGCTGACTTTACTAGGAATCCTCGGTTTATTGCATTATTTACATGTAAAAGACATCAAATTCAAAATTACTATCAGCTACGTATTGCTTGTTTGTTGATTAGTGTAACACAGAAGTAATCCGAGCGCAGACCTCTGATCTTTCCCACAATCAATACGAGAGCTTAAAGCTTTAGAAAGCTACCCATGTTATATGCTCGTAACGGCAAAGTGTATGATACGATTAATGCCTAGTATTGTGCGTGAGCTGGTACTTCATAAAGTTTAGTATTTATATCTTAATAGTAAGTAATGTTTATGTTAAAGTTCTATTTGTCTATAAGCCTGTATAATTTTACATATCAAAAACTTTTGGTATAATTTTATGAAAATTGAGCGGCAATACTATATATATATATAAACAAATATATTTATTTATTTATTGCATTAAGTGGCTTTCCTTCCAAATGTGGTATCGGAATAAGCTAAAAGATTCATTGCTCTATCCGTGAAAACAGTACGGGCGAAGCATTTATTGTGATGTACGCACTTACAGCTTTCCCATAGGAATCAGATGTGGGAAAGTGGCAAAGGTCGCCTACGAATCGATACCTAACCACGTTATATACGCGGAAAATGTTAATCGTTAACAACTAACCACTACTCTACACAGGACACATTATCTAATTTGCATTTCTGCAACGATAATTTTAAACACGCGCGAGACCTACCATAAATTTCCTTTAGGTTTGTTTTCCCATCCTTCGTAAAGCTATTGAGACGTAATCTATAATATATAAAAATGAATCGCAAAATGTGTTGGTAAGCGCATAACTTAACAACGCCTGGACCAATAAAACCATTTTTTTTTAATGGTCGTTTAAGTCCAAGGATAGTTTTTACGGCGAGAAAAAATAAAATAATTGCCGAGAAAACCATGAAAACAGTCCAGTATATGAAATGTAGAGTCAATTTGAACTTATACGGGGACGGGAACGGGACGGGATTTCCCAATCCGGAACGGGGATGATATAGGATAATAGAAGTAAATAATAAGAGGCAGAACATAATCTGCCAGGCCCACTAGTTATTAATAGACAAAGAACAATATTAAAGTAAAAATACGTTATAAATCATGTAGGAGCATGTATCCCATCATTCGACGCGCTAATGTCGGTCTGCGGACGTGCAGACGGCAACATCTGCATGCACCGGAGTAACAATAAAGCTGGTCTAAACTACGCGCGGAAGCCGTGCAAGTAAAATGTTCGACGGGAACAGAACATTTGGTTGATCGCGCCTCAGTGATATATTGTTATAAGAGGGAATTTACCATCACCAGGAGATCACCAGGAGACCAGATGCATTGCCAACCCTTAACAGTGCTATTATGGGCCATAGAGTAGAGACTTTTGCGTCGATTTAATATTGGGTATTCTTACGTTATTGTTCGTAAGTATATACATAACAGATAAAAGAACAGGAGTGGTGGAAAAATATTTAATATTATTTATTTAAATGGTAGTCATAATAGTCATTTATTCCAGACTCAAAAATCAAATAAAATAGAAACTCAATTAACTACAGACATTTTTTTCATAGCGCAACACAACCGGCCACAATTATTTTTATATAAGAACGGGCAAGCGATCGAATGAAAAAAAGAAAGAACGGGCGTTGCCAGCCCTTAAGGAGGAATTTGGGCCATCGGGAATTCTCACAATTCCACCATTTGACGTATCTTTAAATAACAAGGAGAAGGGGGTTCATTTCAGTGACTATCGACTCGCACAGACAATTTTAACACCAAGGGGCTCGCGGATGTGTTGTCTGCCTTTAAGAAAAAGAAGAACGAGTATGCTCTTTTCTTGAAGGTCCCGTAACAGCATTGCCGCCACTTCACGCCAATATTACGTGAGAGAGACGTACTGGTGCTTGAACGTGCCGGCCCAATTCAGCTGTGGATCAAAAGGACTGCCACCCATCGGATCCAACTTCTCTGAAAACCATCTACGAATCCCTTTGAATATACACACAAAATTATAATTATCCAAGTAGGTCCAGCCTTTTAGAAGGAGTAGATTTTTATATAGGAGGATATCGTAAATGCTTACAGGGAATATTTTGCCTCGCAGAAAATCTCTGAACTTTTAATTAACTAACCTAACCTAACCAAGTGCCAGCTCTTGTCTTCTTGATTCAAGAAAATAGATATCTTCTTTTTCAACCTTCCAGTCTTCTAGTAGAATAATTATCTATAGATGTCAACTTTATTATTATAACACATACTAAACTGACTTTGAAAAGCTTGGGCCTATTGGACGCTATTATATATTTCTAAGGGCTGTAGTTAAAATTTCTAGAAAATATACGACAATTTTCCCGATTTAAATATATTTTTCAAATTTTCTTACGATACAATCGAGCCATTACATTTTTAACAGATCCTCCTTTAAAAATTGCTCAATAACCGGTTTCCACCGCATACAAGTTATATCCCAAAACACTTGTAAAGTAGAAAATTAAAAACAAGGTCGTCCTCGCTATTAGTATAACATTAAAATCAGTTGACATGGTAATTTTAAAACAGGTTATTTTAATGTTATTACCTAATCACACACGTAATTCACTAAATCGTCTAGATTTTATTCTATTGAATCATAATGTATTCTTTATTTAAAATCACTAGTACACGTATTGGTAAAACCTCTTAGATAAGGAGTTTAGTAACTTTACCCATAGAGTCGCAGAATTACCCAGTGAGTAAGGAACAGTGTAGATTTTGTATGTCTATCGCTGACCCGTCAGAGGCAAGGTGCACACTTTGGCGAGTGGACGTTTCGCTGCTAAGCCCGTTTGGGTTACCTTCTGAACATCTTCGGCCTGGACATGGATTACCTTGGCAGGTTTGGAAGTCTTTAAACAGACTTCGGACACAAGTTGGCTGAAGTAAGGAAAATAAGTTCAGGTGGGGATTTGTGGATGGCGCCAATCTGGCGTGTATATGCGCTGAAATCCAATCCATGACTCACCTTATGAAGTGCCCTGCGTGCCCCAATACCTGCACGCAGAGGACTTAAAGGCCAACTCAGAACAAGTGTAGATGTTCGTGTAGACGATCTTAATTTTAAATTATACATACAGGTAGGCCATTAACGAGACGATACGACCAATCTCTTAACAACTATTGATACGGTAAATTTCTGATGATTTCTTCAGAAATTATTATTTGTATATTGTGTCCCATGAATATGTAAGACTTATCATAATTGAATTGTTGCAGCTATTGGCGTCTGGGCATGGTTGGCTCGTTGGGGAGGCGGCAATGAAACACCTGTTAGCGGGGCCGCAGCGCTCACGGCCCTCAATCCATCTACCGATCCTCTGGTAGCAGCGCAGTACGCCCCAGTGAGGGACGCTCCGCCCGCCCCTGATGATGAGATGCGCAACCTCATGGATAACAAGGAATGGTAAGACCACCTCTTGATGATTTTCCAGGCCGTTTTTTGATGTGAAACATCTAATATGTTGCTGCAAGTGACTGCCACTGTCTCCACTCGGCTCGGCAGTCCCCTATATATCTCTTTCTCGGCGTACTGAGCTTGCTTATAAGTTTGCTACGATGTTGTTTCCTTGATCTACCATCAACCTGGAAAATAGATAAAGTAATTCTTCGGTATGTGACGAAACTTAGTTACTGGAGTGGCTCAGAAATCCAAAATGAGTTTTGGCCTCCGACAATATTCAGTATGTGACTTGTCATACTATTAATAGCGTGGAGTCGGCAATTGTTATTAAAGCACCTACTGGTAACGCATTAAAAGCTGGGTCGAAAACACATTTAAAGCGACGGTGATTTAGAAATAGCGAACACAGAAACGTATATTTATAAGTCACTAGCGGACCCGGCAGACGTTGTCTTGCCCAAACGATGGGTTTCTTACTGTTTACTACATTCTATTATCCTACAACATTATTTCCCATTCCTATTTCATTTCCTTTTCGCTATCGTTTTGCCATTCCTTTTTTATTATACAAACCTTGTTCTTACAATAACGAACACAACCAAAAGGAAATTATACAATTTGGTGCAGTCCTAGTCATGCATGAGAAACTAAACTACTTTGCTTTAATACGCGAATGAATACGAGGGAAAATCGGTGTAATGCTGCAACCCGAAAGCCACACCACCGAATCCGCCACCAAAGCACACCTGGAGCGGAAGGCAGGGTTACTGCCCACTGCGTCAACAGGCTAGTCAAAAGTCGAAACTATATTGTCAGACATCCAATAAATAGAAGGTCCTGACTTCAAATATCACAAAAATATACAGGACTGTTATGACATACCGGACGTCTGGTCCCAAGGTAGGCAACTTAATGCCTGTATTATAGGTATCAGACGCCTGTTGTACACAACTATATATTTTTTTAATATTTACATACATACTTTAGATAATGGCATGGTCATGTGAAAAGGAGACCATCAGACTACGCTGGAAATCGGGCACTACAGCTTTCTATCCCAGGTCGAAGATCCAGAGGCAGACCCAAAACAAGATGGAAAGATGTAGTGACAGAGGCCTTATCATAAGGTGAACCACCGACGGCTCCGGCCTTCACAGCCTATCCTTAAATCCGCCGCTGGTTTGTAGTTCAAATCATAAAAATCAAACCTCAACCTGCTTGCTGTGGATTATTGCTAAGTAACGCCCGATTATAAAGCCAAACACCAGTTATGTTATTTGCAGTCGGTACAAAACTACTCCGAAAGCTTTTAAAGTTAAACCAAAGTTCTAAGCACACAGTTAAACCCTAGGCTGTAGCCTCTATTAGGGACATCATAAAATACGTGTTAGTACCGTTAGCAAAAACAGACATATCGCACGCTTATTCATAAACTGACCTAACTCAAAAAAGTTGATTTTCGGGAAATCGTAAATTTTTTTGTCATTTACGACATTCCACTTATAATTATAAGTGATAAAAACTACCGTCAGCAAAAACAAACATATCGCACGCTTATTCATAAACTGACCTAACTCAAAAAAGCAGATTTTTTGAGAAATCGCAAAAAACGCGTTGTCATTTACGACTTAACCCGCTTATAATTCTATAAACAGCATTATAATATACAAATTATGTATTTTAATAAGGTTAATGGAGTGATTAATTATATTGAAATGTTATTTGATATTTTATAATTTGTTTGTCTTTTCAGCCAAAAACTTATTTTAGTCAAAAAGACATAAATAGCTGTAACCCAGAGTTGGATAGGGAATTTTTAATTTTTTTTTATTATTATTTTTTTCTAGACTTTTGCGATTTTCACCACAGGCTAACCCGGTGCCATTTGAAAGTACTCTGTTATATTGATTGTTGTCTTCACTCTTCATTCCTATCGTTCTTTATATATAGATATTTAGAGCCTCAATAGCTCAACGGTATAAGGTATGGACTGAAATCCGCAAGGATACCGGTTCAAACCCCACCGCCGTTGAGGTATTATCGCACCCACTCCTAATACAAGCTTAGTAGGAGGGGAAAAGGGAATATTAGACATACCTAAAAAGTATTCCTAATATTATTTTCGAAAAAAAAAAAAAGACTCTTAGATTGACTGATAGAGGACGTTGAAAGAATGCTGCCTGAATCAATAAGTCACTTTAGACTTAAAACGTAAACGGCCAGTTTTTGATTAAGTGTGCGATGTATTTTTTTACTAGATATACAAGAATGTGGTACAAATGATGTTATATAGTAATTAATTAGAATACATTCAACTATAATTTTAGTGTGTAAGTAGTATATATTATATATACCGAAGTATACCTGGTCTAGTTTGTTGTGGGCTCTTCTCAGACCAGGGCACGACGCACGATTTTCCGCTGTCGTTACGATGCCCAACTGCCGTCTGACGTCATCCCCGGAATCCTCACAACCTATACAATCTCACGACTAATATCACTCAGTGACACGGTTTTACGTGCCTTCCGAAACACACGCACGGAGGAGGTCGAATACTTGAAAAACAATATTAGAATTGGCCACCTATCTAAGTAAGAGCTGCTTGACTCAAATGCCAGCCACTGATTAAACTACGACGATATTGTGAAATCTTCTACGAAAATATTATAAAATAAAAAAATTAAGCGGTATCTAAATTATTGTTTTTGCGGCTTGCAGACGCGTTGCCGATATTTGAGCTCAGACAAACATCTCCCGGAATCGATCTGCAATTTGTAAATGCATATTATTATTATTACTTCATTGATAATATATTATTGATTACTAGCGGACCCGGCAGACTTTGTTCTGCCTCTTATAATTTACTTCTATTATCCTATATCATCCCCGTTCCCGTTCCCGTTCCCGTTCCCATTCCCGTTCCCGTCCCCGTCTCCGTCTCCGTCCCCGTTCCGGTCCCCGTATATGTTTAAATTGACTCCCCCCAACCGATACAAGTTGACGGCAGTGTAATCCCAAAAGATTTCCACTTTGAGCGCACATCGAGCCGCGTCCCGCTCGCTACACATTCTAAATAATAAACAGTTTTACCTACGGCTTCAGTCCGAGCTGAGTTACCAACGGTATTACTGGGAAAAACATAACAAATGTATCAAAAAAAGCATAGATATAAAGTAAATTTTGTTTATATAAGTTTCTATTAAAAGGATTTTAAAGTTAGAGCCCTATCTCACCGAGACGCCATGGTTACCTCGCCAGCTACCCATTCAAACAAGTCATAATGAAATTAGGACAGGTAACTCACCTGGCGAAAGAAAATAAATATTTTCTTTGTTTTTTAACAGAAAAGACTCCAGACTCCTGGAGCAGACGCACAGAAGAGTGTCAACAGAAGAGAAACTTCAAACATACCGAGGTATTAAATCTAATGGATTTTTTCCTTTTTTAAAAATACCCAACCCAACAAAAGTTTTCACTACAAAAAGGTTTAAATGGGAACTCCATGGACTCATGAATACCTCAATTTTATTATCATACAGTATAGTTACGTTGTAAAATAGCAAAGCCGGATTAAGACTAATTCATACTCCATGCGAGATAGATAAGATAGATAGATAAGTCATTCATTAATAGGGTAACAACGGTTTGCCATTTTAGGCATGCAATAACAAATCAATCCAAATAAAAATCCATCCATCCATCCATCCAATTCCATGACACGTCCAAATCTTTACAGAATAGACATACAACAGAAATATAACTACACAAATTCCAAGTAGTAATTATAAAACGGCTTTTAAACTCACGCGTATGTTATATCGGGATTGTGAGTTTAATAACCCTTTTTAGGGTTCCGTAGTACTAAAAGGAACCCTTATAATTTCGCTCTGTCCGTCCGACCGTCCGTCTGTCTGCCCGTAAGGTGCTCCCCCAGAATTCCGTTTTTATAAAGCGGAATTCTAACACGAGCAAATCCCGGGGGCAAAAGGTAGTATATTATATTATACAGGTTAAAGCCCACCTGAATCTGAATCTGAAAGGAACTGCTAATATTCAATAATAATATTATGATGTTTTGTAAGCTAAGCTACATATAATTTATTCCGCGTAATAATTTATGCATAAATATCAAGTAACATGTATGAATATCAATAATTCATTAATAGTTGAATTCGCGTTTCTATCGGCTTGTAGTTCCCAACAAAAAGCTAAAATCTATCAACGTTGGTGTCCAGGGACTTGTTTGCAAGAGCTGAGCTTAGTTCATAACAAATGATCCAAGAAAGAAACTGCATATCTTTCGTTGACCTTACGATACGGGTGAGTATCCTGAAATGCTATTGGAAACATCTACAACGACTAAAATTGGGTGTACATTGCGTTATTTGCTAGGAACAATACAGTACAGTTTGAAAAAATCAAGCAATGTATTATAAAGTATAGATTCGAGTTGGTGCAAGCGTTGAAAGGATTCTCTAGCAACAGTGCATTGCGACTTGATACATTTGCACTGCGCCGTTGGGCCTTCGATTGATGTTCTCACGACGGTGGACGTATGGCAATCGTTATGCACCTAATGTCAATGCGACTGTTCGCCACCGTTCGTCTATTTCTACCCAATGAAGGAGCTATATTTCTGTCTCTACTTTTACTGATTTTTTTGCACTAAAAAGCGAGAGAGAGATATGTATGTATGTAGAGAGCTGTATATGTATATATGTATACATCCATAGAAAATTATAAAGCTTCTTAACATGACAAAAAGCAAACGGGCAAACCTACCAATGTATTAGAATAATCTACTAGAGAGTTAAAAAAAATCATAAATGTTAATAACGAATATTAATGCTATACTAAATATTAACGGTTTATAGTAAAATGTATACATGTATGTGTAAATCGTTTGGCATTGGTGTGCGTGTGATCGTATTGTAATAATTTAATATATTTATAATGCATATGTTATAACAATATTAGCATACACAAATCCTCCTATATATAAACTACAATTGTGCCAAATTTCATACTCTTCCGTCTTCCGCAATATTCGTGACATGGTAACGAAAGTTTTTGCGTCACGTATATACAGATTTTTTTTTAAAAACTAAACTGAAGTTAATGATTTTTACATTACGTTATATTAAATTACGTAACCAGATTAAAGCATACAGTTTAAACGGTCAATCCCCCTTAAAGCATTTAATCTCAAATCTCATATATATACACAGTCATATTCACTGCGCCAAGGGGCCAGTCAAATATAGTATAGCCTCCAATATCAGCTCCTATACGACATGAGTCTTTACAAACTAGAAGTGTCTCTCGTACAATCCTCGTGAATTATTGTACGAGCTAAATTGGGTAAAGCTTCCTACAAACGGACGAGTGAACGTTTCATTCATAGAGTAATTGCTTGTTGTTGGCACTGTACTACGATGTTTGTACAGTGCCAACAACTCTATATATCATTCTTAAATAAACATATATACATGTTATAACGAGATGCAATATATTTTAAATATAGATAAAAATGTCCAATGAACTTAACTTTAAATAGTGAGAAGAAATACTATACACGTAATAAATGAACTAATTCTGAATTAAACTGAAAAAAATATTACATAACAAAAACACACATGTCGCAAAACAAATATATAAAAAAAGGAAAATTAAAAAGCTGATCCACGTTGGTGCAAGTGGGGTAAGTTGCGAAAAGACTGGCTACGTTACCTCGTTTATTAGCAATGCCAATCTATACTAAGATATAAAGCTGTAGAGTTTGTTTGTTTGTTTGAATGCAGTAATCTCAGGAAGTAGAGACCGATTTGAAAAATTCTTTCAGCGTTATATAGGTCATTTATCGAGAAAGGCTTTAGGCTATATATCATCAAACTAAGTTCAATAGGAGCGGCGCACCAATGAAAAATGTTTCAAAATCGGGGATTCTTTTTCCCTTATGTGCGCTGCGTAAATGGTTAAAGTCAAGTATGACAAAATTGTTCCCCTTTAAAAGTTCTAAATAAAAGTCTATATCTATCTTTTAAGGTTGGCTTAGTATAACCTTTATTAATCTTTTTAGGCTAATCAAATTCGTCCTAAAATAATGCATTATTTGTGATGGTCTTTTTATAAGCATAATATTCATTCTCATCCAAAAACTATTTTTATACCTCTAAGTGATAAGATTGACACACACGGACGAAGTCGTGGGGTGCAGCTAGTCCTTTAATAATAATACATGTAAGTGTATACACAGTTTCAAAAAACAATATGAAAATGTCTTTGTATATATAATAATAATAAATAAATATATAACAAATAAATTTATTTATTATTATTATATATACAAAGACATTTTCATATTGTTTTAGTATTATGTCCTATCAACATGAAAAATGTTAAGTTACCTCCAATAGTTTGGATATCCTCGGGTGGGACAATCCTGCGGAAAGACGAATGGACAGAGTGTAACTATAAAGGTTTTTTGTAAGATTACAGAATCCTATAAAGGCAGGAGTAGCATTTTTAAACATACAGTTCTGATTTGGTATGTTAATTACCCTATTAAAACGCTATGATCATTGTTAACTGAGTCAAAAATCACTTAAAATTAACATTCAGTTGAAAGCACCGCGAAAGCTCATTACGATTGCATTTAAAGCTTGCGTCTGGTGATTACTTAGTTAATAGGCTTTCGGGGAAAAGCTAATCTGAATTGCTACAGTAAATTCCCATTTATTTAACGACTCGATCTCGCAACAATTGCCTGATGTGATTGTTATTTATGGTTTGTTGTAAAGTGTTTTACTTTATAGCTATACTAGAGAAAATCCACTTCTCCCTAATCTTAAAGGCTTCGAATTTATATGTTTTATGATAGACTAGCGGACCCGGCAGACGCTGTCCTGCTCGAACGGTGAATTACTTACTATTTACTACATTCTATTATCCTATAATATTGTCTCCGTTCCTGTTTCCTGTTTCCTTTCTCTTTCCCATTCCCTAATGGTTCACTCTTTTGGTGTTACTGGCTTATACACGAATAAGACATACATACCGTCGCGGGGTTTTTTGTAAAACTATATAAGATAAACATTTCCTTCATACACTATATACGTGTAACTCCAACGATTTTTGGAAACACACGTTAGAATAGCTCGCAGATGGCAGAATTTTCTCCTACTTACTTGCCAATTGTTGTTATATTTTGGTCAATTCACACAATGTCTTTATAATTTATAGCCTACGTATTAATCTCATATTTAAAATGTATTATTGTAAAGTTTTATTAAAATCAGTTGAGCAGTTCTTCAGTGAAACATACATCGATGTGTACAAACTTTCGCGTTTATAATATTAGTAGGATATGCTTCATTGTAAATAGGTCTAATGGCAAGTGTTAATGTATGCTATGTAACGATTGTCTACAATATTTGTACATATATCGTCCGTCACAATTTGATTTACGAATACGAATTAATATTCAATTTATCATCTTCTCTTTGGCTTTGTCCGGTGAAATATTGCGTTATTGATAACTTTATACAATTTTCTTTAATCTTTTATACACCTAGTTTTAAGTGCTCCTTAGCAAAATACTTAGCAAACATTTTTTTATGCGTAACAACTATTTTAGGCAGGACTAGAAGCACCGTGTGATTAGCTAGCAATTATAATTAAAATCTTAAACCGCTAATTATTCTTGACAAAAAATACTAGCAGTCATTATCATGATATAATATATGTTAATTTCCGAAATATAAAGTTTTATAATCAAATAAACACTTGAGTCCTTTTCCTTAAAGCAATGCAATTAAGGTTTAAAGACAATTTATTATACTCGTATTATTTGTACAATCATGTCGAACTTCCATTAGTTAAATATAAAAACCGTCTGTACACGCCTGGTCACCTTACTCCTCCTAAACCACTAGACCAACTTGGATGAAATTATATGTGCAGATTCCTAGGGGTTCGTAGATGGTTTGACCCGGTAGGTGGCGTTGTGTGTTTGCACATGCGTCTGTGTGAGTTTGCGCATGCGCGCGCGCGTGTGTGTTTGTTCGTATGAGCGTTGTGTGTGTGTGTGTGTGTCACAAGCTAATAGACACTTTACTCAGCTGGAGGTCGTTCTACACTATACTTATTTGAACTCCCCCAGCAGTTATTAAGTAAACCCTAATTTTAGATATTTGTTTCAGTAATGGAAGTTGCGTCTGGCGAATATGGTATCGATCTTGACTCTGCCGCCAAATCTATATTGCATTATAAAACGGAATCATCTCTGATGGATTTGGAAGAAAACTTACCCGTTATTACATCTTTCTCCAGATCTCTAAGTATGTTCACGTATTCAATTGATTTCATTATATTTTTAAAGCCAAAATTCTTTAAAAAACTTAGCATATAAAGTAAATTATAATATGTTAATATATGTAGTGTCCCCTTTATCTTTTTCGTTGGGAACTTTCGCTTTTACAGCCTGCCCCGTTCGCAAATAGGTCCTATAATGTAGGAACATTTGTGAAGTTCTTTCGAAGTGAAGGGAGTGTGAGACTCGGTAGCACAGCCAGAATTCCCAATAAAATCCAGCGGGGGCCCTCATCATTAAACAGAATAGGGCACAAGAGACTCGCTGATATGTTGCGCATTGAAAGCCTCATCTGTTTCGAGCGGAGCGATCTGCTTGCATTTGAAACCAAATTAATTACACCAACTAACAACCAATAAAAAACCAATATATGCTTATTTGCATTGTATTAATTTGAAAGTCATGCTTGTGTAAGACTCGTTGTTTTTATATGCTGTTTATTATTTTACAGCGTAAGAATAAATAAAGTTTCTTTTTTTATTGGTCCTAATAGCATTTAAGTAATAATGGAAAATAATAATTTGTCTTTTCAGGCATTGATACGGAAATGAAGGATAAACAACTAAGGAGCAATACGAAATATCAGAAAAGTTACACAAAATACATTTACAGACCCTCCGGATACTTGATGCAGACGTGGATATTACTATACAGGAATTACTTAATAACCACTAGGAACTATGTAAGTATACTCTCAATTTAACTCACACACACACACACACACACACACACACACACACACGCGCGCGCAAGCAAGCACGTACGCGTGCACACACACACACACAGAGACAGACACACACACGCTATTTTTATTTATGTATATAATTAAAACTTTATAACTAAAATTGTATTTCTAAATTTCCAAACTGTTGTTATGCAAAAGCGGGATCTTCTGCCTCGAGAATCTTCGATACTCAATAGAAGCTCCCGTATTTACTAAGAGTTCTAAACTTTAAGACAGAAACAAAGAGTTTATATAAGTTTAGATATTTATTTACTTGTTTAATTAAAAGAATTATATTAGGGGTCATCCATTATACAACGTCACACATTAAAAGGGGGAAGGGCATCACGAAAATGTTACATTGTGTGAATGGCCAGGGGTGTCAAAAGCTGTGTGACATCATATGAGTCAATTTATTGTCTTTTATTAAAATGATATTTAAATATTTGAATTACATCAAGAAAACAATATAAAAATATTGTTTTCTTGATTATGTGATGTCCTACCAAGGGGTAAAAAGGAACTGGCGAACAATTCATTCTTTAAAATTATGACGATCCCATTTCCATGGCAAACCACAAAAGGATAGTACACGCTGAAAGTCTTCAGACTACTGACATCACAGGTGTGTGATTTTCTCGAAAATTTTGTGACAACAATTTAAAACAGATAAGTACACTAAACGTCTCCAGAGTTCTGACGTCACAGGTAGGAAAAATTTCGTGCTATCAAGTTTCAGAATGTTCGCCTCAACTCTGAGTAAGCTCTTTTGTGAAACGGTAATTGGCACTGAGTTAGGCGTAATGCTTATTTTGCCACGACGAATTTTATAGTAACACTGATCGTTACGATGTCGATAGTATTGTGAGTCATCATTGTACATATAAGTCAAAAAGCGACGAACATACTTTTCGCATAGAAATTAAATACCCTGAACAAATTGACAAAATTTGAATACAAATACAAATGTAAGTGTTATAATCATCTTGAGATATGTGAAAAAAATTTGTGATAGGTTTCTGATAACTTAATTAATTTGTTAATAAATTTTATAAATTTTCAGGTGTTCGGAAAATTGTTAGAATGGGAAAACAGTAACAGTGATTCTGGTGAGGGTGCAGCCGCAGAAGAAGCAGTTGGTGATGACAGCGATCTCCGAGAACACGTTGTCGGTATATTGTTTGCCGGACATAAGCTAACGTCTCTGCAGCGTCAGGTAAGATTCAGTCAAAAGAAAAATCTTTAAAAAATACTTTTATTTGATGCACATTTTTCAAATATCATAAAGACTAGACGGGCAGGCGTTTCGCCTACGGAACCACCGCACCGGTACGAACATGGACTACTGAAATATTACAAGGCTGGCAGGAAGCGTTGCGAGAAATGTATGTAATTGCGAGTATGCTCTCTCCATAAGGTCCTTAAAGCAGAACGAGTGGAAGTCGGTTCTGAAACATCGAGTCTGGCAACTGCTTCAAGGAGAAAATTCGAGTTCTGAACACAAAATTTATGTAATACAAATATTTTATTAATCGCGTAGGTGATGTCGCACATAGTATGCGCAATCGGTTGCGAGGCGTCCCGTGTGCGTGATGACTGGGAAACTGGACTTCTATGCGCAGAGGCGGAGCGTGCCTCTGACGAGCCACCACGACCCGCTCCCACTCACCACCAGCAGGACAACTACTGCTTCGAGATGCTCTCACTCGTGAGTATATAAAATAGGAAATTATTAACTTGAGGATTGATCGCCTCCCTCATCATCATCGTAAATCTATCATCGACGTAATGCTAGATGTAGGTCTCACTTTCAAACCATATCTTATTCTGGACCAAAACTTATTTGGCTTCTTCTTATTAATAACCGAATTGTCAACAGGAAACAAATTCTGCTGCTCATTTGGTCCATTGTCTGTTATAAATTTAAACAAATTTTGCAGTTGCTGGCATTGAGTGGTAGTGCAGTCGGTCGCGCCCATCTCGCTCAGCGCACTGAACTCCTCGCTGATTTACTCTCCTTACTGCACACTGGAAGCGAACGTGTGCAGAGACAAGTATGCTTAGTTCCATTCATTACAGGCAACTTCTATTTTTTGTAATTATCAAAGACGTAGACTTAATGGATTTTTTTTTTAAAGGTGATATCATTACTTCGCCGAATGATTGCTGAGGTACCGCCGCAAAAAATGTTGACCGCTCTTAATTACGGCGGCGATATGAGCACAAGGTAAATTATTTCGTGTATCAAATACTTTCTGTTTTCCTTAAACTCAAACTTTACAAATTTAGATTTAAAGTAACGAATAATTTTAAATCTAAATTTGTAAAGCACTGTTATTTTCTTTTGGGTAAAATGAAACGTTAATAATTGCGAAAATCTGTCCGTAGAGTTACACTTCTGGATCACCTGGTGTGCTATGTGGGTAAAGCCATAACCGTGCAAGTGAAGGTCAAAGGCGCGGGTGCGGCCAGTCCGGGCACCGTTTCCTTGGGTGGTAGCGTCACTCCAGCACCTCCGGCGGCCTGGTTCATGCGTGGCGAAACTACGAAGAAACATGCTCAACTCGTTGCCAGACTGCTCACTGATATGGCTGAGGTGACGTATTTTCTTTATTAACCAAGGGTTCCATGGCTCGTTGGCCATGGAACGTAGCATAATAGGTGTAAAAAGGACCGATCGAGTCCGAAACACCACTCTGCGTTCCATCACTGGAGTAATGGAAAGAAATCGGCAAAGCTCAAGTGGGGGTGACTATCGCCCATGGACATCTGCACCACAAGAAGGTTTGCGGATGTGTTGCCTTTAAAGATGGGTATAGGCAATCAACCGTATGTTATATTAATTGTCAAATTTTATTCTTCTTTGAATAGAACAATATATGTCTGTAATGCCGGAGCCAGACATAGCTCAAAATGTGTGTAAATTTTTGAAATTGAAGACTACAAAGTTCTACTATACTTTGCGCAGCTACATAAAGTCCCCGGCCACACTACATGATCATTCAAATGAAGCTGTGTCTGGCTCCGGCATAAAAAAAAACGGAAAAAGGTTTGGGGGAATTTCAACCGGCCGTCGATCTCTAATTCGAATAAATTCGAAAAGATGCTTTATTTTCATAGATTTTAACAAGCTTTTTTGTATCGTCAAACATTTTAAAAGCTACCTTGGCCGGGAATTGATTCGAAAAAGTTGAGGCACCGAGAAGAACCAGAAAGAAATTTATTAAAAAAATAATAATTTTAAATCTTTAAAAAAATACAAAGGAGGAGTTAAATATGTACATCTTTGTTTTAACTGTACAGTACAAAGTTGGTGAAAGTCAACTACAAGTACATTTATCTTTAACTAATTATTTCCCGCGACTTTGTCCGCTTAAAATTATACATGCTCTTAGACTTTCTTAATCTGTCTGGCCCTATAAAATATCCGTTCTTAGCGGATATCTAATAAATATGAACTAATTTCCTACCAAATTTCATCTTAATATCTCCCGCGGTTGTCGTAATTTTGTATTAAGTGACCTTTTGCTTTTATTGCCTTCTGTTTATTTTAGTTTTTCTTTCATCAATTTTTAAGTATCGTGTGGTAAATTTGTGTCAAAACAGGTTAATTTAATTGTTGTTTCATGTTTAATTATTATTTGTTTAAAAATAAAATTTCTCCCTCTTGTTTTGTTCCGCTAATTCTGCCCGTGTGTATCTATAGATATATATTCAACTGTATAATACGCTTTACGAATAAGCGTGTTTTTAACATGTCCTTTAAATACGCAAAATTTAATGAAAAATTATGATGGTATTTACACTGTTGCGTAAGAAAACACAGATAGGGGTAGTAACAGCTGTTTAATTGCTCAGCACTTATTTTAATACTTTAGGAGAATACTTAACTTCATTTAATGTACCAGCTCGACACTTGTCAACCAACCACCAAAAACGCGCCAACACAAGTCAACTGTCATCTTGACAAGCTCCATAGATCTTATGCTATTTTTATAGATGAAGTTTAGCATCACATATTAATACTTTTTATAAATAAAATTTATATAATGAAAATAATTCATTTGACTGAAAATTATTAAACCTAACAGTTGGTTATGGCGTTTTCGATGTGTACTCGAATTGTGATGTCGGAAATGGTGGGTCTGCGACAATTACGCGTAACTGTAAGTGGTCAACAAAGCTGATGTGCATTGTCTCTCTTTTTTGCTATATGTATGTGCCACTGAGCGCGGGCCCATTTAGAAAATAATTTGAATTACACGGGACGTGACTTTGTTCTTTTTTTACATTCATACAAACGGCTGTGTCTCTGTTTACAATGTAATTATATAATAACTAGCTGTTCCCCGACTTCGTCCGTGTAGAATTAAACGTAGAGCCCTTAGAGGTCGTTATTTTGAGCCTATCAAAAAATCCGTTCTTAGCTGATATTTATTAACTATAAACTACTTCCTTGCCACATTCATCTTTGTATGTCCCGCGATTTTCGAGATTTCGTGATTAGGACCTTTCACTTTTATATACTTAAATAGATATAAACTTTATTCTATAATGACGTAAGAGAGGACTTTCACGTAAATTAATTATGGAAACATAGTTTCCATACGTTTATTGATAATACTGTGATATACCAAGGAACCCAATGTTCTACGTAGGCTGCAATGGTATGGACAGTAACCTGTGTTAGTCAATATCCATTTTTAATGATGATCTGCAAAACCAGATCTTCTGATTGCGCTCAGTAACGCTGACCCATATACCCATGTTTACGTCCCACATAAACTGATCCCGCTTTCGTAATGACCAGGCCAGGAATATCTCCAGTCTCGATATCTTAAAACACGATGTTTTTAATATGACTCGATATGATAGCCACTGAATCCCACAGGCAGCGTTTTTATATTTTGAAAGACGATATAATTTTACGAAAATGAATACACATTTCATTTTCGTAAAATTTCGTATATCTTATAATTCACAAAGAGCCTCAATAGCTCAACGGTATAAGGTATGGACTGAAATCCGCAAGGTACCCTGTTCAAACCCCACCGCCGTTGGTCTCTTTCTAACAAGACGTGCCTATCTCGCTCGCTATGTTACGTACTAGTGCCAGTCAGGATCAGTCCGTCCGACGACGTCCACGATCGAAGACGCCGCCATACCGTTCCTGTATCATCTGTCCGTAACATAGAGCTTAAAGCTATGAAAAATATGCAATTTTCTAAGTGCAAATGGCCATTTATGTCACATTTCACATATTAGTACATTCGAAAAGGGAATCAAAACCTATATGGTACTTTCCTTTGACCTAGAATCATGAAATTTGACAATAAGCTATATTTTTAAATCTCTATTATACTATAATAAAAGAGATATGTATGCACATGGCTTTTATTTCTGTAATCAGTGGATTACTAAACCTGATACTAGTATATGTAGAAAAAAATCACGAGCTGCCTTATATAATAAAGACTTTTAGGATGGGTACACACAACACTTGTAAAAAATATTGACTGTATTTTCAACCGACTTCAAAAAAGGAGAATATTCTCAATTGGAATGTATTTTTTTTATATTTGTTACCTTATTACTGTTGACTGGGTGAACCGATTTTGATGATTCTGTTTTTATTTGAAAGCTTATGCTTCAAATAAAAACAGAATGTCATTTAGTGTGTTGTCATTTTAATTTCTTCCAGTTCTGACAATTAGTAGTATTTTTTTTAATTTATGTTATACTATTATTTTAAATCTGGTTGAAATGACCTCTCAAACAGGAAGAGAATCAAACTAATTATACAATTATTAAAAATTATGATGGAATTTAAATAAATATCTGATTACAATGTGTTTGTCTAAAATACATTGTTGCAAGGTTACTTATTAAGTTATAACATTGTTACAGTGTGAAATCACTGTTGAATTTACTCTGGGATTTTTAAGATGTATTTTACATGAGTTAATTACCGTTAAGCTTAAGAAAGGTTCATACAAACATACAAAACTTGTACTGAACCAATTTCTGATGCATTTCTTATTTAAAAACAAAATTATTAAATTATCTTTAATAATGTATTTACAAAACTATAACTCATTCCATTATTATATTATGACTAGACGACCTGGCAGATGTTGTCTTTCCCGAATGTCAAAATCGATAAAAAGATAACTGACACCAACTGCAGCACCATCTGCTGGGCTGATTTGAGAATCTAAACCATCCAGGGGGGCCACCCAAACACAAACAGAATTCATTCAAATCGGACCAGCCGTGTTGGAGTTAAGTGACATACACATGCACAGTAGATTTATATATTTAAAAATAGACTAGCTGCAGAGAAAGTTTCAACATTCAAAGGATCTTGGATATGGTGAAAAGATTAATAGTGCTTTTTTTATTTCTCCGAAATGATATTTTCCTTTACAGTCTTAATATACATAAAATGAATTTAAGAAAAAAAATTGAATCTGCTTTATTGCAATAACATAATACATAACGACATGCTTGGGCCACATTCAGTGCCGCTATGTGTATTTATTGTAAGCAGTTAAGCCACAAGACTTCGTTAATAACAACAGATTTATTATAATATTAACATAAATTAATTTTATCTTATTGAGTGCTTCTGATAAGTGTTACATGTGTTATTAATTAAATTGATAGATGAAGAAAAGATAAACAGCCAAATTCTTCTTGTAGATTTTAGCGATAAATGACTATGGCCTAGAGCTTTATCTCTAGATACTGCATATAATTCAGTATGTCTTTTCAGTAATTATGAGAGCTCATACTTTTTAACGTAAGGTCTCAAGTATCGACTGTTTGCCACAAAACGTTTATCTCTACAAGTACTACTGGGAACCTAGTACGAACATTCTCAATAGTGTGAGACAAATTTCTTAGCTTTCCATGGATTCACAGTGCAGGTGCCGGGTCCATCGCGTGGCAAAGAAAGGAACCATGGCAGTGCCCGGGACTTGTGACCCAGGTGCAGGTTTACGAGCGCGCTCTTTATAGTGATCACTAACACTTACCTGCACTGCCAGTGTTCCCTCCACTGCCTAGTCAAATCCGGAATGATCCTACTAGTGCAGCTTTAGATGTCCGTTCTAATAATGAACTTATGATAGTTCTTGGCAAGCCAAGGTCTTTTAGTAGGTAGAACAGGGATTTTGCTGGTATACCCTTGCTCCTATCTCAACCGCGTATAAGTTGATACGTAAAATAATTTAGTAATTTGACTTAATTTTACATTCAAAACCGAGAGTCAAAAAGAACAATATTACTACTGTGTTCCACAACTTAATTGCTAAAGATTGCTAGCACAAATGAAGTCAAAACTCACATGTATCGAATTCTCGACATTATGGCCATGTACGAAATATAAAATGGAAGCACGAACCTTTATTTGACGTTTCACTTTGAATACAATGTCTTTGAGAAGACAATTAACATACTTACTTCTGAACGAGGAAGCTAAATTTTCATATATTATTAATACAGTAGCCATATAAAATAGATCTTCATACAATATAGCATTGAAAAAAGTGAAAACATTCAACATTATGAATCGCATGCAGAAAACTACATCTTTAATTTTTATATTAATTAAAGGAAGTTTAAAGAAGGCTACCTCAGCATTAACACTTTTGAATAAATTCAGGGTTCTCGTGTAAATCATACAAAATTCCAATCAATCAAAAATAGGTCGTTACAGGATTTTATATCAACAAATCTCCTTAAATGTTTAAATTAAAAAGGTTGAAAGAAAATATCATATCAGGAAAAGTATCCCATCACAAAAAAAAACGTAGGTAAATATGAACACTGCAATACCACTTTTATAATTTAAATAATTCAAGAGTACTGTATACGACAACAATGAACCTTTGTTAACCAATTTGTTTCACATTTTCATGCTATGAAAAATAATAAGGCATTATCCTATACACAACCTGCTTAAAAGTTGCCAAAAAAGTGTACTTACTTAATATTCTTAACTAAAATTGTAATAATATTTAGTAAGAATTTATTTTTTGAAATGTCAAGTACTAACATAACTAAATAAACAAAAAAAAAAACTAAACAATAGATCCTCTATTTGATAAAACATGTAAATGATAAAACGATATTTTAGAGAAATCGTCCCAAAAACACATTCGCGCAACCAACACATTCGCAATAGCGGTTACGGTATACACGTTAGCGCACGCACACAGCAATACTGGTGTCAAAGTCTAATCCGAGATCGCTATAATGTTCTTGTCCACGACTAGACGTGGATAGTGAATGCGATATTAATAAACGTATGCTATGTAAATTTATAACACACATTATTGAAATAATTTACGTTTGTTAAAGTCTAAGGACTAACGGTTAAAAAGAGTTCTGTAATTGAACTACGCGTTTAGTAATATTATATAAAAATATAAATTTCAACAGTGTATAGAATATATTAAATTACTCACCTAGTTTAATTAAGAAGAAAATAATGTTATCTCTGATGATATGTGTTAACGTTGACAAGAAATTACGCAGGTAGACACTGGATAAACATTACCCTATTAGTTTTTATTTCAGCGATGTCCTTATAGTCATGCTTATTATATATAATCGTACGTTAAAAATAATATACAGAAAACATTAAACAGTGGAGTAAATATACATTATAAAAATACAATAACTTATATACGATCAATACGAATTAAAAAAAACTCGTGCGAGTAAATTTTCTATTAATTGTCACTCTCACTAAGTATAACACTGTCGTAAGTCGTTGCACGGTTGCTCGTTAGTTGTCGTGTCTAGTAGAGTTGCTCGGAAATCGAAATATATCGTAAACATTGATATTTATTACTCGACATATCGATTCAGCCGAATACATCGGTTACGTTCGATATTTAACGATATATCGATGTAATTTATTTCATGCTTTGAATAAACATGCCGTTATTTTTAGGAAAACTAATCGAATAAAAGTTTTTAAAAAATCTGCAGCTCTGATTGTTCAAGCGGTCTCAATAAACTATAGAGACTATAGACTCCAAACTTCCAAAGATACTTGCCAACAGTCTAAACGTAAGTGCGAGTGAGAAGATGAATAGCACGTGACACATTCACGTCCATTTTTGGAGGTTAAAGTAGTTTACATTAGTGAATACTGATAAAGTATTCATACTAACAATTATTCTTTTATTTAAATGTGAGTAAAGTATTTAAACAAGTTGCTATGTAAACGTACCAATAGGTGAGTTTATATTAGATTCAAAATTAAAGCACTTTTTAGGGTTCCATTGTCCTACGAGAAACCCTTATAATTTCGCTCTGTCCGTTCACCTGTCCACGTAACTATTATCTACAAATAATGAAGTAATGTGTATAGATTTTATTTATAGAATCATAAAATAATAATAATTTTACATTTTAGGGATAAATATTATGCCTGTGACACTTAGAAATTTTTTCATTCAATCCGATGCATACGATCGTGATGTGAGGTATCATTGACAAGTTCTTTTAAAATAAAGGTATGGTTTCATACACAGGTTTTTATGCGTACCAATTTCAAGTAATTGGCTTTCGAAGTTTTTTGCAAGGTAGTCCCTTCTCCACTATTCCTAAACTATTAGATATAGAGACTTTTCCATGCTGATAGAAATTGTTTTGAGCAAAATCGGAAAAAATTTTGAAGTATGTGAATAACAAATACCTTTATCGCGTATTTATTACGGAACCATTCTGTATAAGCGTGTCTTAACACGCTTGTGGAGACGTTTTTTGTATAGTTATGTCTTATTTACTCGTTTATAAATAAAAATGAATCGCAGAAGGAATTTATTAAACGCGCGTAACGATGCATCGAAAACATCGATGTTTCAGTTCGATGTATTGGAGATCATCAATGCAACCTTTCCGATTGATGCATCGAAAAAACATTGATGTATAATTTTAATGAATATCCTGTCCAGTCAAATTACATTAATTCGCATATAGCTCAAAATTAATAGGATTGTTGAAGACTCTATTCTATAAATGAAAACTATAGAGTCCTAATCGATTCGAGATCTGTAAAAAAGTTATCGTGTTCACATGTCACAAAATCAGTTTTTCGCGATTTTCTGCTAAATGGTAAGCTTTATCATAAAGTCGATCAGGTTTAAGAGTTATAGATCACATAATTACTTACAAAAAATGTATCAATACTCTTTTTCTGAATCACCGTTTCTGACATATAAGGATTAAAATGTTGTAATCTTTACAAAACAAAAAATATTATTGTTTTGTAAAGATTGCATATGACTATATTTAAGCTACTTTTACAAAACCACAACTTAAAAAAACATTTGTGTCTGTCTTTGTGACCAGTTTTTCTATCTGTTTTTTTTGATTCAGTTTATCTGCCAAACCGGGGAATACTATATTGATGGATGGATTGTTCACTGGCAGTAGCAACAAAAAAGTTAAAACCTTCAAAATTTAACAAATTTATTGGACAAAGGCGCGGGCTCATAAACTTAGTCGAGATAAATTGTAAGCTCTGCCTTCTTATTTTAAATCTCTCAAATTTCCTTAAATTTTAATGATATTCTGTAAAGGGACATTTTGATCTTCATAAAATGTTTTAAAGCGTATTTAATTGAGTAATGATTATTACGGTATTCTGTAAAACTGGTTCGTAACTAGTTATGTTTTTGTAATGTGTAAAATATAAAAATGGTTACTGTGTTTTATACTTAGGAGATAGACATGTTATGTCATTGATGATGTTATTATAGTTTATTTTAAGATATGCAATTTCGTACTACATTATTTCGATCCCTCTAAAGTGTTTCATAAAAGTTGAAAGTTCGTCAGCGCATGCTTTCAATACAGGTAAGAACAATATCCTATTATGAAGATTGGGTAATTGTGGATACCGCACTAAAGGCGCGACTATAACGTATATTTATTATAGGTATAACCTTCTCCTTGAATCACCCTGCTTATTGCTGAAAGCCGCATTAAAATCCGTTGCGTAGTTTAAAAGATCTACGGGTACAAAGGCGGAAAGCGACTTCATTTTAAATTATGTAAAGATATGTAGTGATGATCAATATTTATATTTCTATTTTTTGTATTCATTTATTTAGCAAGAACTCCAGTCTGGGTAAAGGCCTCCTCCAAAGATGTATAGCCATCGCTACATAACGAGATAGCGAAGATGTCGAGTGGAAAGATACATCATAGCAAACAAGACGGCGCTATGCGGACAGGTCGACGGAAGCGGTACAAACGCGGACACGCATCATACAAAATCCAACTCACGCTAACGAAGTTTCTACTTACGATCACTATATATTGGCGGTTGAACATATCGACCTTCGCTCCCGCCTAATCATCCCTCGCGAAACACCTTCCACCTTGGTGTGCCTTTCCACAGATGCTTTTACGTCTCTATCCAGTGACATTTCAGGTTAGCTCGCTCCGGCAGTTGTCTTCATGTATCCTCTTTCCATTCCCATCGGGGTCCGACCGGTCAGAAGCTATTTTACCTTATGTTTTGGTGAAATGTGCCTTTGGATTACAAAACGTAATCTATACTAATAGAGCCTCAATAGCTCAACGGTATAAGGTGTGGACTGAAATCCGCAAGGTACCTGGTTCAAACCCTACCGCCATTGGGGTATGTCGAACCCACTCCTAATACAAGCTTTTAATTTAAGCTTAGTAGGAGGGGAAAAGGGAATATTAGACATACCTAAAAAGTATATGACATTTTATTGTCTGTTTGTTTTTTTAACTACAAACTTCTTTTAGTTAAAAACAAGTAGAGCCATATCTCAATAAGTTCAATTAAGAAAAGAGATACTAAAGTTGCCCATACACATCCACACACACACTTAAACGCTCGCACACACACCCACATACAAACATACACCAACACGGACAAGTACACAAACTCATATTTTGTACGTTTTAATTTGCACTTTTTCTTTTGCTTCCTATTGCGTATTCTTTCTTTACTCTGTTAATCTATTTCTCAAATTTATAAATGTAATTACTTTTGGCCTTATTTACCTGTTATTGTCTATATGTTAATGTTTTCTGTAACGCTGTTGATTACTAATAAACAAATATAAATAAGACCGGCGTAAAGTGGCGGCAACGCTGTAATTTCAAGTGATGGTATTGTTGTCGCGTTTCGTTCAGTTTGTGAGAGTTCCCTGTGCCCTAAATCAATCTTTAATCTTCTGGTGGTGCAGATGTCCATGGGCATCGGTAGTCACTTAGGTGATAAAACGCCTTCTCGTTTGCCCCTTGTAATATAAAAAAAATGAACCTGGAGCTGTAGACGGTCTGCATTAACTTAGCTAGTCTTAAGAATATTAATGTTTTACTTGACTAAGTAAAGATTGTTCTCAATCGCCAAGAGTGTGTTTGTTTATTATACAAACGAAATACATACATATACAACATCTTTAAGTGAGTACCCTCATCCAATAAACCTTGATAGAAGGCCGGGGGCGCTCCAGGGAAATATCAGTAATTGATTAACTGGCCCAGAAAGCATATTCGATACTAAAGTGCATTCGCGTTTATACCTGTTTTAGTCTAACTCTAGCGGGACCAACAGACGTCTTGCCCAAATATAGGCTCGTCTCTTATTAGCCAATAAACCTTTTTCTTTCTAGCGTTATCCCGGTTAAATACCAGGGTCACAACAGCTACAATCTTTACCTTTAAGATATTTGTTAAATAACTTTAAAAGTTGTTGTCTGACTTCGCTCAAAATAATTTTCCTAGTGAGTTTTTAGCATGTTCTATCGACATGGAAATTTTCAAGTCTCTACGTTTAATGGTTTGAAAATACTAAGGGGGATCACCTTACGGGCAGACGGACGAATGTACGGACAAAGCGAAATTATAAGGGTTCCTTGTAGGAGTACAGAACCCTAAAGAGGGTATACTTTTACCATTACATAATAAAATTCATAAATTATGATAAATAGTAAACAATAGTATAATCTAATTTAATTTGACTTTTTAGCTGATTAAAAGAAAAATATTTTTGGTAACAAATAGATCGAAAACCTAATTTCAATTTACGCCATTTATTTATTTTATTTTTTTATTATTTATACTTATTATTTTTATATTCCAAGTACTAGTACATGTTTCCTGCGATTTTTCCGCGTAAAATTAAACCTACCTTTAGACATTATGGATCTATCCAAAAATTAGTTCTTAGCGGATATCTAATAGCTATAAACTACCTCCTTGCCATATTTCATCTTTATTCCGGAGCCAGACATAGGTCAAAGTGTTTGTACATTTTTGTCCTAGAACACTACAAAGTACTACAAAATACAAAGTCCCCGGCCATACTACATGGTCATTGAAATGATCATTCAAATGAAGCTATGTTTGGCTCCGGCGTTATATGTCCTACGGTTTCCGAGATTTAGCTTTACCTGTCCCTTCGCTATTATTTAAATAGATATCCGAAAATTAGTTTGTAATTTAAGCTCGCACGTGATTTTTTATGGCACAATATTAAATATACTGTTCGCGTGTTGGATACTGAACCTCCCTCCCCATAAGTTCACAGGTCAGTGAGAACAACAACAATTGTCAATTAAAGGGATCGCGTTCCTGTATAATATAAATTGTCATTTTGCTTCAAACAAATGCCATTTTCTATCTATCTTTAAGTAATAACTGTTTCCGTCGATTTCGTTTGCGTAAAGTTAAACTTGTAAGATTCCTTAGGTCTCCTTAATCCGGCCCTGTAGCAAAAATCGTTTTACAAACGTCTTCTATAAAAGTCTCTCTATCTCTGCTAAATTTCAAATTTGTAGCAAAAAAATGAAAAACTTTTATATAAACTTGCGTGAGGCCTAATATACCTCTTTAATTTCTTCTTCTTATTCGTTCACTCTTGGCAGAGCGGTCGTGGTCATGGAACACTATGAAAATGCACCGCGCTTTTAAATAGGAACTTCCTATTATTTATGGATAATTGGAAAATTGCTACTGCGATACCACCATCGATACATCGTTCAGTAACTTAATTACATAGAGAATGCACAAGGGTGCAGTTATAGTGTTGAAGAGGATTCTAAATTTCATATTTAGTCATATTTATTACTGCTAGCTACTTCTTTCTTCCTTTGTATAAGCGAAAAAAATAACAAGAGGTTATTTTAAGTGTTTTTAATTTTCAATAAGACAGTATAAATTTTTTTATTGGACATTAACAATCAATCCTTGCCAACTTGCAAACTTTTTAAAGATTATTTCATGTTAATGTTGGCTGCGATTGCGTTTTAGATGATCCTTGAGCATATCGTCTGGTGTTTCACGGTTAAAACGTATGATTTTGTCTTGAATCAATGCTGTTTTATCAACATAGACCAGAGATGTAAGGTACCCCCACAAAAAGTCCAACGGCGGCAAATAGGCGGCTAATTCACTGGTCCAAAACGAGTAATGCTCACCAAAATTACCCAATAGGTCTACTGTTTTGTGTGCAGTGTGGTATGTGGCACCGCCTTGTTGAAACCAAGTGGCCGCCACAGCCACGTGGCAATAAAAAGTTGAAATTCGTTGGCTGATAGCGACCGCTGTTGAGAAACTTTTTTTTACAGAGCATTAATTAAGATAATTTACAACGCTTAGGAGCGTCGTTCACTTGTAAGATTTTCTATGAATGAATGGCAATGCAATCGGAACAACTTTTACTTTGGCACATGGCGATGATCGAATCGCACGTCTATCAAAAACAGAGGGCTGGAAAATCAAAACACTTAAAAAACACCTCACTAGCATAGTAATAAATGATATAGATCAACGAGTCTTTTATTGAACCTTTGAACCGTAAATATAAATGAGAATTTCTCATCAAAAACCGAATACAAATCAAAATTTAAAAAAAAACCGGCAATCTAACATTTCTACAACCCATAAGCCATGCTTTCCTTACCTAGTACGGTTACTAAAATATACTCGATGCCTTCAAAGATTCACAGGAGCAAAAAGTCTGTTAACATTTTGTGTCAATAAATAACAGCTAATAATTGTGTTCGCTAAACGTACATAAGATAGCGATGTGAGTTCCGCTTTATAGACTTAAATGTACGTCTAATTCCGGTCCAGTAAAGTCGGAAACGTGTAAGTTGGTAGAGGTCATAATCATACCTACATAAGTTATAGCTTGGTGAAATTTGTTATATATTAATCATATTATGTTGTCTCAAATACTATATGTTCTAAACTAATCTAATACATAACTCTTTCCTTTTGTATTGTACTATTTGTTTCTATGCGAAATGATATAAGCATTGTTGTTTTTAAATCTTTGTATCTTATCGAAGGCGTCATGATAATACTATTACGATTTAAATTTTTGATTAATCTGGACTTTGCTGAAGAATTCTGCTTATCTTTAGTTTACTATTTACTTGAAGTAACATCGGCGATCAATTGATATAAGTGTTATTTAATATTCGTACATAATGTCTGGCTCCGGCATAAGGGCTCTCGCAATTTTACCTGGCCGAAGTCGCTTGAACCAACTTGCGCTCTATATGAGTATTTTGTTTATACTGCGTAAGAAATAACAATTAAAAATTATACTTACATCTGATATATTGCTTCGGATGTAGTGGCCACTGTGTATCAAATAGTCTAAATGGGCGTATTCTTTCTTCCCACCAATATCTACTAGTAATGACGCCAGGCAGTACTTGCCGCGAACTGCACCGTTGATCTCCAAGCACTCATCAAAATCTCCATATTGGTTTCCATTTCCACTAAGTATACCAGAAGGGGGTTTCGCTGTTGCGTCAAACACTGGAACAAATTAGAAATTCTTATTTATTAAGTAGAAATATTAATTTCTGTGTTATAAAGGATTGTTTGGACTATTATTGGCAGCTGAATTTCATTGACAGACACAGATCAAAATCAATTTCAGCCTCTGCCACCTTGATGTATAAAGCCTACAGACGTGCCATTTGCTGAGAATTTCTTGCGACATGCAACATTTAAGTGTAATCAATTACCAGCTCCGCGAGTCTGACAAGAACTTTTCGAATTGAAGTAAGTCGTAGAGCGCGCACACACACACACGCACACACACGCACACGCCACTCACACACACACACACACACACACACACACACACACACACACACACACACACACACACACACCCACACACACGAACACTCGCAAACATATATACATATTTACTTAAAGCTAGCCAATAGAAAAAAGATATATCTGAATAAGGATCGCAAGCGACGGGCAAATTAAGTTTCTGTGCTGTACTCCAATGGAATCATGGTAAATCCTTGAGATGCAATAAAAATTAGTCTCTTTTGTCGAGGGGTCAAGATTCAAATGGCAGAAGTAAGAATTGTAGGCTATCGTTAAACTATGCTTTTCTTAAAGAAATTTGTGCATCTGTACACATAAATAAAATTGTTCTGGCGTTAGCTCTGTTTGTGACTTAAAAATTATATTTTTTGCTGATTGCATATGACTATGAGATGTACATACCATACTTAAAGTAAAAACTCAGGTTAAAACATTTTTGTCTTTCTGTCTATCTGTTGGTATGTCCGTCTGTTTGTTCCGGGAAGTTTCTGAAACTACTGTATCGATTTAGATGGGATTTTCTCTGGATAGAATGATAGAACCTTACTAGGAATAATATAGGCTACTTTACATTTAGAAAAATAATTAGAGTTACGCACGAAAAAATAAAAATCATGGAGAAAAAGTCGCAGAGTACAGCTAGTTAATAATAAATCTATTAGCATACAAACAACATTTTTAACTATTGTCGTTTCATGACTGTCTTAACATTTGACGCCGGTACGAAGCAGTTTAATAAGGTTTGGTATAGAACTTTGCCATAGTTTGTTTTCGACGGTGCAAGTTTCAAAGTATATGCTAATTATAACTGAGTTAGCGAAAGTTTAAGCATGCTGTTTTTCTTTTACGTTACTAACTTACCAAATGGAGACTGATAATAAAATAATAATTTGCAAATTTAATGCCGTTTCTTCAATATACTTGTACGTGATACTATTGTAGACATTAATGGGCCTGTATGTTAATATACTAAAGCATCATAATTTGTAAATTGATGTTTTAGCACGATAATATACTATTTCTTATAAAAGCTTTGATATTTGCAAGAAAACGTTAAATTAGCTATCATAATAATATTAAACACATAATTAATTAGAGGTAGCGCCATGTTTGTAGCCGAATTGGACCAGCGCGTAAGGGTGCCAGTACCTCTTTCTTAGATCGGCGTGAAGTGTCGGCAATGCTGTCATGTCAAGTGATGGTATTGTCGTCGCGGTTCGTTCGGTTTGTGAGACTTTCCGGTGACCTAAACTCGTCATTAAGGCCGGCAACGCATCTGCTTGCCTCCTGGTCTATGGCCGTCAGTAGGTACTTAGCTGCCTCCTGCCTGCTCGTTTGCCCCTTGTAACATAAAAGAAAAAAAAACTAGTTGTTATGAACAAATTACACCGTTGATTTATGAAGATAATTACCATAAAATCTATTTTGCCAAGTTGACATCTGAAACCCTGATCCTGATATTATATGATTACACCGATACCGTCTATATAACACCGAAGCCAGTGGCCTTAAAATAGCGTCTTCACGAAATTCTCGACTTCGGATTCCTCATTAAAAGTCAACCCTCGGTCCCTCGGCGCTATCGCGTGACGATCGGGAGCCGACATCGAGCCGCTCATAAACTTGATCCCAAATACCCCTACTACAAAACACTCGCATTCAATTCGAATCCGATAAAATCCATCCAGATCCTAATACACTCTCAGAGCTAATTGAACGAATTGATGAACCTGCTGGTTCATCAATTCTTCGTCTTCGTCTTAGTTATTGCAATCGTGAGTTTTAATCAAAACGTAATTTGATTACGGACTATTGATAAAGTCATGTTTTACATTCCGGTAATTGCTTTAAGAAGATAAATACGTTAAGGGCCGCTTCCAAAACTTAAAAACGAAACGTTTTATGACTTTTATAATGCCGAAGCCAGACATAAATCAAAATGTTTGTATCTTTTTATCCTTGAAGACTACAAAGTTCTACAAAATTGCGCAGCTACACAAATACCACGGCCAAACTACATGATCATTCAAATGATGCCATGCCTATCTCCGGAATAATGAAAAAACGAAACATTAAAATAAATGCAATAAAAGGTAAATATTCCGAATATATAAAAGCCATCAAATGATTGGAATCACTTATACCTTATAAGCGATCCAACGCAGCGTATGGCTTCGTTGGTTACGATCTTTGGTATAAAAGTAATGATATTATTTATGTACATGTATAAGCCAAGCGTAAGTAATGTCAGTTTCAAATTTAGACTCTTGCTAGTAGCAATAATATGATCTATCATCAATAAATACTAGTATCAGTCCCCAGTGGTCCAAACTCCCCCCCCTCCTCCGTCAAGGCCGGCAAGGCATCTGCGAGTCTCCTGGTGCAGATGCCCATGGGCATCGGTAGTCACTTAGGTTTTTTATATATAACAAGGGGCAAACGAACAGTTGGCACTCACCTAAGTGACTATCGACGCCCATGGACAACTGCAACACCGGAGGGCTCGCAGATGCATTGCCGGCCTTCGACAAATGTGTATGCCTTTCTTGAAGGTTCCTAAGTCGTATTCGTTCGTAAATACCGAAGCTAGCAACTGATTCTCCAGGGTAAAGACCTTGCCTGTTGCCCCCTTATTTAAAAAAAAAGAGGTTCTCAATAAATATCCCAGCGCGTTCGAGGCCTTAACGAACCTTAGTAGGTATTTCAGTCCATGATTCTACTGAGCTATCGCACTAAATATTCTACTAACTTGAATTAACTGTCTAAAAGTAGGTACATAGTAGGCTAAGGTGAGCTTAAAGTTTAATTTTAGCCGTGAGAAGCGTTATAAAGGAAACAGTGGGGCATATTTTAAGCACCGGATACAAATTAGCATCTCACATCCACGTGACAAAGTACTGTCGGCAAAGAAAGTCTTTTATTTTACTTTCTAAACCACTAAGTTTTTTTCAATATAAAAAAAGGCAAGCTGATTGTTCACCCGAGTGATTATCGACGCCCATGGACAACCGCACCGCCAATGCGTTGCGTGCCTTTGAGTAATGAGTATGCGTTATTTCCATGAAGTATTTTGTGTTTTATTTAATACTAGTTGTTCCCCACGACTTTGCCCGCGTGTGCCACTCTCATCACTTAAAGGTTTAAAAATAATCTTTGGATAATATTATGTTTATAAAAAGACCTTCACAAACAATGCACAATTATAGAACAAATTTGAATAGCATAACAATGAACAGAGCCAATCTTAAAAGGTAGACGTATGCTGTCGCAGATTTTTATTTAGAACTTTTAAAGGGGAACAATTTTGTCATACATGACTTTTGCGAATCTTTAACCATTTACGTAGCGCACGCAGCGCAAGCTCTCAAATGGGAAAAAGATTTTTCAACATTCTTCATTGGCGCTCAACTCCTATTGGTCTTAGTGTGATAATATATAGCCTATAACCTTCCTCGATAAATGACCTATCTAATACTGAAAGAATTTTTCAAATCGGATCTGTATTTCCTGAGATTAGCGCGTTCAATCAAACAAACAAACAAACACACTCTTCAGCTTTATATATTAGTATAGATTAATTTATACAGCAATTAAAGATACACCTTCATATTCAGAAATTTTAATACGTATAAAAGTGGATATAATATTATATTGAACGACAATGCAAGCACCAAATATGACTATAGACTCAAGTATATATCAAATACAGAGCTATAAACAAAAGTGACATCACACCGTCTCCTAAGTCATAATGAATAATTACACTTGAAGCTCCTAATATAGTGTGAAAATAAACACTTCTAAGCCATCCACAGCAACAGCAATTCTGCATATCAGGCATTAAAAAAAATATTCCTCACTTTTGAAACTCATTTTTTTAATCGACTGTACATCCGTTGTACTGTACCGACTCAACGAATGAAGAAAATGAAAGGACCTTAAATGAACCTGCGAAAGATAAGAATGGAGTCAACTAGCACTTTCATCGGAACGAAAGCATTATGAGTAAATTAATTAGAGTCATTGGTCTTATATAATTCTTTCTTACTCGGCTTCCGCTGGCCCGTTGGCGCAGTGGGCAGTGACCCTGCCTTCTGCTCCGGGGTTCGAGGGTTCGATTCCCACCTCGAGTCTGGGTGTATGTATTTATATATTTCTAAAAAAAATATATTTGTGTATAACAGGCGTCTGTTACCTATAACACAGGCATTAAGTTGTCTACCTTAGGAACAGGCGTCCGTGTGTTATATAGTCCTGTATATATTTATTATTATTATTTATTATTATCTAATATACTCAGAAAGTGGAGTTCTAACGTTTTAGACGTGTTCAAAACGTGCCGTTTGAGCGTTAACTCTTATCTTGTTAGCGGAGAAAGATGAGACGATACCGCGCGGCAGTCCGTCGCCGTCTCTGCGCGAGGTGCGCGCCCGTTTGGGCAGTGGCGGCGTACGGCTGGAGGGGGACGAGCTGGCGCGCTCCTCGCTGCGGGCCTCCGCCCCCCGGCAACGGCCACAGACTATGCCGGGGTGAGAAATGCTACATTGTCATATGCGAGCCTTTTGTTGGTGCCGATGTCCATGGGATTCGGTAGTCACTTAGGTGATCACCCGCTTGCTCGTATGCCCCTTCTTAAATAAAAATATGCGAAAAAAATCACGATGACCAGAAAGCAGAAAGCGTAACTAGCAAATTCATATTCTCATATTATAATATTAGTTAGGTAATATCGGCATTCGATTCGAACGATATCTGTTTAGTAAATAGTCGTTATTTGAATTGCTTATGTATGCGCGACCGAAGCACCTTACCCATAAACATTCGCTGTCGTTACGTCCCCACGCAAACAATATCATAGTTAACTATGATTTCGCTTATTCTAAAAGCAGATGCCGTGAAGTGCACACGCGTGTGCCTCTTCAATTAATTGAGCATCAACTGCATAGCATTGTCGAATGTTCTCGCGTGCTTAGAATGAAAATAAGTGTTACCAAGCGAGGCACATAAATACGTTACCATGTATGGATAGGACGTGCAAACTGTTCTAATGTTCGTGTGCCCGAATACAACAGCCGTTTCTTTAAGTTTAACATTGAATGTTATAGTGTGTTAGTAGTTTGTATTGACAATGCCAGGACACGCTAGCAGCCCGTTCTGGACGGCTGTGGATTTCGACAGCGAAGGGGAAGAAGATAGGAGTCCACCGCCCAATCCTCGTGTATACCTCGATCCTTGGGGTAATGAAGCTTTTGGAATGATTCAAGGGGAGTCTCCAGATATTAGCCAGGAACAAATGGATTCTTTCGCCGGTGAACCTGTCTCTGCTAGTTTTTACTATATGCCGACGAAGACGTACGACTCCGGTGAGGAACCGAAGGCAGCGAAGCGTGCGATTTTCCCAGAGGATCTTATTACCCCCGATTATTCTGTTTACGCTCGAAGACCTTCCAGGCACATGATTCCTGATTATCATGATATGAC
This sequence comes from Charaxes varanes, assembly GCA_024363005.1. Lineage (NCBI taxonomy): Eukaryota > Metazoa > Arthropoda > Insecta > Lepidoptera > Nymphalidae > Charaxes > Charaxes varanes. The sequence goes on along the minus strand of JANCMC010043217.1, from coordinate 13,033,089 downwards.
GCTTTATGGACCCAGGCCAATGCGTGAGTATTCGTGAATTTGACCTTTTGTATTTAATGATAATTTCACGTAACGAAATTCCGTCCCGTGAAGTTATGTCCGAAATAGTATAACCAAAAAAATTGTTGCAATATTTTATACGCAGTCGAAAGCTACGCTACTTTCTTATTTAACTGTATAAAAAATTAATTGAACCTTGATAAAATAAAATTTTAATAATCTTTCTTTTTTTTTTAAAAAAAAAAAACGACTTCTAATTGTTAGAATTTCACCAAATTGAAATGGGACTTCACGGAAAGCACCAGCTTTCTAATAAAAAATGAATCATCAAAATCGGTTCACCCAGTCGAAAGTTCTGAGGTAACAAACATTATAAAAAATGCAGTCGAATTGAGACGTATTCTTAGGTAAGGATAGTAATCGTATCTGAGTCTAAGAATGTGTACTTACTCTCATATATTTCTTTGAAAGTGTAATAACTTCAGGAGTTGTTATTGTGTCAACTTAAAATGTTTGCTTTATAATAAACTAGTATATTTATATTTTACTTTAGGTTTTACAATCGAATTTTTTTAAGATGTTTGCGAATAAGACGGTATTTTAAAAGATTCGTACGTCGTAAATCCTACACTTACAGAGTAACGAAGTTTTATGGGAATAGATTATAATTTTTTAGATTTTGGGTTTGGATTTAGCATTATGAAGGAAACCGTTAAAAATAAACCGGAAATAGAACATCTTTGTATGTTGGTTAATAATTCAAATTTTTAATGCGGTTAACAATTAAGAACAAATTTAAAAAACCTGCTACCATTTATCTAATTGCTGTAAAGTATGTTATTCTTGCTAATTGGCGGAGAAGTGCATATTTGTGGTTAGCGTTGTATGAAAGAGATTTGTATGACTTTCTTTTATAATAAGCATCATAGTAAAGTCTGGCTTAGGGTAGCCCCACTTGTTGTTTTAGTAAAGACCGTATATTGCAGATTTTACCTATGTCTTTTTTACATTTGTAAAACTCCTTGTATGCTTATTATTTTTGTGTTATTAATTCGTTCTGTCCGTATGTCCGTCCGTCTGTCTCACCTACCTAATTGTTTATAGTTGTGAACCTAAATGCATGAAATTTGGCACCGTTATGTACTGCGTACAGATTTTTCTTTTTTGGCATCTTAATATAATAATAATTTTATATTTTTGGGTTGGCTCCCATACATGTGAAGTGGAGCTGAATTTTTTTCTTATTCAACCCTATCATGTGATAGCTCTCGTAAAATGAAGCCGAGATTTCTTACATAGTTTGTAAATAAATAACATTAAAGTGTCTCTTTGTCACGCTATTTTTCTCAAAAAGGAATACGCGAAGTTTGCCATTTACGGTTCATACTTAAATCATTAAAATAAATCCTCACGCACACCAATGCCAAACGATCTACACACACGTGTATACATTTTACTATAATATTATGTAAAAGTGTGATCATGACGATCGTATGTATAATGATCAAATACAAAATGTAGCCGTCTTTGCAAATAATAAAAAAATTGTATATAGCTTTAAATAAGCACATAGTGCGCAAATCCAATGAGTTATGGCCGAGTTTCGACCACCCAGCGATCTAATGTATATGTAAAATACAACCCAAAATATACGTGACAGGCAATTTGTATGATGATGAGCTTAAAAACGCGTCAGTTATGTAATTTGCCGGAGGCAATTTGACAACTCGTTCAATTCAACTCAGTTACGGATAGGTCAGAAGTGGACGAGTGATCGCGCAGCGATCGCCTTGGGCGCTTCGCGGTAATTTTTTAGGGTTCCGTAGTACTACAAGGAACCCTTATAATTTCGCTCTGGTCGTCCGTCTGTCCATCTGTCTGCCCGTAAGGTGTTCCCCCTAGCATTTCCAAACTATTAGACGTAGAGACTTGAAATTGTCCATGCCGATAGAACATGCTGAAAACTCATTAGGAAAATTATTCTGAACGAAATTGGACAACAACTTTTGAAGTTATTTAACACATACGTTTATAATCAGATAGATACGGAACCCTTCCACACGCTTTTGGCCATTTTACTTATTTTGAATTAGAAACTTTTTTAATTCACCGTAATAAATGTCTTTAAAATCATGATTATTTTGTGAAGTCTATTTTCCATATTTACACTATTTCAAATATTTTTTTTGTGTCATAAAAATACTACTTGACGTCATATTTTTTTGTTTCGATCAATAGCGAGGAAAAACGTGTAGGAAAAACCAGAACGAGATATTTTAATTTGCAGCGGCATGACGTAATCGGCGTTTAAATAGTCAATGAAATGTTTAGGCATAGTATATAAAGTCACGGCAATATACATTTTGCCTTTGGCATTTAACATAAGTGTGAGCGTTTCTAAACTAACGACGCCGTATGTAAACATCGCAAATCATACAAATTGCCTGCGACACCTATTAAACGATATTACAAATGTTTAAAAATATGATACCAGCTATAAAACATAATTTCGTCCGCATTGAAATACGGTCCTCCCGCTAAGTGATATTGTATGTGATATAAGTATTTTTTTTTTATTATGGTATAGTGATATTTTTATTATGGTACAATTTATTTTTTACTAGCTTCAACCGGCGACTTCGTCCGCGTTTTTTTCTTTCATACAAAATCTTTCAAACCCTATTTCGAACACTTCATTTTTATTTTTGCTACAAAGAGCAACCTACCTTCATCCCTATGGTATGTATGTATAAAACAAGGTTTAGGCGTGAAAACGTTAAAGACAGAGATACTTTCAAATTAATTATAATATTAAATAAGGATTATTCAAAACTTGGACTTAATAGAAAACACAGGCAGACATTTCATATATATGTATTTGTAACAGATAATATGTGTAATTACAATATTGAAACAAAGTTTGAAACTCTAAATGTACCTCAGTTTCAGACAAATGTTAATTTGCGCTGCGGTTTTCAAAAGTCCTACGAAATTTGCTCGCCTGAATTGCCTTTATCTAAATCGACAACTTTGCTTTTACACTACTCTACTTTGTGAATACATTAATTAGATTAATTATACTAGTAGAATTGGAGTTGGGCAGGACACATGGCTAAATGTGATGATGGTAGGTGGTCTACGAACCTAACTGAGTGGGGGTCCAGATTGGGTTGGAGAAATCCTGGTCGTCCCTTGGCTCGATGGGCGGATGATGTGGGGAGAGTGGTAGGAGGTGGCTGGATGAGATTGGCAAGGGATAGGGGAGAGTAGCAGAAGCCAAGAGGCCTATGCCTAGCAGTGGGTTATCAAGGACTGAATAAAAACTATCAAATTTCGTAGGTTCGACTAAGTGACAGATAGTTGTAAAATTTTATCAAAATCGCTTCAGTAGCTTCAGAGTTTACTTAATGTAGTATTGTACTGTACTAAGAGGAGGTTGTGGCCTAATCAGTGGTCGGCGTTTGAGTCGATCGCTAAGTTAAGTCGCTCTGGCTGCGACAGGATGGTAGATGGGTGACCCATTCTAGAACTTGTTTAGTGTTTATAACAGGTGAGATCAATAACAGAGATAAATATTCCATATGTTATGATAACGTGTAAAAACATCAATCATAATGGACTGCACGTGTTTTAGGGGTCAACGTTAAAACTACTGAAACGGAATACTTAATTTTGAAAACAAATTTGTATTTTCCTTTTTTTTTATTGTTTTTCTAAGTAGGTATACATAAAAACTAGCTGTGCTCGCGGCTTCATCCGCTTAAAATTAATTAAAAAAAAAAAAACAATTTTAGCGTAATGATTTATAGCCTTCCTCGATAAGTGGGCTAACACTGAAAGAATTTTTCAAATCGGACCAGTTCCTGAGATTAGCGCGTTCAAGCAAACAAACAAATTCTTCAGCTACATATAGTATGGATTATAACCGTCAAGAAAAAAGCATACACATTGCTTAAAGGCCAGAAACGCATCTGCGAGCTCCCTGCTCTTGTAGTTGACCGTGGGCGTCGCGTATTCAAATTTGATGGAATTTCCACCGTTGGATAATTTTACAAAAAAGTGTGGTATAAGAACTAAACAAGATAAGAAAAAAAAAGATTGTAAAGGAAGCTGTTTTAAAATAAAACGTACGTGAATGCATGTTATACGCAACTATGGAAAAACATCTAGGCCAAAAACGATATATACTGAGACAGAACGATAAAAATGCCTACTCAATACAACCTTATGACAAATCGCTGAGGAAATCCTAAAATTCGTGTTACAATTACCTAACACACGCGCTGTAGTGTGTGTACAGTCTAAAAATGCACGCCCCTCCAAAGTATTCACCTTTACGTGCAAAATAGCGCGTAGACGCAAATTTGCACAAGCTCCACAATATCATTGGCTTACAGCGCGTGGTTGAGTTTGAAGTTTATCACAACGCTGCACACACACACACAATCAAGCGTTGTAATTAATAAGTGGAGGGGGCGCGCATTTTTAGTCTAAACCATCTATACCTATATGGGTTGTGTTAATTGTGGGAATTCATGAATCAGAATACTTGCTCACGCGGGTAAAAGAATGCAATAAAGTACAACGATTGCTGAGTTTTATCAGACATAAGTCACCTGTATTTAATCGTAAAATTTCCGAATCACTCACATTCTTCGTAACGCTGAAGCAGAGGAGGAAAGACTGTTGTTTTTTTTTTTAAATTCAGAAGAACAGTACTTCCGATCAATCTCATCAACTTCCTATCGCACACACTTATTTACATATTTTTTTCGTTTCAATACAGAAATCGTATATATGTGTGTATAATGTTAACATTAACGTCGAAATGCTCCAAAATGCCCTAATTTAGCATTCCTAATTCGAAAAAAAAAATCAACCTCTCCCGACGGAATATCACTCATTAGAGTGCTAACAACACCTTGGAGAAAAAAGAAGTATACATGGTTCCTTGGCAAAAGTAAGCACATTTCTTAATTACCCATTATATCTATTTGAATGTCACAAAAGATGTAAAAATTTAACATATTATTAAAACAAAACTTATCAAATTCTAGGTGTTCTAAAAATCTATGTATATATATAAAAATGAATCGCAAAATGTGTTGGTAAGCGCATAACTCAACAACGCCTTAACCAATTTAACTACTTCTTTTTTTTTAATGTTCGTTGAAGTCCAAGGATGGTTTTTACGGTTAGAAAAATCGAAGAATTGCCGAGAAAAACCTAAAAACAGCCCTTTTCTTTTTCCCATACACACGTTTCATATCTAAAATGTAGAGTCAATTTGAACTTATACGGGGTCGGCGACGGGGACGGGAAAGGGAACGGGAACGGGAACGGGAACGGAAACGGGAACGGGAACGGGAACGGGGATGATATAGGGTAATAGAAGTAAATAACAAGTAGCCCAACGTTCGGGCAGGACATCGTCTGCCAGGTCCGCTGGTTAATAACAAATATAAATTAACTTTCTGTAAAGCACAATGATAAGTAGTTTGAAAATGGAATAAGAAATTGAATGGATACAGCAATGCTCGCTGGACGTCGGAACGAGGAAACCCAATGAGGAAGCAATGCCGCCAACGTTGTTATTATAATTAGCATTACAAAGCGCAATAGGCATCCCAAACAACATGCATAACCGATAACAGTTTAATAACTTACTGAATTATTACACGTTATTAACGCTGTAATAAGGCTTTATTATTTATATGTTCCGGTAAAATTATTCATTTAATAAATGATAATCAAGATATTCGTTTAATGGGGATGGTGAGTGAGGTGCTTGTCAACGACGGTTCGCAGGGCCGCAGTGGATGCGCGCGCTTTCACGATGCGGCCACTTTCATTTCATACACATAGCTCGAATTCCGCGCCCGCGCCGACACGGCGCTGCGGCCGCTGACCCTATGTCCGCGCGCCGTTCCTCTTGCACACCACTGCTTGCTGCTTGAGACCCACCGAACGACGAATATCTATGCCTCATGGTTACGCTGTTCATCATCTCTATCATAAAATGACTTCCAAACATGGTCAAACAATAGACGAATTAATCTGAGAACGTTAAAAGAGAGAATATAAACATGTAGTATAAAAGCTATTTGTAGTTAGGAGAGAATTTAAATTAATAGCAAATATTATTATTTAAACATAACTGTAGATAGTGCGAACATTACAGTAGAGTTAATAGACGCTTTCGTAAATCAACAAAAAGACACTTTTTGGAGCAGATTAATGTTTTACGTTTGGTCAATATGTACTATACTATTATATTAATATTCTTTGAATTATGTGATCTCTTTAGAATTTATCTAGTCTATTTAAATTGTATTTTTCAACGTATAAACATATAGTTTATAGAAAGTTATTTAAATTACCAAGCAGATAAAGAAGACCTTTATCTACTAAGTAATAATGCTTTTATTTTTGCCAGGAAAAAAGATGATGATACATGCCAATTCAAAAGTATCCAGACCAATTCAGGTATAAAGAGTTGGAAATGTAAACCCAAAATCCTAATAAGAAACACTTTTATCCGTAAATCAAATTGCAATTCTGAATAATGATTCTAAAACACGTCGCGGCTGATAACAAGTAGCTACAATATTCACCAATTTTTATTAACCGGAACTTGCTCTGTACCGGATGTGATCCTATAACGGTCCATTGATATTTGATTGTTTGACTTCTTAACTACCTACGAAAATTTACGAGATGCCTTAGGTATGCTTTTACACTTTGAGAATGATTCAAACAGTTCCTGTGTGTCATTTGAAGGCGTAGGCATAAGAAGCGATTAGATAGGTAAGGTGTGACGTACAAAGAAAGGAATCCTCTACAAAGAACGCATGGGGAAAATAAAATAACTGTAGTTGAAAGATTTTGTAAATGTCATATAAATAATAAAGACGAATAGTGATAGTAGATCTACTCGGACGTCTTTTTGACTCCCTTCTCCGGGTTTAAAGTAGTTCAGGCAAGCGACAAAAGTTATTTTCTGCTTTAGAGGAAATGTGTGTGGAAATTAAAAAAGTAGCTTCATTCCATTCAAGATACCTAACGTAGATTAGAACGATTAGATTAAAAAATTATACCGAATAATTTGCTTCAAATAAAACAGTCAGTCATCTTTACTCATAGAACTAGATAGGCAATATAAGAAAGAAAACATAATTAAACCTTGCTAAACTATCATGTTGTTAGAGTTCGAAGTATAGTCGGAGAAAGTCCCTGCGTTTATTACAAGCTTCCCCTGCATATAAGAGCTGACAGTATCTGTTGGTCGGATAAAAAGGTGCATTTAGCCTAGTTACATTTCAACTTGTAATATGAAGTTCATCTTTTCAACGTAGGAGTACATAGGAATATGCCTAATGCATTGGAGCATTACACGCAAGCTGTCGTCACTTTAGTTACACACTCGCACTCGGCGGCCGTCGCTATCAGAGGAATGCGGTCGCACTGGCAGCCATTCTGTAGTTAATAATTCATTCGCTTTATCAATTACTCGTCTATCATACATCACATAAACATGAACGTTATGAACATTATTTTGTCAATTAATAAACTTATCTTGAGGTAAAATTTCATAAATGGATAAGCCTATTTCCAAATATTTTTTGTAAGTGTCTAGAGTGTAGAAAAAATGTTACAACCTTAAACGCATTAAGTTGGATGTGATTGGTAGATAATATGTTTCGCGTATTTTAGTTTTATTTTTAAATATTAAACAAGATAAAAATTATCATTATTTCTAATTAATGATAAAATTATTCGAAACGCACTAGATATAGACGTCTAAACGTAGTTAAGAACTTTGACTGCTAAAAAATTACTAATAGGTACCCTATGTATTTGAAACGCGGACTTTTACACTTTGGTTAAAGATATGTTTTCTCAAAAGACTTACAATATTAGCATACTATTATGTATTATATAATATCTTAACCAATAAAGAGAACTAAACACAATTAGAACAAATAATAATTGTATTTGATGAATAAGAACCGCACGACTTATATCACTCAGTGACATTAATCAGGTCCCACTGTTTTACGTGCCTTCCGAAACACGAAGGAAGTCGGATATCAAATATAAACCAGCGTTAGAATGGCTCACCCATCTATCACCCGGTCGCAGCAAGAGCAACTTAATCTAGCGATCGACTCAAATGTCGACCACGGAGTACGAGGCAACGAACTCTCTTAATCAAAAACGATTTGTTTTTTAATTTAATCAAAAACCTTTTTTTTGAGTACGTAAGGCTAACTAAAAAATTATTACATGTCTTGGCCTTTCTTTTAATAAAAATCGTTTTCACAAAATTTAGGATCACGTCTATACTAAAGTTGCGATATAAAGTCGTTTCACAAAAATGATTAAAGAACAGAGAATCTAGTACCAGAAAACTTAGTGTGAAAATAATATCATTATACATATCATTTCGTTAACTGTACTTTTTTTCTGGTGAAACATACTTGTCACGTTCTAAGGGCCTAGCACGAACAATCTCGATAGTTTTAATTGCTTTAACTCTCGAAACTGAACGTCATATCAAATATTAATGCTACCGTTTTAAACAACTTAATTGCTAAATATTTGCTAGCACGAATAAAATCATGTAAAATGGAAGCACGAAACATCATTTGGCGTTTCGTTTCGAACGTAAAAGTAAGTAAAACTATCGAGGATGTTTGTGCTAGGCCCTCTGTATACAACGTAGACAGATGAGTCAAAGTACTGAAATGGTAACCATGAAAAAGATTAAATTCTCATTTATAATAATAAATTAGGTTACGTTCAGTTTATTTCAACACCAGATACACACAAGAGAGTGTCACACATTGAGAACAAAGCTGTCAAGTTCCTGTATGGGAAGTGGGACGTTATAATGCCGTAATTAGTGTTTTTCGTTCAACACCAAAGCGCACTGGCTTTATGCTGGCAACAATTTCGCTTGCCGCTAATAGCGCGGGCGTCACGATGACATAGTGTTCGGATAGGTTGCTGTAATTATGGGAATCAGGGTAATTCGCCGCTTAGTACCGAAGGTTTTTGCTCGTTAGGAAACTGGTTTGGTGGTACTGATCGCGATTTTAATTAATTAATTAAATTTTATATATAAGCACAATATTAGAACTTAATCATAATTGGAACTTTAAAGATACACAATATATACTATTGGAAAGTGGAAAAGAACTTAAGTTTTTCATCAACTGTTGTCTTTGTATATTATACTATATCCCTCACGTCAGTTAAAAGGTATAGTACGAACGTTAGCTATTTAAAATATTCTGAAATAGAAACCACGACCGTATTTAAAGAAAATCTTTCGGTTTTGCCTTTCTTTTTTTACTCCATTTGTCAAATGTAGGTAGCCACGGTTACGTAACCGGTCGCCATCGCATCTCAGTGAGGTAAGATTCTTAACAAGACGGACAGATATTGAAACGGTTTCAAAGCGGCGTCGAATCTTTGCGGGACTAACGAACCAAGATTAAATTTTATATATGTACAATATAGATTATGGCGCGAATGATTTAGATATATTTTCAGAAAAAGTAGTGGATGAAGTGAGTGGTCTAAGAAGGCTGAGCTGCACATGTCCCTCACCATTAAGCCTTTGTTCAGACAAAAACTGTTTTCACATCGCAAAATCGTGAGTGTTCAGATAGCGGCCATTATTAGAACCGAGCTGTTCCCAGCTTGTCTGAACAGAGACTAATAATTAACCAAAGAAAACAAAAAAATAACTCTTTCCTCCTCTCTCATACTAAGGGCACGCCTCAGTGCTACATCGCGCGCAGAATCGCCGCGTCATCGCCGCTCAGATTGGCGGTGAACTCGCATGAAAGGGTTTATGGCACTGATACTAAAGTCGTGAAACTGCGTGCTGGACGATTTTCCTAATAACGCCGCAGACCGAATTTGCATTGCGATACTGAAATACGATATGATGAAATCGTGAGACTTAAACGTACGTCAAATTTATCAATTAAACGCAAGTTTAAATAAAATGGCCAAAAGCGTGTCAAGACACGCTTATATAGAAAGATTCAGTATGTGATACGCTATAAACGTATTTGTTAAATAACTTTAGAAGTTTTTGTCCGATTTCGTCCGGAATAATTGTCCTAATGACTTTTTAGCATGTTCTATCAAAATGGAAAATTTCAAGTCTCTACGTCTAATAGTTTGGAATGTTAGGGGGGGGGACCTTAAGGGCCGATTCGTTGAGCATTCTGTGAAAAAAATGTATACCTAAAGATTGGAAAACTATTATTGGAACAATTTTCAATGATAATATAGGACACAAGGGAAAAGAGATGGGGTACTTGGTGTGCTAGTGCGATGGGTTAGTCAGAACTAGAACGAATCTCTTCAACGTGGCCTATCCAAGGTCGGAGACTACGGTTCCTTCAGGTTGCGAGCCATCCTGGAACTAGTCGTCTGGTTTTTTTAAGCTGCGGGAATGAAGGGAAGGGGCCAGTGTAAAAGATGCAATAGGGTCGAAGTACAACCGCAATGCGGGTCCCATTCCAAACAATGAAATATTGATTATATTACATTACATTCTTTGTTTTCCTTTTTTAATAATTGCGGAGAATACTTCAACTGAAACCGTTAATTATAATTATTCTACATTACATGTATAAGAGGATACAAATAAAAGAGTGGTGTAGATTTATTTTTTATTTCGACATCTATCTGAATCACAGTCTACTGTAAGTATTATAGATCAGAATACCTATTAAATAACAATACAGATTTATAATGGTTCTATGTAATGTTAACAATAAAGTAAATAGGCAGACCCGGTAAAGAGTCTTCACACGTGAAAATTTACCGCGACGATTTGTAATGCTACTTTGGATTTCGTACGAACTTCTATTATATTATTTACAAGATTAAATTTTAAGAGATAATAAAACTTGTAAAAATGAAGAAATAAGTATGACAATATGTCAATGAAGATAAATATCATATATAATTTGATAGAGGCATTTGTGATGAACACTAAACAATAAATTGGCAAAAAAAATTGTTACAGTGAATTTTTCGCAAATTTATACAAAGTAATTTTAGAAATAAATAAATAAAAGAGAATTTTATGGGCTTTAAATAAATATTACTACAGTTTTTACATATTATGATAAAATGATCACTGTTATGTTGGAAGCAATATATTTTAAGTCTTTCTATTATATACTTGTTTGAGTTAGTAGTTTGAAAAATTACTGTAATGCCACTTACTTTATGTAAAAATCATGGAAGTAATCTATATAATATGTCAAATTCAAAAGTTTAAGTACCTTGGGCACATCTATAATTTTAATAATACTACTGATATCAAAAGAAAGCGGGCATGATACGTCGTTCCCATGGTATTTTCAAAGAAAACCATATTTTTAAGAGTTTAAATTGCAAACAGATAGTATGTACTTATTTATATTTATGTTATTTCCAATATTGTTCTAGTTTCTATATCTTATAGGAAAGAGATATTTAGTGACACAGACTTATATTAATTTTTATAAAGGCGGTAACAATACATTTTATTTTTATTAATACGTATACTTAATGCGACAAAAAATTATATGCATACACAATTGCATATGATGGTACATTAACTTTATAATATAATAATAAATAATACACTCATAACAATAGAAATAAACCGTTGAAAATAAAACAGATTTTACAAACTTCTAAACCGTACCCAATTTTTCGATTCGTACAACAAATAATACGATATTTTTGGAGTTATTATAATTATATTAAATATATATATTATCATAGGTAATGATTTCGGACCAGCCGATGTTTGTGACAAATTAGCAAACTACTCATAGCGTGTTTTAAACTGTGGAGTGTCGCGGCGATTGTGAAGCGCTCTTACAAACTTAACTAGCGTCAGGAACTTTGTTTACTCGTTAGCTGTACTAAGATTATCCGTTGGTTCTGCCCGGCTGTAAGCAAAACAAAATATAAACAAAAGTACAAAAGAGCAGATAAAAACTGCACCAAAGTTTAAAAAGACCTGATCTGACCTAAGGAGAACAATACCAAAGTCAGAAATAAGTAAAAGTAAAATATGAGTGATGGGTATATATTCGCATAGAAAGCACGAATAATAAAATCGATATTAATTTGTAAAAAATATTAATATTGTCAAATAAAAACAAAAAAAAAAACGTGTCTGCCTGCTGAACTAATCTAAACGTTGCCTAAGACTTATCATCCATAGACTCGAGAATCATCGATATATCAAAATCGGTCCATGATTTTGGAACCTCGTTAGAACGTCTCTGCGGTATCAGTCGCCAGCACCTGACGAACTGATACGACTTAAACACCATCAGGAAAAGATCATACTCATTTCTCAAAGTCCGGCAACGCATCTGCGAGTCCTCCGGTAGTTCAGTTTTCCGTCGGTCTCGGTAGTCACTCAGGCGAACCACCTTTTTTATGTCACTAGGGGCAAATAAGCAGACGGTTCACCTAAGTGACTACCAACGCTCAAGGATATCTGCAAGATCAGAAGACTAGCAGATGCGTTGCCGGCCTTTAATGGAGAGTTTAGGCCATCAGGAAGTCTCAAAAAGCTTGTCCATTTACCCTTATTATTTGTTCTTCTACCTAGCGGTATCCCGGTCTAGTCCAGGGTCCGCTTAAATTGCAAAGGGTGTGGCTGTGGGGTGAGTTAAAGTGACCGATTGGCGTGTGACGTCATCCCCGGGACCCCTACAATATCGACAACCTCACGAACAATATCATTCAGGAACATTAATCGGGACTACTTAACCTAGGGGTTACTTAACCTAGCCTTTGCTCCTTGTCATATGCAAAGAAATAATTAGGAGTGTACACTCACCCGAGCCGGGTATACGAAGGTCTTGACCTCGGTGGTCCCGAAAATATTGGTGGCCTGGCAGGTGAACTCCCCCATGTCGGGCCACTGCAGCTTGGATATCACCAGCTCGCCTGAACGAAGCACCTTTAAAAAAGAAGTGGAAATCAGATGAAGAAATCACCAATAAAGGTTCGACTGGCACGTTGGCGCAGTTGGCAGCCAACCTACCTTCCGCTACGGGATTTGAGGTTTGATTCCCGCCTCGGATCGATATGTATTTATCAACCGACTTCCTTTTTATTCTATGTTTGTACCTCAGAACATTCAACTTGGTGAACCGATTTCGATGGTTTTTTTGTATTTGAAAGCAAGTGCCTCCGTTGTGGTCCCATTTCAATTAGGTCCTTCTATTAATTCTAACAATTTAAAGTCGATTTTTTTTTTCAAAGAAAGACAAATTACATATTAAAAATATATTTGTGTATCAGTTGGCTGTTATTTATAACACAGGTAGTTAGGAACAAGCAACATTTATAGTCCTTTATATATTTAAAGACAAGATAGAAGACTCTTGCTATTATTTTTCAAAATAAAACGAATAATAATTAATAGGTTAACTCACGGTCATTCGTGGATCCTTCTTGATGTCAACCCCGTTGTTATTCTTCCACGTGACGAGCGGCCGCGGGTGTCCACGCACGCGGCACGGCAGCGCGATGTTGGTGCCGATGGTGTCCACGAGCACTTTGTAGTAGACCAGTATTTGTGGCGCAAGAGGCACCAGCTTAGACCTCTCTGACGATTCAGAACTGCTACCTGTTCGAATAGAAATCTAATCTAAGTAATATAATAACAAAATCCTGTCCGTGTAAAATTGCAAGACCCCTTAAGACCTCCTTAATCTGGCACTAACGCAAAACCCATTCTTAACGGATGTCTACCAACTATAAACTACCTTCCTGCCAAAATTCATCCTTGAACGTTCGTCGGTTTCGCTTTTATATATAATATAGATCGCTGGCTGGTTGAAATTCACAAGCCTTTATTTTTTGTATCAAATGCTTTCGAAAAGTGGCATCGAAGTATAGTTAAACCAGCTGAAGCCAACATTTTCAAAGAATCAGAGGTTAATTATATGTCTTAATCTATGTAGTTAAGGTAAGCAAATCCTAAAATTTGTAAAACAGGTCGAGATTTCGGCCTTTCATACTACACGCGTCTAAACTTATCCTAAATGTTGCCATATTACAAACATTTCCCCGAATGTAGGTTAACATCATTGTTTTGCGATAGAAGTTCCTTGTTATGGAAATCGCTATATAAAGCATAATACATAAAAATACTTTATCACATTTTTATGATACTTTTTTTATGGTCAAAGTTGTTTTCTCGCTGGTGCAATTTGATGTAAGGTATTGTGATTGCCATGTTTTTGACGTTTGATTTTACGGAGTTTTATATAGGAAAATATAAAATTTACTGCTATATATAGAGAGGTAAAAATAAGATTTACCTAAATAAAACAAATTTTGGTACATTTTCATCTTTTGACAGTTGAATGTTTCAGTACTGTCCTTTCCTTTTTTGTTATTATATATTATGTATGTGTCGATCAGACATGAATAGTTTTGATTCTGGTACTACAGTGGTCTTTGGGTACCGGTAATCACTTAGTTTTATGCCAGTTTTCCCGGTTTAGTACCGTAGTTCTAGAGTTCGATTTAATGTTATCTGACATCATCCCCGGAATCTCCACAATCTCACGATTAATATCTATAATACTTAATGACATTATTCGGCACCCATTGTTTTACATGCCTATCGAAACACGGAGGAGGTCAGATATAAGAAAACCAGTGTTAGAATGGGTCACCCACCCGTCCGCGATAAAAACGGCTTAGCGATCGATTTCGTTTGCCTCTTATTATTAAAAAAAATGAAAAACCAATGTACTCGCCTGTGCTGTAGACGAGTGTGGACGCGCGAGTGGTTTTGCTCCCCGACACCACGAGACACGAATACTGCGCCACACCCTCTGACCGCGAAACCAGCAGCGTGGACGACACCCGCGCCAGGGACGTGGGGTTTGAGTCTATTATCTCATTAGACTCCTTGTCGTACTGCAAAAGATTATACATACATATTAGCACTGACGTATTAAGAAATTAACGGCCCTTGTCCTCCCCTCATCTATAGGTTTTTTTTTATGTAGGACAGGTTAGTCCTTCACTGCAATCACATATGGCAAAAAGGAATTCTGCAGTCTAAGATATAGCGCCTACCTAGAATATGTTAATCACTCTTTTTGTGAAGGTACAAGATAGTATTTGTCAGAAAATACTGACATAGGAAGAGCATTCCACACTTTAGCAGTTTGCATGAGAAACGAAGAGTTTAAGCGTTTGGTGGTCCTCCCTGCGTGTAGTGGTTCGGTAGAAAAATGGGGAAGGAGGATGAAGTTCAACGGCGTACTCCCTGAAGAATATTCTACAAAACAACGATAAACAGGTCACTTTACGTCGATGTTCTAGACTAAGACCATAATTCTTCTGGCACGGTGATCTAGATAAACTAGTATGAGTCAAATAGTTGTTGATACTTACTTTCATAAAAAGATTGGATAAAGAACAAAAATTACCTCATATATTGGGGCATCGTTTTTGAACCAATGCACGGAGGGCGCGGGGGCGGCGACCGCTTCGCAGGTCAGCTCCAGGGTGGTACCAGCTAGGTGTATATTCCTGGCTTCGGGGCGTTTCGTCAGCTTTAAACGCTTCGATGGATGAGACTTAAAACCTGAAGATTGAAGAATAACTGCTTATAAATCTTCTTTCATTCTTCGCTATAAAAACTTGGCTTGTCATGAATTTTTATTATTATATTATTAGAAAGGGTACCTTAAACTCGCACTACTAAAATCGTATCAAGTTTACAAAAGCAGGGGGACGGGGGGCATTTTTATTTGCCAGTGAAAGACCTGATAATCATTTTATTTATTTGCATACATTGTATAAAGTTGGATTTTTAACTAAAAAAGTAAATAAATGTACAGTAAATCAATCACTTACGATTCAAATCGACGGGGTTATCCAGTTCTAGGAGTTTCATATGCCTGTTGACACTGGCGGCATTTCCACAGCCCACTAGCGCCGCTGCGGCGAGTAGTAGAACTAAATAATACATCGCTCTTGTAAAGTGCTGTGAGTTTGAGATTCTTGATAACTGTTAACTGAAACAACGAGAGATAATGTTGAATTAATAATGAGGAATGTAAATTGATACAATTATTATTGGAATAGGTCAGAAACTTCAACAAGTTTATGCATTATTTTTGGAGAAGGAGGAACTCACAAAAAGAGAAAACCTTCGAAATTGAAAAAAATCATTAAAACCCACTTGAAGTCGCAGGCGACAGCTAGTGTAACATATAAATAATCGTGGTCCATGTGCTATATTAAATTTCCTTGATATTTCGGGAATACCGTTCCCCTGAGATTAAGAGGATAATATACGACTTTATACGTTTTCTGATTGGACACGTCTAATTACTTTGTTATCATGAGGATACGATATTTTAGGATACAACTAAATGAAACTTATTTTAGTTAACAGGATATTTCTATAGGTAAAAATATCTTTCCTTCATATTGGGAAACTTTTAATAATAAGAACAATATTTTAGTACCTTGCTGGTCTGAATTTTTAAAGTTGAGCTGCAATGATTAATATGAATGCTTTTGCTATTCGCTTTCGGAGATTTGTATTGCACGTGCTTTGCACGCGTGGGTTCGAATCCCATTCTCTTCAGCAATATTAAGTCGATGATCGGAGAATTGAACGCGATTAGAAACGCGCTGGTTTATTTCACGAATGACTGACACATAACATACATAACAGTTTTTTTAAGAGATATACTATTTTTGAGTGAATAAAAGCAGAAATGGTGACTAACTCTAATTTTGTATGAACTTTCGGTATTCTTTGAGACTTCGGATCTCTTTCGTTGTTGTTCCTTTTCTGGTTAAGCCTTTTAAAGAAGTTTTTACTATACAAGTTATCATATACTATATATATATACCACCCACTCCTGATACAAGCTTTTAATTTATGTTTAGTAGGAGGAGAAAAGGGAATATTAGACATACCTAAAAAAAATTCCTAATATTCTTTTAAAAAAGAAAAAAAAAGTCATTTCGGTTTATTTATCTCTCACGACTGTTATAAAAAATTACGTAACGCTTGCCTTCGCGTAATTAGTGTAATGAAAAAATAAATCAAACTAAACTGCTTCGGGCGCTGTTTCTAGTTAGGATGTCTTCGGGCAATGCGCTAAGTGTGCTATGATCAAAAGTGTTATACGATTTAGTTAAGTCGTTAGCATTGATTTTTATTACCACGTTAATGAAGTAAAATTCGAGACGCGTCAGAGAGCCATATAGGGAGTATCCTTGCACCCTATAATGTACCCCCGCCAAATATGAACTCTTAATAACCCCGCCAAATAGGTTCTTTGGAACCCTTATAAAAACTTGGGCTCATCAAATTAAGATAAGGTAAGTTAATTACATTCAAAAAGCTTCTACCAGGCAATGAGGGCGACAGTAGACCGAAGCCGATGGCGTCAAATCGTTCGTTGTGGGATGCCATGTGACCACGATCCTCAGTAATGAGGGAGCGACAAGAGAGAGAAGTTAATTACATGGAGATAAGTTTATGTTTCAACTGTCTAACAAAGTCAATGTCATTTACGAAAATAGGAAAGTCACAGAGTTGTAAAAAATAACGTCCGGTCCTCACTTGTCATATATTCGAGCGCGATTAATTTTTTTTACTGTAAAGGAAATACTCTAAGGATTACGCAAAGAATATAATCTGACTATTTTCTGGCAATATAATTAAAACCATCACGCGCTCTATAAAATCACGCTTCTGGCGTTATGTACAACATGATCTTACCTTTAAAATAACCTTTTTCTTCCTTTCTGCACCTAATCTACTTAATCCAATTGATCCCCACCACGCTTTAGTGGATACAAAATTAGCAACAATCCCTCCCCTACTATTATAGTTACTTAGTATTTAAATAGAAATTAATTAAACGACCTTCAAAATAAATGTAATTCATTAACCTATCTAGAACTAGTTGGTTGTAAACGGAGGCTTAGTGTCAAATTTGAGATGTGTACGGATTTGAATGGCTGTCATGACAGAGGTAATGCTGATTGAAGTTTGCAACACAATAATTTATGACAAGTAAATAACGCAACCATTGTTTATACGTACACACGGTCACATGACTGTAGCAATATGGAGGTATTTAAACTAACTGCAAACCGCGACTTCGGCTGAGCTCGATAATTTTGGGATCTGTTAATTTTGTGTTGAACCATTTTTTTTCTTTGGTAAAAAAATTTAGTCTATGCTATTATTTATATTTAGATACACTAACAATTAAGATTTTGCACAGGGGAAAGGGCTGGTCACTTATCGCAGATATTTAAATCTAGCTAGGGTAACCGGTTTTTTATCTTGTTATTTGTACTAAGAACTATTTAGTATTCTAGTAAAGATATACGTTATGTAAAAAAATTGACAACACAATAAAACAATTGAAATTATATATAACTTTGTTGACTTTTCACAAATACGTACCAAAACTTTTTTATTCCACAACTTCTGAACGAATATTTAATTTCTAAGTCAATTTTTAATTTTCTGTTGACAGCATTGTTAAATATTATAAAACTTAAAATTACTTAAAATTATATTTTCACATTAAGTAAACGTACATAGTTAAATATAAATTATTTTATTATATCAATAAAAATGATAATTTAATTAAAAATATATAATAAAATTAAAAAAAAAACCATCGTCATTGCCAGACGACCAAGTCTTTATAAGGTTCGCGGCATTCCCTCTTTGGATTGCGATACTTATCCGCTGTCCTCAATACCTAGCCATACCATAAGCCTTCGGATCATGGGTGACATCAATAATTTTGACTGTTAGTTCATTATATAGTTTTCTATATATTATGTAACCGTCAGTAAATGACCTGTCAAAATCGATCCAGTCGTTGTTACCAAAGAGCAACACATTTCCGAACTTTCCTGTCCATTTGCCACTTGTTATATAAAACAAAGCAAAATATTTTTAGGCAGATCCACTTCGGGTACGTGACCCCGGAGCACTTTCTCTCCTCCCCATTTACCTTTATATCCTGTTACTTCATCCCTTTCCCTTACTCCCGTCTTTCCAATTAGAGGTAGCGCCATACTTGTAGCCAAATTGAGCCGGCGCGTCCGGTTACCGCAGCCGTACAGCGCTTGCACGCCGCTGCGGGACAGCGCCAGGATGGCCGTGTGTGCGCTCTGTACATCGTCACCTGTATAATTTAACATTATTAACAAAATAATTTTAACTAGTGCCTTGGCGCAGTTGGCAGTAACCATGTTTTTCGTTCCGAGGATGTGGGTTCGATTCCCGCCTCGAATCTGGCTGTATTCCTATGGCAAAAATAAAAAACATTTGCGTCTCAGTCGGCCGTTATAGTGTGTACGGTTTTAAAATTAACGCCCCTCCACTAAGATCCATTATTTTAAAGCAAATATGAATATTGTTTAAATCTATACTAATAAATAAAGCTGAAGAATTTGTTTATATGTTTGTTTACTTGAACGCGCTAATCTGAGGAACTACTGGTCTGATTTGAAAAATTATTTCAATGTTAGATAGCCCATTTATCGAAGAGGGCTATGGGCTATATATCGTCACGCTAAAATTGAATCTTTTTTTTCACTAACGCGGACGCGGACGAAGCCGCGGGTAAGAACTAATTTCTTATCTATTGTGTATTTTTTATAGTAACACTAACTTCTATAATAACGAACACTTTTTAAAATTAAATTTATCGGAGCATATATAAATTTATCTTCAAACTTTTCAAATTTTCACTGAATCTATGTCGAAGGTGGGTATTGTATTAGTGTGGTAGAATTCAGGTCAAGCGCCTGCAATAGTCACTGCCATTATGTGTGTACAAATTTATGACAAAGAACTGTATATTAAATTACTACAGCTCAGTTTCATCCAGATTGCACTGATTTGAACTTGCGGTAAGTACTTTTATATAGTTAACTATTGCCCCTAATCTAAGTGTGTGATAGAAGAAATTCGTTCGTTTCGTTCGGTTTGTGAGAGTTCTCGATGGCTTAAGCCCCTATCTAAAGGCCGGCAACGCATGTGAGAGCCTTCTGGTAATGCAGATGTTTATGGGTGTCACTTAACCACTTCTTGTTTGCCGCTTGTTATACATGAAAAAAATTCAAAGCGAGCTCAAACGTCTTACTTAAACCTCGCGGTAGTTCACTCTTTAATATGGCACATTGATAACAAAATTTTTATTTAATATCAAAACATTATTCGGTAACAGAGATGTTTTAAATGATAAGATCTAAGATAGAACGTAACAGTCTATTAGCGTTTTGATCCTGCCAAGAATCGAACCTAGGAACTTCAACTAGCAAGACTATTAATACGGTTACGTTATGAACAATCAGAATGGGTAAGCCTAAATCAGAATAGGTATTACAAATATTTGAACAATATAAGACATACTTTGTGCGAATTTTTTTTTTAATTAGACTATTGGGCCTACAGCTGGGCAAAGACCTTCCTCTTCTTGATCCACCCTACTATATTAAAGTGTAACCCAAATCGTTCAGAGACATACACGTGTACAGAAAAATGCCACAACAATAGTAGGTAAGTTAAAATATTGGTTTTGTATCGTGGAACAGTTTCACTGAACGTATCCCAAATCACAGTCGCTTGCCAGTGCCTCCAATGTGTGCCGCTCACACGTAAGCGCTATGACGTCATGAGTATTAGCACGTAAGCAGCTTATTGCGTGTCTAAGAATTTCTCCGAGCGTTACAGTACAAATATACCCAATTATTATGGTGTAGGTGTACATTTGTATTGATATTACTCCTATTGTAGAAGTATTTTTAAGTAATTTATTATTAATAGTTTTTTTTTTTTCTTGCTATCCTCAACATTTCTCAACTGTTTGTATCCGAACTTGCTGTAACTTGTTTGTAATATTACCTACTTTTTGTTTTAGTTATAGTTTAAGTTAGTTAAAGATTCAGTTTTTTTTAATGTATGCTGTGGTCATTTCGAGTAGGTTGCAATCGTACGCATGTTAATAATAGATTATTTTTCTCGTAAATGATGAAACTATAAGCAGTTTCATGGCCTTATTAAAATAAAAAAAAGACCAAGAGTCAAGCGTGTCAAGACACTCTTATATAGAAGGGTTTCGTGTCTGATACGCTATAAACGTATTTGTTAAACAAATACGTTTCAAAAGTTGTTGTCCGATTACGTCCAGAATAATTTTCCTAGTGAGTGTTTAGCATGTTCTATCAACATGGAAAATTTCAAGTCTCTACGTCTAATAGTTTGGAAATGCTGGGGGGGGGGGGGCTTACGGGCAGACAGCCGGACGGACGGACAGGTCGGAAGGGCGTCGGGTAGGGAAACTGTACATATATACATTCAACCAGTTGTTACCCGCGACTACGTCCGCGTAAAATTAGATGATAAATTTTAGCGTGACGATATATAGACTGTAGCCTTCCTTGATGAATGGGCTATCTAACACTGAAAGAATTTTTCACATCGGACCAGCAGTTCCGGAGATTAGCGCGTTCAAACAAACGAACAAACTCTTCAGCTTTATATATTAGTATAAGATTTTTAAAAGTGAGTTAATTTTTGACGTATCTACGACTTTTGTTTACAGTTAATGTCGTTTTAAACTTTCAGTCTCGTAACATCGCGTCACCAAGCCACGTGAGGCTTTCGGATCCTGCGCCACCTCCAGTCTCAAATCATACATGGACACCTCAATCCATTCCTCTAGAAGAGTGCGTCTCGTACCTCGAAAAGGAGATCACATCAATCAAGTATGTGACGTTTGGAATCTTAACACTAATTTGAATCTAACTGGCACGTTGACTCTGTGGTCATTGTTGGGGGATGTGGGTTCGATTCCCGCTGCAGTCTGGGTGTATGTGTATATAAGCAGGGGCGTTGCTACCGCTGTATCAGCAGTATCAATTATGGGAGACCCCCGGGCTACTGGCGCCCCGAAAGTGTATAAGCAAAAATTTCTAAAATATTAACCATAATCTTTTATACATTATTAACATTTAAAAAAAAAACTGCTAAACCATTTTATTTAAAAATCACTATATACCAAATAAAAAATTATAATTCAGATTAATTATTAATAAAATTACGAAAGCCTGAAATCTTTTTTTTTTTGAGAGTAAACGGGCGCCGAAGTTTTTGAGCCCCCAAATACATTTCGATAAAGGGACCCTCTAAAACAAGCTACGCCACTTTATATAAGTGTGTCTTTATCTTAAAAAGATATCATAAAGAATATCATGTATCAGTCGCCGATTACCTACAACGTAGGTAATAAGTACCTACTTTAGGAACAGACGAGAATGTGTTGACAGTCCTATATATGAATTTGTTTATATTGTAAGAACCTGGATAGCTCAACGGTAGAGGGGTACACTAGAAATCGTGGGACGCTAGGTTCGATTCCCTCGTGTATAGAATATGCTTTTCAAATAAATGACATCAGGTGATAATATATTTTTATGATATCGCGAAAATCAAAACTTGTTGTAAATTTTATGATTAAATATAGGTAGAGTTTTATCTAATTAACTTAATTTCGGTTCAAATCACACTTTATGATTTAAATATTTTTATGCAAATAAGTAATATTAATTATGGTGATAAAATTTTTTTACGTATAAATTTACGAGTTAGCGAAACTTCTCAGTTTTAATGATCTTGAAAAAGTTGCTACTTAATCGCATCCGCAACGTTTTTCATGTTTTTTTATGTTTCAAGGGGCAAACAAGCATGTGGTTCACCTAAGTGACTACCAACGCTCATGGACATCTGCACGATAAGGAGGCTAGCATATGCGCTGGCGGTCTTTAATGACGAGTTTTGGCAACCGGGAAGTCTTACAAACCGAACGAAACGCGACAACAATACCATCACTTGACGTGACAGCATTGCCGCTACTTTACGCCGATGTTATGTGAGAATGGACCATTCGTGTAACCATAAATCGGGAAGACAACGTCTACCAGGTCCGCTAGTAGGTAAGTAATATATATTTTTATACTTTACAGATTGATTCTAACAGAAGAGTCAAGCCATAGAGACATTCAGTCAACCGAGTTGGAAAACCTACGTTCCAAGTTGGTTTTGGTTGAAGAACGTTCACAGCACTTCCTCTCAACCCTCGTGTCTCTCAGAGCTGCGGTGGACGATGAAGCGGAGCGAGCAGCTAACTGGGCTGCTCAATTTAAACATGACTTGGCCAACGTGCAGTTGGCTTTACAGGTAACGAAAATAACGCCGGAGCCTGACATAGCTTCATTTGAACGATCACTTCAATGATCATGTAGTGTGGCCGGGGACTTTGTACAAACACTTTGAGGTATGTCTGGCTCCGGCATAATACGAATGATATGATTATTGATCGAGGAAACTCATTCATAAATTCTTATTTTTACGTTTTACAATTTCCCACTTTGGTCCCTCTCGGGACCCAAAGGGGGACCTTTTCTACAAGTTCTCATTTTCACGTTGGTATTTCCCACGTATTACTGAGAGAGAAGTGCACGCCGCCGGCGGACGTCGACGGACGCGACCCGTGCTGCGCGACGCACCCGCGAGGGACGAGGGCCCCCGCGGATGCAGTCTGCCTGCGACCCGAGCGTCCCTTCGACGCGGAGGCGATGCGGCCGACCCGTGCGCACCGACAGTATTGAAACTGAGGCGTCGTCGAACGGACGCGTCGGGTCGCGCCTCGACAACGTTTGTACTTCCGCCTCGAATAAAACTCTTAGCTTGCCGAATATTGTACCGTTAGGATACTCCTACTACATCCTTGTTCAATCTCGCACGTTATCTATATTATATCGTGTATTCTATAACTATGCTATTTAAAACACATATCACATATATCGCGCGTTATATCGTATGACCACAATATCTAGGTTTTATTATGACAGAAAAGTGACAATAAATAGTTAAAATTACAATTTTAGTAAAAGATCAAATTATTGATAACCGCAAATAATTCATATTCATTCTAAAGTACCAAATTGAACTTTTAAAATATAAAATAAAAGAAAAAAATCGAAAAATTTACGCCACGCTCGAGTACAACTCGATCTCTATATAGCGATTAGTAAAGCCACCAAACTTATCGCCAATTCAATAATGTGTCATTTTTTCTTTTATTTATTCATTAATATATAAAACATATACACATACAATCGGTAGGAAATAAGTCGATTAGTCATTCGTACATCGAAATATTATAGAAACATAACATAAAATATATAATTTATAAAAAAATAATGTAAGAATAAATATATAATTATAATGCAGACATTAACTGCCTGAGTTTTTACACATCATATTGGAAACATGGTATTTACAGATTTAATTAAGTACTTATAATAGTATCACAGAAACATAATCTTTTTCATACTAAAATAAAAAAATAAATGCTCCAAAATCAGTTTAATAGTTTTTGTGAAATACTTATTTAATTAGTAGATATTCCTCATCATACCAAGAAATTTCAAATTGTAAAATTATTGCTAATTCATAATTTCTTTTAATTTATAAAGCAATCTATAAATAAAGTGTACCATTCAATTAAACCCTAAAAGTGACCTAAGACTGGACTCAATCGAGTTGTGTAAATTTGTGTAAATTTCATCTGCAGAGTAATGTAGAACCGATAGAATACACTCACCGACAAAAAATGTCCAAACATAAAAACCTGATTTAAGTATCGCCTATGAAAGTATCAAATGAGAGATTGATAATAAACATATAACGCATTTTTTAACGTACTTAATTTTTTCTCATTTTTTTTTCATTTTGTTTTCATAACATCGTATAAAATAAAGACGCATCGCAATGTTATACGAGCAGATATTTCAAACTACGCAACTGATTTTATTGCGGTTTTCACCAATAAACAGAGCGATTCAAGGAGAAATATATAGAGATATAAAATGTATTATAATACATTTATGTTATTGAAGATAAAGGCTGAGAATTTCAATGATTTGTAACGAGATGTTGTAAAAAATGATCATTATTAGATCAACATACAAAACGAGCAGAAAATACTGGAGTAAGGTGCACTTTAGAGCCAGAAAATCTATATATCGCTCTCGCAATTAAAAAAAAAAACCGTTTCATCACAGCGGGTAAAGTACAGCAGCATTTGCAAATGGCAAGAGGGGCCTCTCTAAGTAAATGATTAATAATAAGAAGAATGGGATGTGCATATGAATGCACCTGGTAGAGGTCTACGCTTTTCTAGGGGTTTAATATAAAACTAACAAAGGAACTGCGGGCGAGTCTCGGGTCACCCGACGCCCGGTTACGTAACGAAGTGGTTAATCCTCCTATATGAAGTTATCACTCATAGAAATCCTTCAAATCTACTTTTGTTTCAACAGTATTTTGTGCCGGCGAGTGCGGGGTGCGGGGCGCGGGTGGGCGCATACGTACCGGGGTGCGCGTCTGGGCGCGGCGCGTGCGCGGCGTGCGGGGCGTGCGTGGGGGGCGCGGGCGCGGCCGCCTCGTTGCGGCGTGCCTCCTGCTCCGCACGCGACAGCACGCGCTCGTACAGCAGGCTGCCGTCTGATCGCAGGCAAACAACACCGATTCACTCATTGTTATCGAATTCATTAGTTATCGAGATTTACGGTGTCTTTTTTTGTTACAAGGGGCAAAAGAGCAGGTAGCAGGCACCTAAGTGCCCACCGATGCCCATGGACATCTGCACGACCAAAAGGCTAGCAGATGCGTTGCCGGCCTGTAATGACGAGTTTAGGCCATTGGGAAGTCTCACAAACCGAACGAAACGCGATAACAATACCATCTTTTAAGTTTGATTTTTTTTTTCAAAATAAAGTTGAGGTGTCATTCGATTCGTAATGTGTGTAGATAGTTTAAAAAAAATGGAGATGCGCTCACAAAATTTACAAAATGTATAGATAATTAACGAAAACGTTAATTTTATTTTTGACATACAAGAAACTTCCAGTGGATAAGCGTCATCAGTAACTATTTGTGTGAATATCCTGTTAGGGTCGACATTTCTACAAATAGTCTGTGAAAGAATAATTCTTTCCCAGTCAGGCAGCTCAACTTGGCGAACGATAAATCTTGACATAAGCGTAAATTATAACAGAATTATTGAGTTTACTAGAACACGGCAGATTTTTTAGTTGTTTGGAATGTGAGTCAGAAGACATCGCTGCGAGTCCAAGGAACAGCCTTGTAATATCTATAAATAAATATACTAGAGCAAACAATTCTGTCATCTGGGCTTCATGCTGGCTAAATGCATAATAATATGTTATATAATTATTAATTATATTATAAGTTAGTGTTTAGGGTCCCTTACCTATAAGGAAAAAAGGAACCCTTATAAGATATTGTACGTCTGTCCGTCTGTCTGTCTGTCAAGACACTTTTTGTCAAGAATGCTTAGACGTATAAAGCTGAAATTAATACTGAGATCTAAGGTCCCTTGAAACTGTTAAAAATAAACTCTCTAAGTGTAATCAATCATTCATTTGATCGCAATCAAAAGATACCGCCGTTTATGTCCCATTTCTCATACAATTGCAAAGGGAACCAAAACCTATAGGGCACTTCCCGTTGACCCAGAACCAAGAAGATTTAGATGTTTTCCTTTACTTGTGCTCTTTTAGTACAGGTAAGGGAAAGCACACCCTAAAAATCCGAAAATTGAAAATTTGTTGTTGCAACAGTGTCTGTTTGACTATCTTACCGACAAAACCCATTTTCTCAAAAACGCATACAGACTTAAAGTCGAATTTACTACCAAATATTGAGGACCGTGATCCTTATCAATCAACCCTTTGAGTATGCGCAATCAAAAGATATGGTCATTTATGTCGCCTTCCCCATACTAGATACTAGAACATTCGAAAAGGGAATCAAAACCTATAGGGTACTTCCCGTTGACCTAGAAACATGCAATTTGGCAAAGAGCTATATCTTAAAGTACAAGAAAAGGAAAAACTTCGAAAACTCTAAATTTGTAGTCACATCACACAAAAAAATGGCGTTGAACTTTGTCAAATTAAAAGAAATCTTACGAAAAGTATGTATATATCATAAAATAACCTAAAAAGTATGTATATATCATAAAATAACCTAGTAAAGTATTACGTGATGGTACGGAGCACTTGGTCGCGCGAGTCTGACTCGCACTTGCTCGATTTTTTTTATTTTATAATGTTTTTATTTGTTTCAGATAACCTGGATCTCATTAGTGTTATATCTTTTTTACAAATCTTTTATTTTTTATTTATATGGCAGTCAGTTTTATTACTTAAGGCGAATATTAGGGGTAAGTATTATTAAAAACAAAATAATAGAAAGTATTTAAAAAGTCCATAGATATGAGCAGCACAAAATCTGTTTTATGTAGAAACAGATCTGGAGGCCTGAAAAAGTAGAATTGCGCAATAATTCTTCTTTTTCAGGCGTAATTCTTTCACTTTTACGAATGTAATATGTTTGTTTGGAATAAATTTCACTTTAATTATTATTTCAAGACTAAAGAACACATATTACATTTCATTTTTAGGTATATTTCTCATTATATATTTGAGAATTTACAATTTTATATATATATTAAAATTTCAATAAAAATAATTAATGAATTCAGCATAAACAAAAGCAAAATATACTTTTTTTGTATTTTCCATACATACGTATCATATATTTTAAGTTGCATATAAATAAAGAAGTTTGATGTTTTTTCTTGACTTACAGTCGTACAATTTTAAAAACGTTAATCATAATTTTCCTTTAATTTTTCAGCTAGGTCTCTGCGTATCCCGCGGTACAGCAACTGTACTCAATTTGTGTTGTGCTTTAGTATTGCTACCATTATGCAAAAAAATGAATCGACTGCTCTATCGAGTTATGGCTAAACTGTGTCCGGGCCTGTTTTTCTTCTGGCTAGAAAAGGCGAAAAGTTTCCATATGACTGTAGCTATCACCCTGGTGTTGTTCGGTGGTAAGTAACTTTTTCTTGTATTTATGCAGACAACAGATGTTTATTACTGAACTATTATCACCCGATCGCAGCCAGAGCAACTTAACTTAGTGATCGACTCAAATGCCGACCACTGATTAGGCCACGACCTCCTCGAACAAGAAATCAATAATTAATTTTAGATATTGGACTTTTCATATGAAAAATTATTATAACCAAAAACTACGTAATGATGTGGTAAAAGTGTATAAATAATGATTTTACACGAACAACTTTGCAAAAGACAGGCGCAATTGTACAATAAATTATACAAGATTTATTTCGACATTAGATGAATCTTGGGCTCACTAATTTTATTAGTGACTAGTTGCTATTCGCGACTTGGTTCGCGTAAAATTAGGTGAAAAGTTTTAGCTTGATGATATATAGCCTCGATAAATGGGCTATCTAACACTGAAAGAATTTTTGAAATCGGACCACTGAGATTAGTGCGATCAAACAAACAAACTCTTCAGATTTACATATTAATATAGATACATTAACCTACACGTACCAAACTTACGAAGTATATTAAATATTACAAGAGAAGAATAATATGTTTCATTCATTCGTTCCATATAGCTTTTTATAGCATTTTTATCGTGTTAACCTTCCCTCTATATCGCAATTACATTTCCGCTAAAATAGATAATAGCCTAATTTTAGAAACACAATATGATAGGTTAGTTCCTTGTTAAAGTCTGGCAGGCTATTGTGTGTTTATTCTGATATTGAGTTGCTTGATAACTAACAAATCTCCTTTTAATTTATACAATCCATACTAATATTATAAATGTGAAAGTAACTGTGTCTGTAACGTATTTACGTCTAAACCGCTGAACCTATTTTATTGAATTTTGATATAGATAGAGATTGTACCATGGGTTCATCCTCAAGAATATAATATTAAATATTACTATCTGTACCCCGCGACTCCGTCCGCGTGGGCCACCCTTATCACTTAGGAGTATAAAAATAGCTAGTAGCCGATTCTCAGACCTATTGAATAAGCATATAAAATTTCATAAAAATCGGTCCAGCCGTTTCGAAGGAGTACGGTAACTAATATTGTGACACGAGAATTTTATATAAGATAGAATAATATGTATTAATGCCTTATAAGAGCACCGTGTTATAGGGGGGTTACAGTAAAAAGTAGAGTAAATATTTACTTCAGCGTTCATGGATATTCTACATCTCAGGGGGTGAAATAAGGGTTGAAATATTGATGGAACTTTTAGATACAGATAGCTGATTTTATAAATAATAACATAGTCTTATTAATGACATAAGAGTTAGGGTAACAAGGAAATAAATAATCTATTAAGTTTTTAAAGAATATCACCTAATTTTACGCAAACGATGTTCATAATTGAAATGGTTGGAGAAATTTGGGTTGACCCATTGAACGATTGGTTGATGACATCAAAAGATTGCCGGGAAGAGGCTGGTTGCGAGAGATAGGGGAGAGTGGCAGAAGCAAAGGGAGGCATATACCCAGTATTGGGCGATTAAAGGCTAATAGATGAGAAGTCCAAAATTATTTAGGTATACTTTTGAATGGACCCATTTTGAAAATTGTTCAGAATATTTTTCTGGACACACTTGTATTTAATTCATGAGGTCAGGACTTATTTTTACACCTATAACTAAGTCGATTAGAATATTTGGAAACAGCACTGGGTGTGTATAGCTGTTTCTATCTAGAAATTGACGCTCCTCTACAAGTAATTGCAACGCTTGCTTTTGTATGTAAAACCATGCACTCTAAGCCAACGGATACGACTTAGGGACCTTCAAGAAAAGATCATACTCATTTCTCAAAGGCCGGCAACGCATCTGCGTCCGGTGGTGTTGCAGTTGTCTATGGGCGTCGGTCGTCACTTAGGTGAACCGCCTGCTCGTTTGCGCCTTGTTATATATTTTTTTTAAAAATTGACAAACTTGCCTGTTGTTAGTTATTAAATACTTATTAATCACGATAATCAATGATTTATTCGACTTTCAGAGAATAAGACATTGAATATATTCTTAGTTCAATGTATTACATATATGGGACTATATGACACACGGACGTCTGTTCCTAAGGTAGACAAGTTAATGCCTGTGTTATAGGTAACAGACGTCTGTTATACACAAATATTTTTTTTAGAAATATATAAATACATATAGGCAATACACGCAGACTCGAGGCGGGAATCGAACCCACGACCCCCGGAGCGGAAGGCAGGGTCACTGCCCAATGCGCCAACAGGCCAGTCACACGGTACACGGCGGTGGCCTAAACTCGTCATTAGGGCCGGCAGCGCATCTGCTGGCCTTCTGGTCGTGCAGATGTCCATGGGCGTCGGCAAGCACTTCGTAGCCTGCTGCCTGCTCGTCTGCCCCCTTGTAACATAAAAAAAAAGAACTACCTACAGGAGGAAAATTTACGTCTATCGGTGCAATGCTACCGAGCGTCTATGGTCCTGGCAAGCTTCTTAACCATGTCGATAATTGAAGTGACCATTTAGCAAAGGACGGCAACACGTCTGCGAATTTTTCATATAGAAAGATAAGTCCACAGATATGGTATCTTTAGAACCAAAAAAAAAACATCTTTAATCAACCATACTGTATATTTCTTTTTATCTTTATTGGGTAATTCAACAGTGTAACAAGGTTTAATTACAAATTAAAATATTTTTTTAGGACTAAGACCTAATAAGAATTACACTTATAGTTTTGAAAATGTTTTGCGATGTAAGAATTAAATTTTTCTCATCGCCAAATCTTTTGTCGCTATTTTACAGTTGAACCCGTGTCCCGCCGAGGTGGTGAGATTGCTGCTCGACCACGGCGCTCACATAGACACGGTCAACTTCAAGGAGCAGACCCCCGAGTAGATCCTCGGCCAAACCAAACAGAAGCTCAACACCATAGTCAACCCGCTCAAGTACACCACGCTCAAATGCCTCGCCGCCCGGACGGTCAAAAACTATAGAATACCCTACGCCAACATCGTACCACAATGCCTACACGCGACCATAAACACGCACTGAGACAACTCACGTATAATCTGTGAATTTATCGTTCTCTATGGAACTATTACGTACTCTGTGTCCAGCCGTCTACTAGTTCTAGACTCGAGCCAAAGCTCGCGAACGTCCGTACCAAAACCATAGACTTAAACAACCACAGACCGCCCTAAGAACGACCAACTCTCAGTCCTCAAGTTAAAAATCGGATTATATACACTGTAATACAATAACTTTATGCAATGTTACGACTTAAGTATACCACTGGTTAGGAAAGATTGAGCCACCGAGAAGAGCCAGCAAGTGACTCGTTGCTTTAGCAAAGTACATCACGTCACATAAAACATGGGTTTGCTAAAATCACAATTCAGTAAAGTAACGTAAATAAAATTAGATAAAATATTTATTTTCTCGTTGTCTATTATTATGCCTGTTTATAATTAATTATTTTCCTGATTTATTTTATAGGAAAATTCATATATGACTTTTTAATTTTGTAATTTTTGGTGTTTTTAATCAGTTGTATTGTTGTGACGCTAAGCGACTGTATTTGAACTTTGAGATTTTTTTTGGTAGTCATATAGAAGCTATTGTATCGGATATTATTTTTGACAAATAATTTATTACGCGATTTATTGTTATTTAACTTTACTGACATATTTTTGACCCAACTGGAAAGGAGTATTTATGTAAAATTATTTGTCATTATATGAATGAGAAAACTGAAAAATGAACTTTGTTAAAAATTCGTTAAATGGAATGAAAACAATACATGGGTTATTATGTATCAAGACACGCTTATTATATTTGTAATAAACTCCCAAAAGAATTTTAGATATGGGCATTGTCCCTATGCCTCAGACATAATATTATGTGTATATACAGAAAATATAATAAAAATTATTCAATCTTTATAAAAGATTATATATTTTTGGGATTCCAGCAATACATACATTTTGAAAAATCATTAAATTAAGACTTAAAAAGTTGGAACCAATTCGACTTTAAAATAATTCTGAAGTCCAATGATAACGAAGCGCTGTGTACAAAATGTATTTTATTATACACATTCAAATTTATCATTAGGTGTTATGTAATTAAATGTATTAAGGTATGTTAAGTGAGTCAAATAGTTCGTGTTATTTAAACATCACTGGTTAGTAAAAATTCACAACTTATTTTTAGTTCTAAAAAAGTGTGCCTAATGCTCGTATTTTGTATTTAAAAAGTTATTTTTGTTAATGTCAATGTCACTTGTTCGTTTTGGCGGGAGTTTAATTAACACTCTTTGATAATTTTCCTTTTTGCTTACATCCACTGTATATATAAATAAATTGAGTCCAAGACGTTCCCTAGACGCACAATAACATTGTACAATAAAATTTAATTGTGCTTTGAATCCAAACGATCAATTATGCATAGTAAGACTAACTGTTAGATACTCCTTTTCCGCCATTTTTGCGCGCACACGTGAACTCTTCAAAATATTGCATTTTTTGTCAAGTTATTTGTTATTTTTAGGTTCTTCTTTGTTTTTATCACACGGTTTTAAGGGATGTTGATTTCTTAAGGAACAGTTAAATTATTGCCCGTATACGTAATGAGGAATACAAAATGATGGCACAATTAGACGGACAGAAATATATGATAGTAATTTATATTAGCCAAATATTTGTAACAGCGATGAGTTTTACGGCCCGAGAAAGTAAGTATCAATCACGTTTAGCGTTTTAATATTTTCTTGTATTGAAATTAATGGAATGTTGAAATGGACTATTCGTTAAATGAAATCTCGACCGGCATTGTTTGAATGCAAATAATTATTTCTATATTCTAACTGTATTATATTATCAACAAGTTTTTTTTTCCTAGCCTTTTGTATTCGGTATATTATTTTTTGCATGATGATTTGATGACATCAGGAGACTGGCGGGAACTCGCTGGATACAGGTTGCGAGAGATGGGGAAGAGTGACAGAAGCAAAGGGAGGCCTGTGTCCAGCAGTGGGCGATTAAAGGCCAATAGATAGATGGATAGACATAATGTTTTAGTTTTATTGTAGCTTAATAACATATTTAACCCCTTGTTAAAATTTTTGAATTTCCTTTCAAATACAATTAAGATTTCATTAATTCTATTATTTAATTCTAATTTCTAAAATGCATTCGCAAAAACGAGCTTCTTGTTGGTGAATTAAATAAATAAATAACCTCATTATTTTTAGTTTCTAACCTTATCTTATTAATATTTTACTACTTATGTCGTACTGTACCTTACATAGTGTCGTGGCATATTATGCCGTTTAGCCTCCGCCATAACTTATAAATAAAATTGGCCAAGAAAGTGTTAAAACACGCTTATATTTAACGTATTTGTTGAATAATTTGAAAAGTTGGTATCCGATTTTGTTCAAAATAATTTCCCTAATGAGTTTGTAGCATTTCTATCAAAATGGAAAATTTCAAGTCTGTACGTCTAACAGTTTGGAAATCCTAGATGGGCTGACTTGCTGGCGGACAGACGGACGCACAGACAGAGCGAAATTATAATGGTTCTTTGTTAGACTACAGAAGACCAAAAAAGATGTTTTTTTCAATTTACTTCTAATTCTCAAATTGTTATTATCAGAATTACCCGCACATTTAATATATAACTGAATTTCTAATGAAAATTATAATAAACTTGAAACAACTTCAACAGCGCAATCGTGAACGGATTTACGGGCATAAAAAAGAAAAAAAACTGTACTTTTCACTGTTTTTGTTTACTAGGTTATTTAGGCTTTGTAAGGTAAATAAATGTTTATTATTGTTATTATTTAAATTATAATTCTTTTTTTTGTCAGGGGAAAAATCATTTGTATCCATATAAAATATGCCATTTGAATTGTGTACACTGGCAATCAGGCGGAGACTGAAAAGCAGCTCCTAGAGCTGAGTCTTGCTGCCTGTTCTGTAGCATGTATAATTTTCTAGTTTATATGTCATACTAAAGATTTTTTGTTTGTGTATCATTGCACGCTACCGAATAAAACATTTTTTATTTTTTAATTTATTTTTATTTTTTACTTTTTACATCTTTATCAGATAAAATAAATGAATTTATTTTTTTTAAATCACCGTTTATCTTCTTATTACTTCTCATTAATTTTTGTTTGCGCCGGCCGCGGCCGGGTCGGTCGTGATAAATTAGTCGTTTTTATAAGTATACTATGAATAATTACGCGTTTGTAACGTTCGCATTTTATTCGAAATTTATTTTTTTTCTGACGCCGATTTTGTAAATGATAGTGTAATGAGGCGAAATGTTGGGCCTATTTAAATATTACGACGCTAAATGCCGGTTCGCGTGGAATTAAAAATGCTGAACAAATATTAGTGGTGGATTTCGGATTAACATTGTTTTGATTAGATAAGTCGGGTTGGGGTAAAACTAAACTTCGCTAGAATAACGAATTAATTGTTGTGATTAGTACGAGTTACACACTCCGCTCTGTTTTTCAAGCGTGTGATTTTGAAAGACGTATTTTGATAAATTTTTGTTAACTTTATTTCCTTTCCCCTTCAGCGCCATAGTCCTACAAGGAACCTTTAAAGCTGGTGACCCCCCCCCCCCCCCCCCAACTCCCAAACAACAAACTAAAAAAAACCAAAAATTTCCCACTTTGGTCGGGGAGGGGGGGGGGGGGGGGAAGGGGGGGGAAGCTGGGGGGGGCCGTGTCAGTGACTGTTCTTGTACTCTTTGATCTTTTAAAATATAAAACGATTTTAATGCGGTTTTCATCAATAAATAGAATGATTCAAGAGACGTATTTGTATTTATAAATTTGCAAACAACTTTTATAGACTCTCTGCAGCACATATTTTCCTTAATTTTTTACGTAGATTTATTGAAAATACTTTAATTTTTCGTACCTTCAACCTTTTAAACCTTTAAATAAAGTAATTTCAATTTTTATTAAATCACAAGTAGCGCCCTCAGTATGAAGTTTCAGTAAACATAGCTCAATTTTACTGATGCGTTGCAGTGTCCATAGAGCGTGACAATGAATTGTATCAAACGCTATATAGATGGCATTACTGTACATAGAGGAAAAAATAGTAATGCTTTTAATCTACTATATAAAATTCTCGTGTTTGTTGCTATGCTGCTCCGAAACGGCGTGACCGATTGTTATGAAAATTTTTGTGCATTTTTGGTAGTGCAATTTAAACTAAGTTTTAAACCTCTAAGTAATAAGAATAGCCCATGCGGGTAATGTTTTGTTGGATACAGCTAGTTTTTAATAAAAATCTCATTTTATTCACCTATTTCATAAACAAACAAATTACCTATAGCAATTACTGTTTTTGAGCATACCATTTTGAAAAGTCACTTTATCAGTCAGTCAGGTTCATATGTAGTCCCGTCATTTGGTTCAAAACACAACGGTTATCTATAAAGTCTTCCGGAGGTTTTAAAAATTGGACATAGATTTTTAAAAATTTGATATAGATTATAGATTTTGACCTTACTACCTCGCTTTTCGGCCGCTCGCGCCGCCATATTAGAAAAAAGGCGCATAAAGGCAGTTTTTTTGAAAATAACTCCTTTCTGATTCATTTCACAATAAAAACAGTTATATACAAAATGAAACTAGTGACCTACAATTTATTTATCTACCTTTTTTTTCATAAAATCACTACACACGAGCACCGTAAATTGTTTTGGTCGTTATATTTGTGAATTAAAAAAATAATTTAAATTTACTGAGGTTTGTGAGGGTAGTTTTTCATATATTATTTTTTTTGACAGATAACACATCTAGATATGAAGTTAAATTATACTATATTAAAGCACAAATCTATAGACGTGACAGTCTTTCAGTAAAGTGTACCAAAAAGCGACTCAGGTTGTGGGATAGTGTCAATTTAATAATAATATTTTATTTTATAAGAAACACTAGAAAAAATGAAATTTAATGAAATGAATGAAAATTACTTGTCTAAATACTATATCATGAAGAGAACCGTTACAAAGAACTAGTAGCTGCACCAAAACTGGCTTAAATCTTCAAAGTGATAAATATTTCTAGTATAGTTTTAAAGGCGTTACTTAGCTGTGACTTTGCCAGTGTTAATTTATCTATCAATCAGATATCTTACATTTTCTGTAAATGGTATTCTATGTGCTTTTCAAAAAATATCATAGAGAAAAAAAAACTGACTCTACAAAAAAAAACACAAAAACACTCCCAAAAACTTACTACATACAAAACTCAAAATCGTGGATGCAATTAATTTTTTATTGTTGTATGAAATTATCAAGCATGCATCAAACTTCAAGACCGAATTCGTAATATCCAAATCCGACCCAACACTAAGGTATGAAATATGTATATGAAATATGTATAATTATATATTTATTAAATATGTATTTATTTATTTATATATTCGCATTTATTTATTGGTATTGTACACCCTACTTTCTGTTATGATTATTTCCATACCCAAAACTAGGTTGTCTGGAAGAGATCGCTATGTAGCGATAAGACCGCCTAATTGTACTAAAATGTTTTTCTTTTCTTTTTTATTAATTATTGTTTTCTATGTGTTCTTGTGTACAATAAAGTTTATTCTATCTATCTATCTAAGGTGAAGGATGTAGGAAAGAGGATGGTCGAACTAAAATAGAGTTAGGTAGGACACATGGATAGACTTGGTCATGACAGGTGGTCTACGAATCTCACTGAGTGGTGGCCTATTGGATTGGAGAAACCCTGGTCGTCCCATGGCTCGATGGGCGGATGCTATAAAGAGACTATTATGCCGGAGCCAGACATAGCTTCATTTGAATGATCATTTCAATGATCATGTAGAGTGACCAGGGACTTTGTGTAACTTCACAAAGTTTTGTAGAACTTTGTACACTTCAAGGTCAAAAATGCACTAACACTTTTAACAATTGTGTAACCACCTACACCAATGTTTAACCAGAAATATATAAATTAGTCTAGCCATTTTCAAGTTTCGGCATCACCAACAAAAATACGAATTTATGTTTGTATATACAAAATAAATACAGGTATCAAGACATCAATAAATACAATTAATAATATAAAAAATCTTACAATAAATTATTTTAAAAAAAAAGAAAACCGCCTTCAAAACAAAAAGGCGAGGAACTAAAAAACAAAAAATAAATAGTACTTCCATACGATTTAGTAGACACTTACTGATGTGTTGAAGTTGGTACTAAGCCAAATAGGTTCTCCGCTAAATTGATGTAGATGGCACCAACTTCAGCACATCAGTAAGTGTCTACTAAATTAGTTTACTAATTGTTAATATATTAAGTTTTAGATACCTCTCGATGTGTTGGAAAGACGGCCATCAGTGTAGGGAGGAACCTATTTATTTAGCTTGGTACTGACTTCAACACGTCAGTAGGTGTCTAGCACATCATTATGTATACCAATTATTTTTTCTTTTCAGTTCCTTGGTGTCTTTTGTAAGCAGTTTTCTTTTTATTTAACAATAATTTGACGTAAAATATTTAGCATCAAACGTTTTTGCATCACGTATTAATATAAAAATTTATATTTATCTCACTGCTTATCTATTTTCCAGGTCCTCAGTCTCGCAGTGACGTACATCACAATTGTTATACAATTCATGTTGTAGATTATTTTCAAAAAGTTAGTCATCTGTTTGAAAACTTGCATATAACAAATACTCATACGAAGCCGGGCCGCTAGAACTATGTAACTTTTGTTTTCCCTGCGCCTGTGTCACTTTGCAGTTCATGCTTAATTGGTAAATTGACGAGGCATTCCGGGGATGCCATAAATTTAGATTAAAGAAATATTATTCCATGGTGATAAAGAAAAGAATAGCTGAGTTTTTCGCGAGCTTTACTTAGATCGGAATCCACGCGATCTTATTTTTTAAGAAGAAAATCTTATCAACGTAATATCAAATGACCATTTGCAAAAAATGTAATTTACAATCAGTATTGAACTCTGTCTTTGTATTGATTTTACAGAAGCACGAAAGTTGGTTTAACTAAAAAAATATATACACTTATGTGTTTGTAGATGTTAGTGTTTGGTGATTAATAAAAATATAATACGAAATATTTGTTTCATTTTATTCTTCGCTATCTCCGTCACATTAAGCAATTTGATTGAATTAATGAATTACTCAAAAATAGTATCCATAATAAAAAAGTTGTTTAACAAATCTCGCCTTTATAATAAAGAGCTATCCAATGATATCCCACATAACGGAGTTGAATGGGAGCGACCCCCAAAATGTAAAATTATTATCATTTTACGATGCCGCAAATAAAATCTATACGCAGTACATAACTGCAACAACTTTCATGCATTTGTGATTACTCTAGTAGTTAGGTCCGTGAGACGGACAAACGGACGAATAGAGCGAAATTGTAAGGTTCCTCGTAGGACTACGGAACCCTAAAAAGACCCACACTCAGTTGCATCACCTGTCCATCTGGACATTGATTTATTTAGATAAATAAGGCTTATTCAGGGCGTGCCTGTTCGATAACTGGAGGCGTTAATAATAATTGAAGATGTTTAATAAGTGTTGCTGTAACGTTTATTTTCTCGTCCCTTACTCGTACCTCCTCTCTTTACGCTTAGTTGTAGAGTTAATTAGAATATTAGGTATCTTGAAGTGTTACTGGTTCTCTCGAAAATACTGATCTTTTTTTAAATGCAAATGAGAGTAAGCAAATAAGGTACGAAATGTAAATATCACGTGCGCTATCCCGAAAATAAACTACCCAACTATCGGTAACATTAATACGGCCATCTTGTATCCTTTAGAAACATTTGACAAGCCTCTTTGTATGGGCGAGCGATGAAGGCCCTGGTCCCGAATATAAATTAGGGGTTTCAAGGATTAGTAATTGGAACGACGTTTAAGTTGACATCGGTTAATGGTACAAACGAGCACGAAATTTAATTACACTTTAACACCAGTTCCAGACTCAGCTACCTAGCTAGGTACACCAAGGATTTAGTGCCGAAGTAATTCGAAGTTGCTTAAATTAAATTTCAATGAAATGGCTCGTATAATAGGTACCCAATAATTGTCAGTCTACTGGAGAACACAAAAAAAAAGTCTTCTTAAATAGACAAAATTGACAATAATTTTGTCTTTTTAAGAACATTATAAAGAACGAGTTTCTCCATAAAACAAGGTATTGTCCTTGCAGTTAGATAACAACAAGCATTCACATTATTAGTTAACTATATTTTTTATACAAATTAGACTATTTAAAGTACTGAACAATTTTTTTTAATGTATATTAACCTACCATTAGATAAACATAGTAAATACACTTCAGCGCCTTGCTCACATAGCCTGAAGATTGTGGGCCCGAAGAACATACACTCATCGTCCGGGTGCGCAGTCACTAACAGTACTCTTCTAGCACCAAGTGCTCCCCTAGTTCTTGTTGGTAACTTTCTGGCGTAACGACGATAAACAACACAGCACACACATAAATATCCAACCAACCACACACTAATATAAAGTAAAAAGTTTTTAACATATATTAAAGTTTCGGCCACAAATTTTAAGTAAAAATTATAAATGTATTCTAATTTGTATGGCGACTCAGTAAATAGCATTTCTGAATAAAATGACTAAATCTATCACTTATAACGGTCACTAGATATAGTTTATTCATCTGTTTTATTGTTCAATTTATATAAAAGTGTATATTTAATACAAAAGTTAATTCAGCGTTAGTATAGTTTTAAAATAAATTATTAATTCATCAATCAATTGAATTTGTCAATTTGAATTTTGATAGTTGACAATGTTGCCGTCAACTTTTGACGTTTTTGAACCCTTTTTCTGTCTCAGTTTTGGATTTGAGGTTGATGTTTTGAGTTCGATATCATTAGTACCTAAAGTTTTCACAAAAAGACTATCATTGTAGAAATAAATTTTTACCCGTTATAAACCACTATGGATTATTAATTACATCTTTAATAAACACATAGTTTTGTGTATAATATCATACAATAAACAATTATAAATATTACTTCTATGGTACATTTGAATCAATAAAATTCAGTACATAATCTACTATTTAGACCTGTTTGACAATCCGACAAACAATTGTCATCTGTGCTGTGTATTTTATCCTACTTTGGAATTAAGATGATTGAAATAAGGGACAAACAAAAAACAAAACGATAACTAGGCACAGGCAGACCTAACCGAACTTAGTGTAGATAAGATTTTTTTCCGCCTGTAAATATATTGTCGCAAATTTCCTCTTGTAAATAATTATTTTGTCGGTATCAAAAGTGAAAATGATTCAGCCAGATTATCCTTCAGCGATGGGTTTACTTGCCCATCTCAATTCGGACGAGCTTAAAGAAATGCTCAACGACGACACTAAGTTTGATTCGATATTGAAAGACGTAAAACAGGTAATTACAGATATAATTTACTGATAATAGACTCAATTCTAACGCATGATTCTTTCTCAGTAATAACAATTACATTAAATTGTTTAAGCGAATTCATGATATCACCATTTATTACTGTGTATACTTTTGCATATGATTGATTATGACTAAAAATATTTTTTTTATTTATATTATTAAGTAGACAATATCTCATGTAGTGTTAGAATGAAATGTGAATACAAACCTATAATTTTTATATGTATTCTTTTCCTTATAAAGACATAAATGAATTATTGTTAGGTAAAGGATTGGGAAACGGAAAAGGAAATGATAATAGCTAGCAACAGGTCCTTAGCTGAATTCAATTTAAGTAAAGAGCCAGATTTGGAAGAGTTGAAAGCTGAGGTGCAAGAGAGGTCAACAGCTGGAGAACAGCTATGCAGCCATATTCAAGAGCTACTTGGTGAATATAGTAAGTAGACTGTGTGATCACTTTAAGTGGAATACTCAGTAATTTTCACAAATAGTGTTTTCAACACTAGAACTAGTATTTACAATCATTTGCCTAAGTAAATCATAGAAACGTGATATGAATTCATTTAAACACAAATTTAAAAAAAATTCTGATAGAAAAGTTGTAACTATAGGATTACTTACCTTAGTGGTAATTTTAATTTTTACTGTAACTTTTATTTCCTTTCTCATTTCTATGGATGTTAATTTTAAATTATATTAGGAGTGTTATTACACTCCTTATATATTAAATTAGTATTTTTGTATTTTAAAAGCCCATTATATTGCTATAATTTTAATTAGTATTGAGGTCATCTGTGTATTGCAAAGCGTATAAGTAGAATATGTATGTATTTTTTAGCTGTGAGACCTTGTGTAACCTAAGCTTTTAATAAAAAAAAAATTGATATGATTCGAATGATTGTAGTGCTATATCAGTCACCATAAGTGATTGCTTTCATTTTAATTGGATACTATGAAGAATAGTTTATTAAACACTTACCGGCGAACTTATAACGCAGTTCAATTGCTCTGAACCCTCATGTAATAGGTCGTAGGCTTTATGTAGAGAATTTGTATCGAGATTGACATTCCTGGACAGCATTTTCATCTTATCCTTGTTTACAAAATGGTCTTCCTGCTCTTCGGAAAACGCTTTTTCCACGTGATATTTCAGTAATGTAATCCTCCTCGAAACCATTACAAGCAAAACACAATCGAATACAATTTCACTATCACTTACCAGTACTACTAAGTACAACATGTTAAGTGACCAATGAAAATAGTAATATTTTTGTAAATACGCTATCCCGAAGATGAATTCTGTTACATTATAGATAAGGAATAACGTCAGTCCAATAACGTACGAAACAGTAGGTGTCATTAAAGAAACATCTTCACAAATATTCAGTTTTTCATCGAAACGTTGGAGACAGTTAAAAAACTTTCTAAGACTTTTTCTCTGAAAAATTACAGCGTTGAGCGCTAGAATTATAAACTCAACAGAGGACGAATACAGATAATATAAACGAAAACCGTTTGTAAAGTCAGTAATAATTAATATTACACCAAATGTGGTCACTAAAATGAAACAGTAAATGTAGCTGCACAATAAAATGCATTTTCTGTAATTGAATAAGTACAGCCGGTTCACTCCGATAAAAACTCCGAATGTAATTAAATACTTTATCGTATCTAAAATGCTTTCCTTCTTTTGGGCTTTATTTTGGCTTTGTAATTCCAATTCCAAAGGTTGTACTTTTATTTTTTTAACATTTTCCATTTTATCCGAAGGTACCAATTTACGAGCAGTTCACTTAATGATCGCAATGAGATATCTAAACGGGGTAAAGGAAAATTATATAAGCTGTTCGTGAGTTGTATGACAAACAATATAACACTAATGAAAAACTGTTTACTTCGTCAACGTAATACACTTCACTAATTGATACATATTGACATATTAGGGTCCTAACCTTTTAAGGTGTTCTTCACTATCATAGTAAAAAGGTTTTTTTTTTTATATAGAATATAGTTGAAAATTTATTGCAGTAAATTTTATATGACATCATCTGTATTTTGGCCTAAAGAAAACTATTTTCAGCGTAAATTCAGCTGCCAGGTAATATTTTTAAATCACGTTATTTTCTAGTTTTGAACAAACGAATGTAACTTTTTCAAACTGATTATGAAGAAGAAATCAAACTCAACTTTTACCAAATCTGTCTTTACAGTCAATACTATGTTATTGCTGACTTACGTATATGAAATACATATATTGTTCTTATTTTTCTGTGATAACAATATATAGATATTGTTATATATTGGTTGTTAATAAAAAGTAGTTAAGTAACTTTCGCAACTGCCAGGGCTCTATCAACACAAGCTAAACGGAAAGGCGCTCCTCTGAAAATTGGCATTATGAATAATATAGCATTATTAAGTACATAAGATTTCAAAAGAATACCCAAGGGTACGTGTTGAGGGGATTAAAAAAAAATAAAAGCATTAATCCATTTTTTTCAAGCACTTCAATTAATTTTAGAATTATTGATGGTACAGAATATAAGAATGCAAAATAATAGTATTTGTATTATGTATAAAAGTGCTTTTAAAAGCCTCGTTGAATAAAATATCTTTTGAATTTTGAATTTGAATTTGTCTGTGTACTTAGACGTTTCAAATTAACAGGACTCTATAGTCTAGTATTTAACTCATATTTTTCTTCAACTCGTTTTTAACCGTGAACTTTAGCCAATGTCTGGCTCTAAGTTTCGTACATATTTTTTTCAAATTCGTAGTAAAAGTTTTTACATTTGTCCTGTAGTGAAAACAAGAATCCCTGTAATATACTGAGACTCTTTAATATAACAGCTGAAAGCACTCTGCGCTTGCTAAAATACGGGCCATCAGAAAAGTCGGAAAACTCTTTAAGAATCCCTAAAAGTCGAGTGCGACAAAATAATGCTAGTAAGTCACACCCGGCGTCACAATAAGCTTAGAATGTGCCCAAACTTTTTATATTGGTCTTCCGTGTTAATATTGCGATATTTAACGGCGCCTACAACTTTAACCCCATTTCGTCGTTCATAATAATACTTTTCTCGTTTTTTTGTGTCTTCCACATGGGTCTTTGGGTTCCATAGTATAACACGGAACGCTATATCCAAACTACTAGACGTAGAGACTAGAAATTTTCCATGTTGATAGCACATGCTAAAAGGGTATGTGGTGGGGTCCGGTGGGCTGCGTGTGCCAGGGGGGGGGGACGGCGGGCGCATGAAGATTGCCGTTCTGGACAAATATTGGAAAAACTTTTGATTAAATTCAGAATTATTACATTATGAGGGTTTTTTATTATAAATATTCACCAGAGGATTTGGCTGTGGAGCGAGTTAAGATGACCGATTGCCATCTGACGTCATCTTCGGTATCCCAACGATCTCTAAACCTTACAACTAATATCACAAAGGACATTAATCGGGTCCCATTGTTTTACGTGCTTTCCGAAACACGGAGTTGGTAGGATATGAAATATAAACCAGTGTTAGAATGAGTCACCCATCTACCACCCGGTTGCAACAAGAACTGTTTAACCTAGCGATCGACTCAAATGATGACCACTGATTAGGCCACGACCTCCTCAAGCTCCGCTAGCCTATCATACATTTAAAAAAAAATAGATATAAACACCTGCAGTGATATTCTCCATTCGCGTTCTATCCTCAGGTCTCCTTCTGCTGCAACAGCTTTGGTTTCGGCGGCCGCTGTCTTTTGGCCCAAAGATCTGGAATTCTCTTCTAGTAACTTACGAGCGTTTCTGTCTTCCTGCAACC
The DNA here is from genome assembly GCA_024363005.1 of Charaxes varanes. NCBI lineage: Eukaryota > Metazoa > Arthropoda > Insecta > Lepidoptera > Nymphalidae > Charaxes > Charaxes varanes. The sequence goes on along the minus strand of JANCMC010043217.1, from coordinate 12,988,721 downwards.
TGTTTTACTTATATAACCTAACTTATCTTCGGAATACTTTATACAATGTATAAACAACCAAGCAATGAAGGGACGTAATTTCGTCAATAACAAAACGGAACATAAAGCTGTATGAAATTAGATTTGTTTTACTGTTTCTCTTCAGTCAAAGGTCCTTACTAAGACAGTCTGTTCTATTGACTAATATTCTCTATGCCCTCATTCGCACGAGAGTTAAAAAAGCGTTGCTTTAAATCTCGGCGTAGACGATTTTTCGGCATCGTCGATACGAAAATGTACCGTATATATACTTATATAGCGTTGAAAATAGAACATTGCCCGATAAAAAAGCGTTGCGTTATAATATAAGCGCAGCCGTGTGATCACGAACTTGGAAATACATATAATCTATTTGTACGCTTTTTTAACGCACGTTAAAAAAGCTCTCGTGCTAACGAGAGCTAAATGAACCATTTCGATAAAAGGACAAAAAATTACGTATAATAAAATTTGGGACTTTAATTTGAGATATATCATAGTGCCTATATATATGCTAATTTTAGTTTTTTTTTCCTTATACTATAGTGATAAAAATATAGGTTTATGACTTATTCATTAAGGGATAAGAATTTCGGCACATTGTTGAACGATAGCTATTTTTTTAAGTTTGTCTATCAAAGGTAATCTATCTAAGGTACATATATACCGAGAAATTGCTTTTATATCAATTATTTTTATGATCACACGTTATTTTATTAAATGTTGAATAAGTACTATGGAAGGTGACATAAAATGGAAAGCACAATATTTAAATATTGAACTCTTTGCAAACATTTAGTTAGCCATATTTTACTGGGAAGAGTGTAAAACAAAAATATGACTTTGTAATTGAAGTCACATACGTTGTATTAAAGATTTTAGCAGACATTGTCAGTAAAGCGACAGAGATTAAAACGCTAAAGCATTACAGTTGATATTTTAATTAGGTAACTTTTTAATGTTTGTTTAGAATACTCATATCGCACGTTTACTCATAAACTGACCTAACTCAAAGAAAGCTGATTTTCGGAAAATCGCAAAAACGTTTTGTCATTTACGACTTATTCCGCTTATAATTCGATAAAAACGGTATTATAGTAATAAATTATGTATTTTTATAATAGTTAATGAAGTGATTAATGATATTTAAATGTTATTTTAAAGATATTTTAGTTTAAAAGACAAAAATAGCTGTATCTCAGAGTTGGATTGACATATCGAAATAATTCTTACATTGGCAAGTAGAGAATGTTGAAACAAAGGTGCCTGTAACATTAACTCTCTTTAGACCTAGAACTTAATCGATCAGTTTATGACTAAGCGTGGGATGTGGTTGGTTACAGGAAAGGTAAGCAACTAAAAAATAAGAATTTACGTAATTAAAATGTCATAATTTTTTTAAGTAATTATTAAATAAAACAGACTTACGCACGTTTTCATAAACGCTTAATAAACTATTTTTTTAAAGAATGTGTTTTGTCCTACTCATTGATTTAAAACATACCAATAAACTAACACAGATTAAATTTTGATATTTGTATGTTTATTAAACGTTTTAGAAATTTATGAATAAAGGCGATACAGTTTAATTTTGTATGTCAAGGACTTTAATGTGCCAAGACGATTTATTTTATTAACGCTAACGCTCTTTTCATGTCCAGGACCGATAGATTGTAGACAGTGATAACTATACTTCAGTCATATAGAGACTTATTCAGACCTCTTGATACCAATGTACTTTATATCCTATTGTTATGAAGAACATAAATAACAGTTTAAACATTATGTAGGTACTATAAAGTCATAGGAACACAACATATATTAATATTATTGTTTTGCTGTGATTATCTATAGGTTAGATTTACTTGGTTATTGGGTATTGCCACGATTGAGAACCTATTGTATAATACAGGAATGAAGACAACAGAAACGTCTATAAATTCCGTAATTATCGATTTATTTTTTTATTGCTAACGTTATTTCGTGCCTAAAACCAATTCACTGTCAGAAGTTATAAATATACTTTTATTATTGCTACCACACTATTGTTGTATCCTTCATTTTGTCATCTTGAATATAGGCAGCATTTATTCAATATACATTATTTAAAGGCATAGAAATTCAATTTGACTAGTTGAAAAGAGGACTATGAAAGTCCAATACACTTGGACAGATGGGCAAAGATTTCTACAGATTTCGATCAGTTGACCAGTGGGGCAAGCACGAGCATTTAACTTCGGACCCTTCTAAGGCGTCACGCGGACTGCATTAGCATTAATTAAAAGCATGATACGATCAAGACTTGCTTCCTATGGCCCTAAGAAGATCAAGAAAGCGTGACAATCTTGGGGAGCGTAAATAATATATAAATATATGTATGTATATAAGTGAAGGAAATCGAGGACGGCTTTTGCCTAGCAACAGTGGTATAGGTTATAAAAAAAAAATACCGACATTAAAGTATTAGCCGCTACACTCGTATCGACACATCGTTGTTAATTATACAGCACATTTTATCGGTGCATTTGGATGGCGATCGCTCATATTCGCAGTTCATCACGGATCTCTAGGAACGTTTGACTTAACAGCACAGTTTTCACTGCACAGTTTTTTCACAACTTATACTATACCTGTGTGGGTTATGAGAAGGAATGTTTGATAAATTCGATCTTTTATGTGGCAGGCCAATTTATTTTATCAAAGCTAATGCTCTTTTCATGTCCAGAAACGATGATAGATCGTGAAAAATGATAACTACGAGTGCATTATAGTGTTATAAGAGAATTATGTAGTCCATTCGGAGTGGTCTTTTACACATTGGCACTTAAAGCCAACTAACTCCAAAATTCTGGAATGATTATTTAAAAATACTTTTTATCACAATAATCTTTGATAGCAATTAAAGTCTTATGACAGAAAGAGAACGAAAGTAATTAAAGTTTCAGGCAAATTATTCTATTCTTTTTTCTTTTAAAAATTATAGTATAGCTAATAAAACGGAAGAGACTGGATCCCACAACACAGGGAATCCTAGTGTGCGACACAGAGTTTTTGTTAACCTCTGTTTCTATGTCTTCCTTTTGTCAATAAACAATTTTGAATTTTATCTTCTTCTGTTTCAGTTGTTAAATCAATTGAAAGTATTTATATAAAGTTGTTCTATAATCCTTTATTCTCCTTTAATGTAAATGTTCGAAGCGAGTAACCTTTTTAATTGAAAGCGAGAACTTGGCGGAATATTCTGTTAGGGAACGTAAAGAAACTTGCGATACGAAAGTTTTTAACGACTTAATGATTAGCTTTATTAGTTGTCGGCAATATGCTTTAACTATCTACTTGCGTAGTTAGTATACTAGTTTATTTATTAGCCTTTTATACAGTATTTATTTGCTTTTAGTTTTACGAAACTTTGCCTTTGATAAAATAAATAGTAGAAGAGTCCGTTATCTAAGAAATCAATTCGACTGATCTTATTCTGCAGCGTTATATTCCTGCTATAGCAAGCTAAACTAATTTTGATAGAAATTTTAACGAAAACGTATGTTAACAACATATATACACGATTTAAGGTCATATTTGGTTTTATATTGATGTTAATGTTGTAATAAAGATGTTAAATATCAAAAGTAATAAAAGAATCCAAAGAAACTAAAATTAAAAAGATCTCTCAATCTTTATATCCCAATACCATTAATCAGTTTTATATCTATCATCCTAGGAAAAAGTTTAATGAACATAATATAATAAATAAGCACAATTTTACCATTTCCTTAAGGGAGAAAGATTTTTCATAGAATTCACACGGAATTTTCGCGAAGGTATAATCTGATCTCAAAAACCTCAAAATTTGAAATTCCACCATCATCACCTCGATGTTCTTAAGTCCACAACCGTGCGCTTTTTTTCCAGAAACTTTTTGTCTCGAACAATTTGTCTGTGGAATCAGTGGCCAGCTTCGGTATTTAAAAACGGATAAGACTTAGAGACATTCAAGAAAACAGCATACTAATTTCTCAAAGGTCTGCAACGCATCTGCGAGCCCTCTGATGTTGCAATCCATGGACGTCGGTAGTCACTTATGTGAACCGCCTGCCCGTTTGCTCCTCGTTTTATAAAAAAAAATTAAAAACTAGGCATTAAGCTTGTGCTAAGAGTACGTCCGACTATAACCTAACTGATCTTACTGATTTAGAGATAAATCCGTCCTTTTCACCGCTAAGCTACTGCGCCTCTATTTCAAAGTTATACGCGAGTTTAACGCCGGGACATCTCGTGGAAATTCGGTTGTAATAAATTAAGCGGCCCTGACACGATGATGTTTATACAATACACTGGAGTTTACGTCTGGGTGCGGATAAAATACAGTTGGTTGGGCTCTGAAAGCGGTCAAATTGTCTGTTTAAGCGGGTATTTTTAGGCTGTAATAATGAGTCACGGTAAGCACTCAAAATTACAGATTTCAGTTCATCATCTACCAACTTAATATGATATATGCCTCTACTGTATGTATTCAAATTAAGTATTCGATATTTAGGAAAAAATATACTTCTTAATTAATCACTTATCCGTATAATACACATCACGTATATATCGATACGTCCCACGTAAATTGTCATAACCCTAAATTTCAAACTTTACAGTAGATCGTTACAAACATGCTAATTGAAATAAAATCGTCTTTATATATTTCACATTTGTGTATAAAATTATATAATCAATAGTGAGGATTACATTATTGTATATAATAATATATTAAAAAGTGACTGTTATATTACAATTTAGTTATTTGTAACGCTCTATTGTAAAGCTGGGACTTTGAGGTCATAACAACTTACATGTGAAGTATCGATATTAGGGATTCATCATTATGTCATCTGCTGGACTAAACTGACCTTTCCTAACACGTCAGATTTCATGCTGGAAAACCGAGGTTATACAATTATACAGTATAAACTAAATGCTGTTATAGAAGACATGAAGTCCAAGACAAAATGAGAAGGAGAAGGAAAGGCAGAAAAGAGAAATGCAGATGAACCCTAAGCAGAAGACAATATTTTTAGTAAATTTAGCACTTTTAACAAAAACAAATGCAAAGACGCGAGCAAATACTAGCCATTAACAGAGTTTCGAAGTAGTTCGTACACCAGTAACAGTTAACTACTGTGGGCTATCTCCAGGAAATTCGACTGCGATAAATTATACAGTTTTGACAGATGACGTACAATACAATACACCCGAGTTTAAGTTTCGGTACAGATAAAGTATACTTGGAGTTGTTTGTGTGCCGGACCACTGGCTTGTTGTTTTGGGGGAAAGATAACTTCAACAATAATAACTTAAAACAATAAAATACAAGAATATTCTATACTTTCTTTAGCGTTTCCCATACACGATAACAAATTGGTTTTTGGACCGAAAAATATATCCATCGCCTCAAATTTTTTCGTCCATCTATCGCATGTCGCATTACAAATGAAAGGGGCTCGGCAGAACAGCCAAGGACAATGTGACGGGGCCCAGGACTAGCAAAGGTTTTACTAGCATCGTGGTTTCATAAAACCACATTTTTTTCAGTTATATATGATCATATATAACAGAAATATGCCGCACCTAAATATGCACCTTAACATTTTTTTTTTCAATATAGAATACTGGCTTTAATCCACCACTTCAACGATATTGTTTTCTTCTACTTTCATATAAACGTTGAACCCCTATTTCACCTCCTTAAAATTAGTTTTCGGGACAAAAATTACTTACGTCCTTCTCCAAGGTCTTGTTTACCTCTATATTCATTTATAATATTAATAAGATTAGGAATATCTCAAGGTCCTTTTAACTTTGTGCTAAAAGTAAACACGAAAATAACCTAGTCGAAGTTTGAACCCAGCACCATTACGGGCTTCAGTCTGAGCTGCTATCGTTAAGCTATCTCCTTATATAATTTTTTTCTGAAATGCAAGCGAACCATCTGATAATAACTAGCATAAAGATATTCAATACAAATAAAAAGTTGTAGGCGTGGGCCGGTTAAAACCGGTTAAGACCGGCCCCGCACCGGACTACAACCGGGAAATTTCGACGTTACAAACAGACCCTTTAATTTCATGTCTATGTGTAGATTTATAGGTGTATTACAAAAGTAATATTGGATTTCAAAATTTGTTTAATTTGCATGCAGACAGTAATATAAACAATCAAAGAAATTTTAAAATCACCTAAAGTAAAGAGATAGGCACATTTACTATTATTATCTATTTATATAAAAGATAATTTTTTTTTTAGCATGACAATTTTGGACAAGCTTTTCCAAATTTTCAAATTTTAGTGAATGATACTTGGAACCTCAACGATTAAAAGAGTATGGGTCTATTGGACGAAAGCGTCTTTTGTTTTCAAAGGTTGTCACTCATACGTAAACGCATTGATCCAATAAATATGATTTATTGTACAATGCATCGCATTGTACAATAAATCATATATTTTAAAATCAATTCTAGTTTTGTATAAAAGTTACCGTGTGGTTTACGTTGCACTGAGTAATTTAATATAAGTAAAATTGTCTTTAAATAAAAAAAAAAAACACTAGAATAATCTTGCGAAGCGAATTACTTATTTAGTTTAAAATTTTAAGCAATGCATTGAAAGCATGAATGACGTATTTCAGTATTATGTGATAAACTAGTTAACAGCTGATTGTGAGCTCAACCCATTATCAACATTCTGCATGACCCATGTCAAAGACTGGGCATTAAAAAGGTAAATAAACTATATCGTGCCAACTGGGAGCGGTATACTTACTATCTAATCTATATTATTCACCCTGTCGATTGGGCAGCAGTGAAAACGTTCCGTCTACATGGTGACCGCGATGTAACAAGTAGTTTTTATGTATAAATGCGATCAGCCTTTATTCTCTATAGATTTAGCAGGTGCTATACGCGAGGCCTAAACTTAAATAAGAATCCTGAGAGTAGAAAAGTGAGAGATAATGTAGTCACGGCGGTTTTGTTTATCATTGAGAGTGCTGAGGGCGGAACAATCTGGGAATAGTGAATAAATCACTTACATTCACCTTGTTGAACAGAGAACGACCTGTTGGAGCACTTGGTGGTGGACCCGCCTTCCGCTCAGTGGATTCTGGGTTCGATTCTCGCCTCGAGTCTGCATGTGTGTATTTATATCTTGAATATATTTGTGTATCAATCAGCCGTTAAATAACTTAAAGGACCTTAAGTTTTTTAAAAGCGAAATCTATCAAAATATGGAGTTGGATTTACGAAGTTACCTTAGAAACAGACGACCGTGTGTTGATAGTCCTCTGTATTCATCATTTATTTATGAAAAGCGGTGTCGAGCTGTTGCTGTATTGCAACACCTGTACTATGAGCGATGATCTTAAGTCGGATTTGACCCCGACCGAGGAACGCAATTACACCGTGCTCTGTATCTAATGCTTGACTTCCATACCTTGTTAACTTTGGCATTGCAACACTAATTAGACGTCTTAGCAACCGATCGTGACTCTGTATTTAGTCCTTTTAGGTTAAAGTTTCTTGCGAATTATTCGTACAATATTTACAAATACTTGGCAATAATGATTTTAGACCTAGTTAAAATAACATACCTATTGATTGACGGCAAACAAGCGGGAATTCTGGGCTTATACTTATAAGGGGATCCTGCCTTCAAATGTCGAAGTATTCTATATTTGTTCTGTATTAGAAAATTTGGAATTGTGTTATAAAATGATGAAATCGACAACCGAACTAAATTTTGCGCTATTATTTAAAAAAAAAAAACAAGTTGAATGTATCGACAAAAGCACAAGTAAATCTGATTATTAACGCGAATATTACATTGGCGTGTTCGTATTGAAAGATACATAGCTACAAAAAAGTTTTTACCCTAAAAATCATTGTGTCACTTTTTTCCCTGAAAATCGAAAGCAATAACCCCAATATGGCAACATTACTTCGTCTTCTACAACTAGTGTAGTGTGTATCAAATGACGTAACATGCGGACATACAGCGATCTGCTCGCTCTGATGTTCTGTTTATCGCCTCTAAATCACCTCGTGTAATGTATTTTAGGATGGGGGCGCGGCTCCGATGTACTACGAACTAATTCTCGTTCGTAAACATTTATTTGTCTGCAGTTAGTTATAATTATAATCGAAATATAAAAGTAACATATATTAACTTATCTTCAGTAAAAAGCTTATTGTAATCTGTGTTAAGTGTCTATCAGTATTACCACCATAAGTAAGATGAATTTTATTCGCCAGTCGTAATGGCGGCATTAATGACCCGCCACCAAAGCACAGCACTACACTGACTTTCCGATGTGCCTCAATGCACGTTTCGCTTCGACACCGAAGCATCATAATTAGAAGTCTACCTTATGCTAGCGCTAGACATAGCTTCATTTGAATGATCATTTCAATGATCATGTAGTGTGCCCGGGGAGTTTGTGTAGCTGCGCAGTTTTGTAGAAAACTTTGTAGTCTTCAAGTACAAGAATGTACAAACTACAGTACTACAGTTTGATTCTGACAATAGACCTGCACTCTGTCTTCGATACGAAACGAAACTGGCTACGACAGAAAGAGATAGAGAAAAAGCGTGCTTGCGCCTCCCTCTCTCTAGCCCTTACAGTAATATATATACGAGACGTAACTCTATATTTCTCTCTATCTTCACTAAGTAATATCTCTCAACTATTCGCCTCGAACAATCACACTTTTCGTAACACTCTCGTCACACATTCACTAACTTGGGGAGCCAAGTTAAGCGAGCGTAAAGAAGTTACCACTTCAATAATTTGGATGTGACTTTCTACTCTTTTACTTATCTGCTCTATCAGCAGCTTCTTCTGCGACGCTGGCCAGCCGACGTCGTAACGCGGCTGGGGGTGCCAGCGAGATGACGGGCGCTGCCGGAGCGGGACTCCTCTCCCCGGCTGCTGAGGACGCGGAACTGTTGTAGCCAGAGCTCTCTGGGGACACCAGCTCAGCACCCACGCCCTCCCGGATCACAAGCTCCAGCCGTCCACTGGCTTTCATCACTGATATGGCCTGTGTGACAAAGATCAATTTCTGTATTATTTTAACCTAATAAACCAATAAATAAATATATAGGACTAAATGACACACGGACGTCTTTTCCTAAGGTAGACAACTATACATATAGACAACCACCGGAGCCGAAGGCAGGACCACTACCAATTGCGCCAATGGGTCAGTCAAATGAAATTATTGTTTAGTAACAATAAGATTCTTATGTACAACTCGTTTGCCGCGATTTCGTCTGCGTAAAATTGCGAGAGCTCTTAGACTTCCTTAATGTTGCCATATCGAAAAATCCCTTCTTACCGGATGCCTAGTAACAACAAACTACCTACTTGCCAAATTTCGTCTTTATACGTCCCGCGGTTTTCGAGATTTCATATTAGGTGACCTGCCGGTTTTAATTGTTTACTTGTGTATGGAGACATTTCGTTATTAACATGTAGATTATTTGTGTATATATTGTATTTTTTCTTTACGATAAAAGTATTCCTATTGTATTCCTTTAAAATATTGTAATTCCCCCATAACCAAGTGTTCTTATAACGCATTTATATTATTATATAATGTATTAAATATATATTATAGTATTCTATAATATATATTTAATCATATCGTGGAAGGGTCTAGGCCCCGCGGTCGGCCATTGAAGCGGTGGATGGATGTGTAAAGGAGGACATGAGAGCCAAAGATATGAGACTCACAATACGGGATGCATCAGATCTGGCAAAGTGGAAGTGTAATACCGGTAAAGCGGACCCTCGTCATGTACCGGGACAACGCTAAGAAGAAGAAGAAGGATATATAATATTAATTTATGCGCATTCGGAGCCGTACAAGCGCCCTGCACGAGAATAATCCTACAACGCGTTTTCCCATAATGTGGAATAAACCTACCGCGTTATAGGGGGAATACAGTACATTGTTAATATATGCAGTTACAATGTATACATAGCAGCGTCGATAACATCGTTGAACCCTTTTTAGCAGCGCATAGCAGGTTTGACTCGTTAAGGCGTCGGCACAAATAGCTGTGCGTCTAAAGGACTTGTTTTGATGTTCTAGTAAAAAACTATTTAATTAGTATGCAGTTACTTAACCTTATTCATAGAGCTAGCTTGTATTGGGAGAGGGTGCAACAAAAACCTGTAATTTAGTCTACCCTTACTGCAAGTAACAAAAATATAGCAAAAAAAATAACATTTGAGACAAATTTAAACTCAAATCTGTATTCAAAAGCGAGAAAAAGATTTACTCTATATGAGTTTTTTTACTATATTATTGTTAGGTTAAAGTTATTTACTTGTAGTATGGGAGCCCATGAGGGGATTCTGTGCAATTCCGAGCGAATCAGAAAAACATATAGGGAGAATCCTCGCACCCTGTAATGTGAACTCTTAATTTAGGGGGGTTTGTTATTGGACCCTTATAGGATCCTTAGAAAAATCGAACGCGTCAGATTAAGATAAGGTCAGTTATATGATCCTACGAGTGCGGCTTTAGATGTCCTTTCTAATAATGAATTTATGATAGTTCTTGACAAGCCAAGGTCTTTTAGTAAGTTGCACAGGGATTTTGCTGGTATACCACTTACTTCTACCTCTATCGCGTATAAGCTGGCATTGCTTGAGACGGCACGTATTGTGATGAGCTTCCTCTTTCTGGAGTCCTAAACACCGGTTGCTTGAGTTCTTGCCCCGCTGCCGGCGGAGAACTATTTTTCATATATTTTTACATGATTTTTTAAAAACTAATATTTAAAAATGTACAAAAAATAAGTGTGTTAAATAAATTATGTTGCTTCCATAGGTTGCTTATATGTGAATATTGTGTTTAATATTGCTTCGCGTGGGTGGTCATGACATGATGAAATTTTTAATAGTCAACGCCCGAAACTCGGCCAATCCTAAATTATTCAAAACGTTAGGTACTTGTCTTGATTAACCTCAACATTACGTATTAATATTAGAAGCCTCAATACAAAGCCGCACGCCCCATTTCACTTTGGGGGAGTTTCCATGCATACTAAAGTTATAATAATGTAACGCGTTGGAGATAGTGAGCCATAGACAATAGCATAGTGAGATTGGTCTATCATCAAATATATATCATTCTGTCATCGATCGAATGACAGAACGGTATTGATCAATCGTGACGATAATACCTTTGCATCTATTTTTATCCTTTAGAATAGTTTAAAAAAAAATCACTTATTACTTACAACTTACATTAGTCAATTTACGTTACTGATTCTACCACATAAACACCCTAGCGTCGCTGTCAGTGGTACATGCTGAAATTATTTAGTTAATTTATTAAGTCCAGTAATAAATTATTTTATTTATTAAGTCCAGTGGTATTTAACAAATTAATTAATTACAAGGAAACATCTATTAAACACAATATATATTTAATTTTGTATTTATATTTTTGTGAATCACATAATTATAAAACACTTAAAATTAATTTAAGAAACGTGTGAAGTTGTCCACTCTATTTACTATTTACGAAGCGATACAACTTAGGGATTTAAGAAAATAATTAGTAACAGGTCTGCAACTCATCTATAAGCCTTCTGGTACTTCTTGTCCGCCCATACGCGTCAGAAGTACCTAATAAAATCAAAACCACTTAATCGATTTAAATCCCGTTTGTTTTCTTTCATTCCCTTTATTTCAGGAAAGTTTTAAAAGAAAAGATATACAGGAAAAGCGGGAAAAATATTTAAAAATACAAAACAATATAAATATTTAAAAATATAAACAAATACTGATGTGGTCGTTAATAATTTCAAATAGATGGCTTTCGTACTGTTTCTACTGACTGACCTGCAACGTCAAATTGTTATTTCATAACACATACGGGTATTGTCACGTTTTATGGAAAGGACACAAAGGGGATTGGTTAATTGGCTAATAAGACACGTGCCTAAATTCGAGCAAGACAACATCTACCGGGCTCGCTAGTAATGTTGTCTTTTTGCGTTACAGTGGCAGTTCTTACGAGGGACAATGGCAGAATGGCAAACGACATGGACTCGGCGTGGAGTCGCGAGATCGGTGGCTGTACCGCGGGGAGTGGACATCGGGGTACAAAGGACGCTACGGCGTTCGGCAGAGCAGCACCAGCAACGCGAAGTACGAGGGCACTTGGGCTAATGGCTTGCAAGATGGATACGGCTCGGAAACTTATGCAGATGGCGGTAAGCATGACCACCTTATTATTCTTATATATATTTAATTCATCCTTGGTATTTTATGTTTCTTACTATTGGAAATACGAGCGTTGCCAGGGGGGACATGGAGGAAGGCACCAGCACCTTTAGGAATTAAAATAATATAGCCAAATCCAAAGAAATCAAAGTCCTGACTCTACTCCCACGACTCGTTTGACGGATAAAACAAATCTCACAGTAGAAACTCGAATGAATGTATGTACTTGTCTATTCAAAGCATTTCGTTTGCGCTGTAGTTTAACCTGTATATAAAATTCATACTTTTCCATCAAACATCATACAAGCATGGCGCTACCTCTCGTATAGGCCTCTCCACACTTGTATCACACTTAACTTTGCGTGGCTCGTTGGCGCAGTAGACAGTGACCCTGCCTTCAGCTCGGGGGTCGTAGGTTCGATTCCCACCTCGAGTCTGGGTGTATTATCTATATGTATATATTTATATCTCTAAAAAATATTTGTGTATAACAGGCATCTGTTTCCATAATTACAATTTTTAAAAATTAACTACAATTTTATAGTTATAAATTCTTAATTCTATATGTATATAAAGATTACGTGTGTGTGTGTTTTTGTGTGCGCTTGCGTTCGTGCGTGTGTGCGTGCGTGCGTGGGCGCGTGCGTGCGTGTGTGCATATGTGCACGCGCGCGTGCGTGTGTGTGCATTTCTATATAATCATAGGATCTTGTTTTTAGCCACTTCGTCAATGTTTTTTTAACATTTGTAGTACAGCACTGGATGGATTTTAAGAACGTTATAAATTTTATAATACAAGTATAATAATATAAATATAGGTTGCATATGATATGCCTGTGGGGCGAGTAACTTAACATATGCACCTATAACTAAGTTATGGAAGAAGGGATCTTCTGGCACGAGTTTTTTTTTCACTAAAGAAACCCCGTTTTTTATACAAAAAAAATGTCATTTTGTTAAATACAAAACAATTTTCTTTTTTTACTCTGCAGAGTTATTAAAGACATTCTTTAAAAAAGCGCATACTTTCAATTTTATAGAACTAAATCGCAAAAATGTCGCATCCAGTTTATTTTCTGTTTGTAAACAAAATTCGTTCGGGAGATTACCTACATAGTTTTTACGCTATGTTTAAAATTTATGAGTTTTAAGCAATGACCCATGTGCCGAATATTCCGTAAAGATGATGGAGGGATATTCGATATTCGTCAATATTCTATTCCAATAGCCATGTGTAGTGTAATGTGATTCGCTTGTTGTGTCATATAAGTAAATCACCGCTGCAACGAGTTAGCGCAAAGTTGCTTTAAAACACTACTAGCTCTTTCCCGCGTCTGCGTCCTTAAAAATTTCTATGTCTGGCCCTATCGAAAAATCCGTTCTTAGGGTAAGTCTACTTTCTAAAACTAATATATCCTTGTCAAATTTCCTTACAGAACGTCCCGCGGGTTTCGAGATTTCGTGATAGGTGACATTGTTTATGTATGTATATATGTCTATATTAAAATATATATATATATATATATATATATATATATATCTGATTCTTGTACTAAGTACGTAACGTCCTTAATCTTTCGTAATAATATTTCGAAGTATTTGCACTCTTTTGTATATCAGAAGACATCTTTATTACTAACGCTGTATAATTAATATGTATGTATATATTTATAAAAAAATATAACCATTGTATTTTTTTTTGTACAATTGTGTTTTGTATTAATTTTATTGTATTTTATAAAAATTCTTTACAAAGTATAATAAAAGTAGGAATTTTATTAAAGATATATGATTTTGTAGCGTTTTGAGTGTACTGTCTAGCAGTTTTTAGATCTGTATTTCCGTAGTAACTACGATAATTGTCATTCATAATGATAACAATAATTTGTCCAAGCAGCAACTGCCTTAGAAGATTTGATTGTTTGTTTGCGTTGAACAAGCTCTGAAACTACTGGACAGATTTGTAAAACTCTTTCAACATTAGAATCCTAAATTATCTCTTATGAACATAGGCGTTGGGATATTTTCAAAAAAATTAGGGATCCGTATAAAAAATCGATAATGTTACGTACATATGCGGAGCCGGTGCGGACCGCTAGTCAGTTTGGTTACTTTCCCAAAAATGCATATATATATTTTTAACTATATATATATACATACATAAACAATGTCACCTAAACGAAACGACATCATGAAATTGCGATAACCGCGGGACGTACAATGATGAAATTTGACAAGAATATATTAATTTCAGAAAGTATACTTACCCTAAGAACGGATTTTTCGATAGAAAAATAAAAATTGTTTTGTATTTAACAAAATGTCAATTCTTTTAATTATAAATGGGGTTCTTTAGTGAAAAAAAAACTAATGCCAGAACATATGTACCTATAACTAAGTTATGGAAGACCATAACTTAGTTACAGGTACAACATATGTTAAGTTACGCGCCCCACAGGCATATCATATATTTATATTATTATACTTGTATAATAAAATTTATAACGTTCGTTCGTACGTAAGTGGCTAAAAACAAGATCCTATGATTATATAGAAATGCACACACACGCACACGCACATATGCACACACGCACGCACGCGCCCATGCACGCACGCACACACGCACGAACGTAAGCGCACACAAAAACACACACACACGTAATCTTTATATAAATATAGAATTAAGAATTTATAAGTATAACATTTTAGTACTATATTTAAAAATTGTAATTATGGACTACTTTAACCCCCATTATTTATTTTTAATTTAAAAATTTTTTTAATAAATATAAATATATTTAATTTATCCCCCTCCTTTAATCTTTGTTTGGAAGTAAATGGAATGTAAGCTATAGCATAGACCTTAGAATAAACCACTACTTTTTCAGTGGAAACCATAAAAAACTTTAATGATGATGGTCATTCAACGTGCCTATTGAAACATGCAATTTGAGGAGAGAATTAGTTAATTTGACGCTTGTTCGCCGTTAAAATCTTCCATCCCAAAAGAATACTCACGTGAGCATCATTCTATAAAAAATGTTATAGCTTATGATAGAAGCTTTGTACTTCTAGGTCCTTAACAAGGCTCAAGTCCATATTCAATTTGGCCTCAGATCTAATACAGAATAAATTGGAGATTAAAGTCATTGATTTTATACACATACCCAAACGTTATTGGTAACTTAACTAAAAATACGATGCCACAGCTTTACATACAAACAGCCGCAAGTGGCTCGCGAAGGGCAGGTTGCCAACCCCTGGACTAGTCCGTTGGCGCAGTTGGCGGAGATCCATTCTTCCGCTACGGGTTTGTGGGTTCGATTCCCGCCTCGAGTCTGGATGTATAATATACTTTAAAAATATGTGTATTTTTCCACCGTAACACAGTTATTATGTTACCTTAGGAATAGACGAACTTATGTTTATAGTCCTATGTGTGTATATTTGTTAATAGGAACGTTATTTTTATACACAGCAACTGGTCTTCGACTCACACCAAATACAAAGACGTTAACGTCACTATTACCTCTATTGCGTCTGTGCGGCTGACGTACCACGTGACGTCATTCGTTTTACGTCACAGAATCCCGCTACTTGACCGCCTAGAAAGACTACCTGTACAAATAGGGACAATGACACACGGTCTCCTTCACGTCCAAAGTAATATTTTGGACATTTACTGTGTGACTGAATGAGTAAAAATATAACAAAGTAAAGTAATAAAAATATTCATTATTGCTTTTCCATGCATTATTGTTGCAAACTAGAATAAGTAAAAACATTGCGTAAACTATACGTTTCATTTATGGATTTGAATTCCACAGAGATGTTGGGCAAGACCTGAAGTACCTTGCTAAGAGATGGTGGTGGCTAAATGGTTGATAGAAATTAGTTGATGACGATGTTGCGTAGAGATGGCGCTGGCAAACAATTGATATTTAACTCCGGGTCTGTGATTACTCACAGACATTTAGATGCAATTAGTCTACTTCTTTTCCTTCAGTGAAAAAGAAACCCATAGACTGGAGGTTTCCATGTACAAGTTTATGCAGCGTTTTCGTCAATTCACACGCGAAGCTCGAAACAATAAAAGACATTTACGATCGACGTCGACAGACGGACACGTTGCACTTTATTTTTTATATAAACCGCCATAAACATTCGGCGCGAGTAAAATTCGGCGGAATCAGCCAGATTTATTTCCTCGTGGAGGAACAATGAGATACAAAGTCCGCGCGCCCGTCGCCACCGATTCGCCCCAATATCGCTTTTTCCTCGCGCTTATTTCGAGCGGCTTAATGTTTTTATTTAACGCGAAGTATTGAGTGGTGTCCGCTTTCGCCGCTTGCCTAATTTATGGCCCGGCTCGGCTATCGCCCGCGGTTTTTGCCCGAGCCCGGACCGCCCGAATGAAGAGCAATCGCGGAACGCCTAACAATAGACGCCTGTGCGACGTCCATCGAACCTGTGGAAGGGTTCCGAATTGTGCATGGTGTTGCTATTTTTTTGAAAGTTTGAAACCTTTTTCAGAACGGGACTACTTTCTGCTACGTCTCCAAACTCCAAACGTAACGAGACGTAATAGAATGCTAACCCAAGCTTATCATTCAATGTTAGACTTAAAATTGGAGTGTCTTGCCAAATTCTGGACTACTCAAGACAGATTCTAGATCATATTCTACTCCTCATAGACATTAATTCGATATTCGTAAAACAAAGTATAAGAACTCCAATATACTAAAGCGATCCCCGAGTGAGTCATATAAATTTAAAATAAAAGGGACTGCTCCACAAATTCGGGACGTCTTGCAAAGTCTAGATCACATTCAACGTTCCATGGTTGAAGGTGTTATAAACCAATTACAGTTTGAAAACTTCCCAAAAAGCGGAATCTTTTTTTTTTAATGTTACAAGGGGGCAGACGAGCAGGCAGCAAGCACCGAAGTGCCTACCGGCGCCCATGGACATCTGGGCAAGTAATGCTATTGTGCCATTATAATTTTGTCAATCTGAAAGTTATGTAGCTAATAAAAATTAAAAAGGTTATTAGTGTGTAAAACTAAATGTAAAAATACTTTCAGACTTTATAGATGTTTAAAATAAATTGTTCAAACTAGGTGTTTATTTTCATTCAGAACAATTTCTACTTGTTTTGATTTTGCCTGGAGTGACGAGGTTCCTTACCATAAAAATGGAGACCGGCCTGTTTGCATTCACACAAGTTTCTGAATTTTTACACAAGTACATTTAAACTTCTGTTGTTGCGAGATCTTTTTATATTCAATATAAATATCTACGCATTTTCATTTATTCACCAACAGAGTTCTGTTTCATTTCCTATTGAGGAATAATTGAGTTAGAATTCATGTCTCTGAATCTCTCTTTCTTGTGTACATTAAATGAATACTCAAATGTTTAATTGATTATTTATTACAAAAGGTATATAACTAGTACGTTTATAAGTATACTAATTGAATACAAAAACTGAATCAACAGGAAATGTAGCCGTAAGAATATAACTGTGTAGACAATATCGTGCGTTAACGGTGCCTGGACAACCATGAATAAAATTACAAATTAAACTTTTTATTTACAAAACAAATGGGCGCTTTCATTGCCTACAACGTAATTTTACGTAACGCTCTAATTGGCTCTCGAGTGTATTTACAAAACAATGCCAATAAATATTTTTCGATAATTATACTTTAATCCCCCGTATAAGACGGTGCTCTTATAACGCATTAATATTATTCTACAATATATTGTGTAAGTCTTCTTTAGACTTAACTCGATTCGAAGTCGGTTTACACAAATGTCCCGTCCTAAGACCCTCAGTACATAATATTATATGATTTACATTCGGGGCCGTACGCTTCGCGTTGTACGAGAGTAATCCTTCAACGCTTTTCCTATAATGAGGAACCGCGTTATAGGGGGGATTACAGTAATTCAATAAAGTAACGACTGCCGCCGAAGAATTCGATATAGGAAGCTATACCTTTACATATATAAAGAAATTAAACAAGACATATTAGTCAGTGAAATAACGATTAAATAACTATTATTAATAAATAAGTATAAACGCAAAATTTCGTTTCATATAACTTTGTACTAGTACAAATGCTTGAGACATTTAATCTTATGATATTTCGTTACTATAGAAATTCGACACATTTCTACCGTCAAATCCTCTTTAACATCATTTAACAAACATTCTCGGTCGTAAAAAGTAAATTGCAATCAGTAACTATTTCTATGTTCGACCTAGATGTGGAAAATATTAAGGCAGAAACTTTTTGTTTCATCATGGAGGGTGTGCCTACAGGAGATTAAATCCATGCCAGGGATCCTAGCACTTGTGCTGCAGCCATCATGTTAAAAAAGAGGTGGATTTTTTTCGCTCTAGTATCCATTGTGGATAGAAAGAAGTCCCAAAAAAAAATAAGTCAATTTTTGTAGGAAATTGGATTCCCCACAATTTTGATTCTTATAACTTTTGCCATAGAACCAAAATAAAAAAAAGTTATAAAACAATAATTGTGCCAAAAATTTCCAGAAATAACCTCTTTAAATACAATTTGTTCGTTCGTAAACTGCTAATTGTGAAGCACAACTTAAAAATACTAAAATAAAATGGTGAACGAGGCAGATGGCACAGATAATTAAAAAATAATTATTATTTTACTACTTGCGTATTACCATGAGAATGTACAGGATAGCTATAACAAAAACACAAATCAAAACAACTTTGTCCGTCTGTCCGTTCCCGATAATCTCCGCAAGCGGCTGAACCGATTTCGAGATTTTCACAAGGTAACTTATTTAATTCGGTTCTTGTTTGAAACAAGCAATCCAAACTCATTCGAACACAAATATTTAATTATTTATAATATAACAACTAAAGTTATTATAATAATAA
>JANCMC010043217.1:12920718-12969401 GCA_024363005.1 Charaxes varanes | reverse complement strand
AACAAGCAATCCAAACTCATTCGAACACAAATATTTAATTATTTATAATATAACAACTAAAGTTATTATAATAATAATGCCAAGTATGACATAAAATAAAAAATGAAATATGGGAAAATTTAATAATATCGATACACTATCATGTCAGATAGAGTAAAGTAAGCATTAAAATCGCATATTAATAAAGACGTAAATTAATGGATTTTCTATCAATTAAACAGTATCTAAAAAATTAGAGTTTTGATAATTGTGATTTTCTTACTTTTAAAAATGTTCACGGATATTGCTTCCTTGTTCCATACGAGTCTTTCTATATTTAATACTCCCGTAAAATTATTCAGAAATATGTCTATGAAACCTTTTCAACAATAATAATTTGGTACAAAATTTCTCTAAAATTGTTATCTACACTCTTCAGTCTTCGCTTTGCTCTGTTTTAGAGGTATCCTCCGATTTTAACCTGAAATTAATAAACCGCTGTTCAAATTTTGCAACCCCACCAATCAATAATAATATATTTTTATTAAGAACTAGCTGATATGCGCGACTTTGCCCGCGTAAATTCAATGATTCTGCTATTTATTGAGGGTTATATTTTCTTGTGCAGAACTCAAATTATTTTGATAAAAGTTAAGTAGCCTATGTTATTCCTTGTGAACCGACCAGCGAATTAACCGCCAAAATCGATCCAGCCGTTTCGGAATTTATCCGTAACAAGCAGACAGGCAGACAAAATTTTTTTAATTACACAAATCTTGTCTTCACAATAACGAACACAACAAAAGGTACTTTTATGTAATAAAAAAAAAATACCGCCAGGTGCCAGGCCAACATCTTGGGCCGTCTAACCTATCCGTGACATAATTAAGATACATGTAGCTGCGTTGACACAAGTACAGTACCCAAAAAAAAAAGTTAAATATAGTGCAGTCGTTCCCAAGTTATATAAATATAAGGCGTGCATACATTTCGGAGTTTCATTCTTATTTATATTGATACGAGCCTTAACTTGAAACCTCAGTTTAGGAATTAGAAGAATAACGAATATATAGCAACACGAATCCTTTATTACCACTATCTTCCGAACTGTCTGTCTTAACAAGATAAAACGCGTTTCACATTATTTACGATTCAAAGATTCTCACTTAATCTCTTAGCATTTCTATCGGCGGATATAACGGAAATTACCTCCAGGTTGTAAATGGTTAGTTCCCATTTCACAACCCGTCTAATCATGAAATGCATCTAGCTCATCCTGTTAGTACGTTCCAGCCTTAGAGGCAACATTGTTGAATTTAGAAAGTTTTGCTGTTTCCACTTTTAGATTCCTAATCAGAGATGTTCAAGTTACAAATTTTCGAAACACATTTAGTCAAACGTCTACTTATGCTGCGTTTCACTAAGCGGTCGCAAAGTCCACCCTTGCGTCTGCAATTTTTCCCGTTCCACTTGCTTACGAGCGTTGCGATCGTAAACTCAAGTGGAACGGGATAAGGGGCGTTTTGAGCGTTGATACGATATATCAAATGGAGACATAAGATTAAGTTTTAAGATTGTCAATTTGACATCGCCCAAGACGTCTCACCTCTTGGACAACAGGCATTGCGAGCGTTTTGTGAACGTGAGTAATGACGTCATTTGTGACCTCAAAGATTGCGGTCGACAAGAGGAACGGCTGTAGGTGTTGCGAGTGTTGCTATCGCTTAGTGGATCGCAGCCGTAAGGTACCCAAGAATTTATTTCTGTTCTCTGATGTCCGTCATTAGAAGTGCTCAGAACATAAGAAAAAATCATTCCCAGAGCGCTTTCTTTCAAATGACAATATACTTTCGTCAATATTATCAACATAGTCCAAGATTCCTCATGAAGTGAAATATGAGAAAATCTTCGCCAGTGAAATGCCTTCACTTATTAAACTATCGGTCAATATATCACAAATACGTTTTGTGAGCTTCCAGATATTTTTATACACTCCACCTTTTATTTTACAGTTACAGTACAGTTTCAACGTTTTGTTGTAAACTTCATACGTCCTGGTGGAGTTTCTACCAAAGTGAAGGCAATTCTTGCACCTTTGCCGTCACAAGTGAAACTGTTGCTTCTAACCTTTGGTGCAACATTCTTTCGACCAAACATTTTAAGCTTATTTGGTGCGCACGTTATTACAAAGTATTCTTAACGTTTCCATAAATCCATTGAGCTGTTCTTTTCAAACGATACATTTATTTTATCTACAATACGTAACACTAGTGCCAATTTGTGGCAAATATTGAAACTAGGCTTTTGACAATTAACTTATATATAAAATAAGTTTTTAAGGCAACTGTGCTATTTTGTGGCAGTTTTTTATGATTTACTTTATCGAAACACTACGACCTATATATAATTTAGCTTACATTAAGTAACAATTGATGCATTCATAAAATATTGACAAATGCTATATTTTTTATCATTTAAAAATTCTATAATATGTAAAATATGTTCAGAACTATAGCTCGATAGAGTCTACCATTATTTTAATTATTTAAATATTAGTTTAAGGCCTGTCCCACTGAGGCCTTTGCCCAGCAGTGGGACAGTATAGGCTAATTAAAAAAAAATTAGTTAAATTTACTTGGATTATACTTGTAAATATTTGCTTAATTCGTGTAATACATAATAGGCATGACGACGAAATTTTAAAAATTGGTTTATGTTCTCAAGTATCTACTATTGCCAAAAAATTTAAACTTTTGCAGAAATAACATAAATTTAAGGATTCCAATTCCCTCCAAAACACTCGGAGTTGTCCTGGCGTCACTTTATGTTAACAGTGCGTTCCACTTCGCGTCACCTCGACTGTCACGATCGCAGTCGTCAAATTCAAAAGTTTATTTATTTACAAATACAAATTCTAAATACAAATTCAGTTTAGTTCAATATGAATTACGAACAATTATGTGAAACAACTTGAATTCACGTATCCCTGGATATCTCACTAGGATAACCTGTGCTGAGGTATCCAGTGGGAATCAAACGTCAAAAGTCGAATATCTGAATGAACACTTTAAAACGTTGCGATCGCTTATTGGAACGCACTTATAATATACGGCAAGTTATACGCTCTGCTAGGTGTTTTGGCTATCATGTGGCGGTTTGTTGGATTTTGTAGTTTCCTTTTTTGTCAATCCCTATTAATCCAACTCCTAACACAAGCTTTTAATTTAAGCTTAGTAGGAGGGGAAAAGGGAATATTAGACATACCTAAAAAGTATTAGTAATATTCTTTAAAAAAAATAAAATCTCTAAAATAAATACGTTTGTTAAGCTTTATGTATCTTATTTTATGAAATAAATATATAATTTAAATAATTTCTGATTACTGTCATCATGCCTATTCCTTGCGCATGTAAGAAGAAATATATCTGCTAACTATTTAAATGCATGTCAAATGATTTTCAAGACTTTCGTTCTTCTAAAATTTTTTTTATTGCAATAGAATAATTAAGAGATCAGTCAAAGCATAAATTGAAAGTGTTAAATAGCTATCATAAAACGACCTAAGTGTTTCCGTGCCCCGCTATTGTGAAATGACTCTCCTGAATATTTTTTACTTCTCTTTACATTGCGTGAATTTGTAACAATATCTAATTAACTTTAGATGTAATTATCATGATGTATTCTCAAAGGCAATTGCCTGTTTAGAGAATAAACCATAAAAAGGATGCAATCCTTTAATTATATTCGATATTTTAAACAAAATTAGATAGACATTTTTATCTATAGAAGGGCCTACCTATGACGCACTGTGCTTATTAATAGAACGGTTTTAAAGCGTGACATATTCTGTAACCTATCGTTAGTTCGATTTGGCACGATATTATTGGATCGGTTTTAATTGTGTACAATTAACCAAAAAGTTTAACATTTAAGCAATTTATAATAATGTTAAAACATCTCAAATCTCAAAAATATGTGTACAAATCTTGTATAAGTGTTTTTTCATATAAAATTTTGAAATGACGTCCTCATTTTAGGAATTCTTTCTTTCGTTTAAGCAGGTTATTCACACCTTTAATTACAAGAAATATCATTTATCACATACGTAACGTTAACCTTAATGTATTCGTTAATATAAACTCATATTCATAATTTCAACGGGCAAGGAAATTTTGTTATTTTTGATATTAATGTCCCAGAAAAATACACTCGGGTACAATAAAATCGCACATGAAGACATTCTTTTGTAAAACATTTTTTTTTTTACTTAAAAAATACATTAATTTTTGAATGTGCGATTAAAAGTCCTTTCAATACCTATCCGGTGAACGATCTTTAATCTCATATTTTTAAAAATGAATTTGTTTTAAATAGAAAAAAAAATCATTAAAAAAATGCTCTCACGTGCGATTTCATTGCACCCGAGTGTATCTCGTTTCAATGGCAAACTGTGTAAGTATTAATATTTTATGAAATAAAAACTAACAATCGATCTGTAAGTGTTATTAACGCCCCCCGTCACTACCACGCGTCCCGTACACTAATAGAGAGATAAGTCTCTCTATTAGTGTACTGGATAACAATTATTACTACACTATTTTCGTTGAGTATTGTGCAATTAAATCTGTTCACTAATAAAAGCAAATCTTGCATTGTCCCTCACTTTGCGCTTCGTTAAATAAAATGTAATATTGAAAAAAAAGGCCTGTTGAAAAGGGGGCGATGTGTCGGTATGGCGCGAGTGAATATCAATAGCATTATTGCAGTGGTGTATAGACTGTCTATAGGCTAAGCAACACACCGGCAGTAAAAATTCATACAATTCTTTCTTCCACGTTAAATATATGCTCTTTATTCCTCAATACAAAGGTTAGGCGGATAATTATAACGTACTTAGTACAACGACATCGCATTATTAATAGCATCCTTTGATGTCCGATTGTCGACCCGACCAACCTGGCCGATACGTTGTTTAGATTTGACTGTACGTAAAAGCCCAAAGTGTTATTTAGCCAGATACTTTATGGATTAGCTCATTAAAATGCTAGGCTTTCAATAACAATTCTTCTTCTATCAAGCGTTATCACGATCCAGAACCAGGGTCCGTTTAAATTGCAGAAGATGTGGCTGTGATACAAGTTAAGATAACCGAGTGTCGTCTGAAGTCATCCTCGGAAACTCTACAGCTTCAAGAGGAATATCACTTGGTGCCATTAATCGAGACTCATTATTTTACGTGCCTTCCAAAAGACAGAGGAGGTCGGATATTTCAAAGTCCGTCAAAGTCCCGGCTGCGGTAAGGTTAAGCACTTCGGATTTTATTAACATTTTTGTCTAAGATATATAAGCACTTAGGTGGTTAAAGTTTTCTATTCAGTATGGGATTCTTTTCGGAGTACGTCTATGAGTGCATTTTCGCAGAGTACCTCTGTCCATACTGATATATAAAGCTGAAGAGTTTGTTTGTTTGCTTGAACACGCTAATCTCTGGAACTACTAGTCCGATTGGAAAAATTCTTTCACTGTTAGAATGCCCATTTATCGCGGAAGTTTATAGGCTATATATTATCACCCTAAAATTGAATCTATTTTTTTGCAACTAATTTTCAGCAGATGAAGTGGCGGGCTCAGCTAGTGAATAATATATTTACCACCTCTCAAGCTTAAGCTGTTCCAAAAGCTTGTGTAAGTCGTAATTGTGGCCTTAACTTTTTAAAAGCTTTTATTTAACGGACTCGAGCTGAAATTTTGCACGTATATGTATATCGGATGAAAATACAATATTATGATGACATGGAACTGATATGATGATTGAGCTGGAAGATGGCCATAGGAACTCCGTTATAAAACAATATAAATGCATTGAGTTTGGGCTCGTTTGACTTGTCCTGACGAGTACTTTGTGTTTAATGGCATACATTTGAATAAAAGCTTTTTGAAAAGGATATTTTACTTAAAATTTACTTGATTTTGAATTTTCGGCTATATCTCATAGTTCTTCAGCGTCTTAGTACCGCTGAGCTATCGATCCTTAATGTGTCCATTACTTTTCGTACGAGAAGGTGAGATACGAATATTTTAGAAATTGTCTAATATTCCATAAAATCTTATAAATATTATAAGTGTGAAAGTAACTCTGTCTGTTAGGTTTTCACACTTAAACCGCTGAAATAATTTTGATGAATTTCGGTATATAGATGGATTGGACCTTGGAGAAGGACATAGGCTACTTTTTGTCGCGAACACGAAATTAGAAAGGGGTAAAATTCAAAGCTCAAAGTTTGTATACAAGTCGAAGAAAACAACGCGGAAGACGTCGCCGGTTGAAGCTATTATTTATATATTTCTTTAAAAATTTTCCAACATAATATAGTTCTATAAAAACCTTGTTGTCGTGTTAACGTTGTTACTGTCCTTATATGGTACCATTTAAAATATTCATGAGTGGAGAGAGAGCTGTTGTAGTACCTAGTTCTGAGATGGAGGGTAAATGGCTTCATTTTAGACGCAACGTACAAACCTACAAAGTAATTCTGATTGATTTATGGCGGTTGTAGACTATATATTAGTTTTGCAATGAGACACAAGATGGCAATGAATTTTCCGAATGGATGGATGGATGTTTGGATGTATGTGATGATGGATGCTCTTTCACGAAAAAACTACTGAATGGATTGTAATAAAACTTTACAATACTTATGTTAATACATTAGAATAACAGAAAGGCTATAAATTATAAAGACATTGTGTGAATTGTACAATCAATTCATGAAAAGCTTGTATTAGGAGTGGGTGCGACAATACCCCAACGGCGGTGGGGTTTAAACCGGATATCTCGTGGATTTCAGTCCATACCTTATACTATTGAGCTATTGAGACTATCTATATATATGAAAGCGAAATTATCATATGAACACCTTTAGTTTCTACTAATCTAAAACCAATTTTTAATTTGACTTTGTTTATATTAACAGTCGTGTATAGTTTACCTTGATAATTTATTCTACATTGATAATTTAAATAAATAAATAAAAAAAACATTAATAACAGTAATAAGTCAAAGGATCCTAGACCGCCAGTAGGTCATGTATTATGTATATGCCTACCAGTTATTATATAATTAATGAAGAACAAGGTCAGTCGTTATGACTTAACATACATAACGATGACAAAATCAATTTAAAGAATTTGTAATTTTGAGGTCATTTAATGTAGGAAGCCAAATACAGGCTAGGCAGTTAAGCACACGGTTTTGCTTTTTGTAAACACACGCAAATATATTTTGCGCATAATCGCAACCATATCTAACCGCTTCAGCGTTTTAATTTTTCAGATTCTTAGACTGAGGCTCTGGAAATACACATTTTCGCAACCTCCTCCATTTTGATGTGGCATCACATTTTTCAATTCATACATGCATAAATACAAAATAAATAGTTAAAAAGAAACGGACGGTTTCATTTTTTTGAGTATTTTTCATTT
This sequence comes from Charaxes varanes, assembly GCA_024363005.1. Classification (NCBI taxonomy): domain Eukaryota; kingdom Metazoa; phylum Arthropoda; class Insecta; order Lepidoptera; family Nymphalidae; genus Charaxes; species Charaxes varanes. Next base: position 12,961,940 of record JANCMC010043217.1, on the reverse strand, counting down.
AGACATGATGTGATATCACAAAGCTTTTGATCCCCCTTGGCCGTTGTCACACAATGTCACATTTTTGTGATATCTCACACGTTTATGTCATCGGTTCACACATGTGCACTATTTTGAATTACATTAGAATGTGGGTTAAAATCGAGTTTAATATTTCGTTACAGATAGCATACATACAAGCGTAGCTTAATAAAAGCAGCGTCTGCTTTCCGAAAAACAAGTCGTATTTTTATGATCTGAGGCGCCACAAGCGGTGATATAACGATTTCAGATACAGCCTTTCGTAAGCCTCAGTGATCCTCATCCGACCGCTATGATAATTGTATGTACACCGCTTTATGTAACACTTTAACATCTCACATCATTTCCAAAGCTTAGCTCATTTTCCGACTTTAAAAAAGCAGGTTCTCAATTCTAATGCGTTATTTTTTTGTACGGATGTATAATTGTAGAGATTACTCCGCCAATTTTGATGTTTATTTCGCGTTCTACTTTTTTAAAACTCTACATGAGAAATATCGTTATGTTCTATTTTTTTCTACATTGACATTATTGGAATAGAGCACACCGAAATAAGAGAGAATTTTTAAAGACTAATAGAGTTCGTGATTAATATTTTTTGTTCTTTTTGGCAGGCGTTCTGGCTTATATGACAAAACCGCAAAAAACATTCTACATTGCCATACTTCTACAGAAGTGATACATCACTTATACAGAAGTGTTCCGTTGTTGCTCTACTCATAGAAAAAATAAATAATAAGTCTAACAATAACACACTTCTGCATCACTTATACAAAAGTACTACCATTATATGGGTTATAAACATTATACTGCGTTCGAGCTTATATGAAAAATTAAAATATTTTTTCTACAATAAAACACTTCTGTATCTCTTATACAGAATTACAACCATTACTGGGTTATAAAACCTTATACTGCGTTCGGGCTTATATGTTACCTGCCTCTCCTGTCACAATATAAATTTTTTAAAAATGGTTTACAAAAACACACTTCTGCACATTACTTATACAGAAGTGCTACCACTAAATGGGCCAATAAGCAATATACTGACTTCGGGTTTATGTACCACTTCTGACACAATATAAAAATTAAAATAATTGGTTCACAATAACGCACTTCTGTATCACTTACACAGAAGTGCTAACATTAAATGGGCGATAAACAGTGTGCTGTATATGACGCAATCGTCGCCTATAGTAGAATTTCGCAAGCCCTGACGCGAGTTGACCGCTTCTGCGATTTTTAGCTTCTTACGCAACACTTTCTTCTAACCGCTAGTTGAGGAAATGTTCGACATTTAATCAGATTACCGTGACGAAATCGGTTCACCGCCAAGTAGGAGGGAAAATGCCGAAAAATTTGTTGAACACTCGCAGGAATTGAATTTTCTTAGTCCCTTTTACAAGACTACAGTGAAAGAAATGAACGATGACTAATTTAATCTAGATAGCTTGAGGAAAGATTATGCTAGTAACTTAAACAGTTAGGAATAATCAAAATATATAAATAAATAAATATATACAGGACTGTATGACACACGGACGTCTGTTCCTATGGTAGACAACTTAATGCCTATGTTATAGGTAACAGCCCCCTTTTAGACACAAAGATATTTTTTTTAGAAATATATAAATCTAGACTGCATCATTCCTTCTCGCCAGGTGTGATTACAGTCAAGCGCTAAACTTTCGTACATAAAAAAAAATTGTATATTAAGAGTAGCCCTTAGTGAGGCGTCCCCTGGGATCCGGCGTCTGGAGCGGCCGCTCCGTTCGCTCTATGAGAGGTCCGGCCTTGTATAAGACCATCTTAAGGTGGACTTTCTTTGATATTAAAGGTACTTTCAGAATTTTGTACGCCATTAAAGGTATACAAAGGAAGAATTTTAGCTTCTTTCGGATTGACTTTGATCCGATGTTTTGCCCATTGCAACTCTCTTTACTGTACTAATATATAAAGCTGCCGAGTTTGTTTGTTTATTTGAACCTGCTAATCTCATGAACTACTACTGGTCCGATTTGTAAAATTCTTAGTGTTAGATAGCCCATTTATCGAGGAAAGTTATGGGCTATATATGATCGCGATAAATTTTATCACCTAATTTGACGCGGGCGAAGTCGCGAGTAACAACTAGTAATTGATATACGAAACAGTTACAATTATATACTATTTTAAAGGAGCCTGATTGTTAAGGTATTATAGTCAATCTAATTTTGGTTTTTCGTTGTTTATCGTTCTTGTTAAAAAGCTAAATGTCATTCGTTTTGTTGTTAAGGTTCATAATAGCCGCTACACAAGTAACGATAAATCCTTGCGAACAAACAGTGCAGTTAAAGCGTTGCGAAAAAACAGTGCAGTTGAATCGTTGCGAAAAAACTGTGCAGTTAATACGAACGTTCCTAAAAGAACTGCCGAAATGAGCGATCGTCATCCAAGCGCAACGCTAAAATTGTGCAGTTTAATCGAAAAAGATTTTCCATACACTCGTATAGATGAAACATCGCAGTTTAAACTGCATACTTTTTTCGCAACAATTTATGGATACTACACGTGTATCCATAAATTGTAGCTATAATCAACAGTTGTATACTTACATAAAGTTGTAGAGCCAGTTCTACGTTTTCCTGGTCATCATCTGAATTCGGTTCTATGTGTAACAAGTGATTTGTAATTCCGACTCGACCTGAGGAATAAAATGCATATTATCAAAGGGTCTACACATTATCCTAACATTAAAGAGGTAACATAAATTCTCACATAAAGTCTTTTTTTTATGTTACAGGGGGCAAACGAGCAGGCAGCAGGCAGCCAAGTGCCTACTGACACCCATGGTCATTCGCACCACCAGGAGGCAAGCATCTGCTTGCCATTTTCATTTGTGTTGCCCACCTTTTAATGACGAGATTAGGCCACCGGGACGTCTCACAAACCCAACGAAACGCGACAACAATACCATCGCTTGAGTGACAGCATTGTCGCCACTTCACGCCGATCTTATATAAGAAAGAAGTACTGGTATACGGACGCGCCTGCCCAATTCAGCTACAAGCATGGCGCTACCTAATTAAAATCTAGTTTTAATTTAAACTATCTCTATAGCCGAAAAATACTTTAACATATTTGACTTAGTAGCCAAGACATCATTTATATAGTAATACGTGAAGCGAACACTTTAGGTTCTTCTAATTTTACGAAAATGAATGAAAAAGAGGAGAGGAATTCGGCAAAATTGTAGTTCATATAGAGGAAGGTTTGCGCAGGCTAATATTTTTTATAATATGCTATATTAATATATGAAATTATTAAAATAAAACCAAACTCATCAAAGCTAGCCAACCATTTCCGCCTTTTATTCACACATCTATCGGATGATGTCAAAGTGTAATCGTGAAAACCATGTGTTATATTAAGCATATGCATATTTAAAGTTATGTACAATTTTTTATTCTTAGTACAGCGACATTTGATAATTTGATCATATTAAATGTCATAATTAACGAAACTACTTTTGTGATGGTTTTCAAAACTACGCTTTGACAATACCTGTAATAAAATGTATGCATGTGTGTGTAAATCGTTTAGCATTGGTGTGCGTGTGGTTTTATTTTAATAATTGGAGATATACATATATTTGAAATGCATGTTTTATAAATATATTGGCATTCCCCGACCCTCCTCTATATAAACTACAATTGTGACACAATTCGTACACTTCCGTCAGCGCAATTGCTATAAAATGGTACCGTAACTTTTTGGTTTACAAATTGATTAATTACATACCTTTGAATTTTGCTCCCTATACAGACGCCGCAGTAAAGATGTAAAACAATAGGTAGTCATATCAAAAAGACTTCGCAAGTGGAAAGGAGGATTTATGTTATAAAAAAACGAATCTAAGTTTCATCTATTCAAACGTATTAACTCGTGCTAACCTCTTACATGCTCCACCCCTTCATCTACCTTTATGTCTTTTTACTCCATCCCTGTCCTTTACCCCTGTCTTTTTAATTAGATACAGCGCCACGCTTACAGTCCTCTTGGTTTGCGGCCGAAATGGGCCGCGGCGTCCGGATACCAATACTTGTGTCTCACATAAGATCAGTGTGAAGTGACGGCAATTCTGTCGGGTCAAGTGATGATACCGTTGTCGAATTTCGCACGATTTGTGAGACTTCCCGGTGGCCTAAACTCGTCATTAAAGACCAGCAACACACCTGCTACCCTCCTTGTGGTTGTGTGGATGTCCACTGGTGCCGGTAGACACAAAAGTAACCACCAGCTCGTTTGCTCCTTGTAAGATAAGAAAAGATACGGAAAATGTGCAAAGAAAGTTAAATGTACCACCTATTGTTTAACTATTCCAAGCATTTAGAGAAGCTTAACAGGAACGAGATTAGTTTGCATATCTAAAAGTATTAATATTTTCAGAAGAATTACCTTTAAGAAATGTATGATATATTTATTAAGTTTTAAAATACTTTTTCACCTCGAAATCCTATATTTGTAAATTTAAATTCGCGCCGCCAGCCGCCGCTTGGTTACTTTATTGATGTTTGGTTTTTGCGTTTGCGTTTATATATAGATTTATAGTCATTCGTATCCGGTTATACAAGTAGTACATGTCTGTATACATCTATCTGAATTACAACCACATCAACGGAAAAGACGGCGTAAAAACTTCGTATTGTACAGAGGGCAATGGAAAGACTAATGCTCGGCATAAGAAAAAACCAATGAATCCGGCGAGTTACTAAACTACCTCTCTACCTCTAATTAGATAGACAAAGGTAAAGGAAAGGGATGGAGTGAAATGATATAAAGGTAGATGGAGAGGAGAGAAAGGACGTGGACGCACATTGTAGGTTTCATATTATTTGCGCCAACTGGCATGTCCAAGGTTTCAGGGTATAAAAATACTTATCTCCAAAATTATGAACAGAATCTGTAATGTTCTTTTGTTTTTTCATTATTCTTGAGAATTAAATATAAATCAGACATGTAGAAATGTAAGACGTCTCAGATCATAAAAGAATTTATTTCCCTTCAAGTAGTTTCAATCCAGCAGGAATAAGGAAAGATGGCTATCGTATTCAACAACCAAAATTTGTCAAGCTGTTTAAGTAAAAGTTAATGTCTATAGTAGAGGGTTTCCTCAAAGCTTCAGCTGATCTCCAGTTCCAGGCACTGATTGGAGTCCACTCGATGGTAGAGTGCGTACAGTCTAAAAATGCACGCTCCTTCAAAGCATTCACCTCTACTTGCAAAATAGTGTGTAGACGCAACACGCCAGCTCGTCAACATCATTGGTGTGCTTACAGTACGTGGTTGAGTTCGAGTTTACAATAAAAACGCTGCGCACACACACACAAGCAAGTGTTGCAATTAATTAGTGGCGGTGCATGCACTTTTAGACAAAAACATCTTTAAATTATTGGAACTGTAAAAAATCCTTTGTTTGTTTTAATTTGGAACCTTGTTTACGTAGACAAGGTTCCAAATATACGTACGATAAAAATTATATACGTATTAATTTTTTATCATACTTTATCGTGACTATGCGCATAATAATTATAAGTAACTAGGACGTTTCCTGGTCAATAAATTTATACACAAGAGTTGACAAGTTTTTAATAACCATCACGATATCTTACTAAGCGTAAGACTAAATGAAATAGACAAAAAAGCTTTTTAAGTTAAATGCTTTTTTTTTTAAATTAGGTAGATTCTAGGCACTAGTCTTAACACCACTCTCCTCATTAACCTGAGGCATTCAACGAATGCTAAATAAAATGCGTGCTATGAACACCTTTCCTTTCCATCATCAGATCAGCGTGGCTTCATGTCACTATATTATTGCATTGTCACCAAAGATACGTAAGTATTTATAAATTTAAGTCTAATCTAACATCAGGGAGTGTTTTTTTTCTGTTTCAAGGGGGCAAACGAGCTGGCAGCAGGCACCTAAGTGCCTACTGACGCCCATGGACATCTGCACGACGGCACGGCCTTTAATGACGAGTTTATGCCACCGGAAAGTCTGACAAACCGAACGTAATGCGACAACAATACCATCACTTGACGTGAGAGCCTTGCCGCCACTTCATGCAATGTCACTTTGTGATATTAGTCGTAAGGTTGTAGAGATCGTGGGGGTTCCGAAGATGACGTCAGATGGCAATCGGTTATCTTAACTCGCTCCACAGCTTCTTGCTCTACAATCAAATGCATGCGGGGATGGCGGTAAAGTAGTTAAGGCACTTAAATTGTCTTGTGATGTCTTTGAACACATCAAAAATATCAAATATTTCATTGGCAGAACTTACAATCTGTCAGCCAAATCTTAGAGGCTCGATTCTTGCAGCACACTTCTATGTCTAAGATATTTTTAACGATACATAAGTCCTACTTACACAAAACATTCACGCTGATGGTTTCATTGGTCGTTCCATTCCCAACCGTATTCGCCATCAATACTGTGTAGTTCCCCATGTCATCACCATTGGCGTCGTAGATGATCAAAGCATGCTGATCAGAAGTACCACCCTGATAGTGACTGCTGTTCACGTTCACTCGCTTGCCGTCACGATACCTGAAAAAGGTCAACGAATAGATATAAAGCAATTGGTAGTGAATAGAAATATAAGTAAGGTATCAAATTTTTAACTTTGTTTTAAATGTAAGAGGACTAATGGGCAGGTGATTCACCTGACGAGATATTACTCCAGGCTCTAAAACCATAGCTAAGCATATGTGGAATGACAGTAATTGACTTATATACATTTGATTTTTAAGGTACAAACATGTAGACGGTTCATCTTTATGGGACAAATCTGAAGACTGTGAAAACCTGCATTAGGAAAAGCCTTGCAGATGATGCTATCCATTGAGCATAATCGTTGATAACCGTATCGGCTTAGAAATAAATAAACGTAAATAAATAAATATATACGGGACTATATGACACACGGACGTTTGTTCCTAAGGTAGACTAAGGTAAACTTAAAGCCTGTGTTATAGGTAACAGACGCCTGTTATACACAATTTTTTTAGAAATATATAAATACTAATATAGATATAGATAACAGTCCTAGAATCGAAGTGGGAATCGAACCCACGACCCCCGGAGCGGAAGGCAGGGTCACTGCCCTGTGCGCCAACGGGCCAGTCAAAAATAAGGTGAAGAAAGAAAGAGAAAATTCTTTTTGCAACAAAACACAACATTTGCATTTGCAATAGTATACAAGATAATATTGAAAAAAGAAGAAGAAAAATTAAACCACAGACGCCTTATATTGCTTCCCGTAAACGTAAGCCAATCAGCAATTAAATAGATAGGCAAATAGTTTTTACAGATCAGGATTAGGTTCTATCCTTACAGATTTCATCCAAGCATTAGTACTCACAACCACCAAATTATCTCATAAACTGTTTCTTTTGTACAGTAGATGAACAAGTAGCACGAAGTCTCGTATGGAAAATTTATAGCCTTATGTCTTTCGTATAAAACTCGCATTATGTAGCAACTTGAGTAATACGTTCGAAGCTTCGCGGGGCGCTTATGAATATGGTCAAGTGAGAAATATACAATAGAGTTCCGTATATGCATAGCCAGATAATAAAAGAAATCATTGGTATATATCTGTTTCTTCTACTTCTTTCTATTTTTTTTTTATGTTACAAGGGGGCAGACGAGCAGGCAGCAGGCACAAAACCGATTCGCCGAGAATGGCTAGGTTAAAGAAACGGATAGTATTAGTGTAAAAAAAAACATCTTACAATTCCACGTTTGAATGTACAATCTTAACAAAAAGTAAAGTTGTTAATTAAACTTTTTTTCTGCTGTATTTTTGCCGATTAATATGCATAAGATTTTTTGTACTTCATATTGTAAACAAAAAAGTTTTCCGGGAAGTTTAGCATTATAATAAAATCGTACATTTTATAACTTAACAAACATGAGTAGTAAATAGTGAAAATTTGTTTTTTATTGTGAATTTTTTACACGTGGATGTATATTCGCTAGAGTATATGAAGAAAATATTACCACAACCTTTTAAAAGACCTTGGATTGTCAAAAAATAAGTTTTCTATCAGAAAGGATATACTGTAAATCCCTTCTATAACACGGTAGATTTATTTCGCAATATAAGAAAACGCATTGTAGGATTATTCTCGTACAACGCGCTTGTACGACGTCACACCTTTTAAAAACAACTGAGACTCGTTCTCTGATATATATATATATATATATATATATAACATAATATATATATGAGTTTTGACTTTCTTGTGCGGAACCCTAATTATTTAGCTCAAAGCAAAGTATCTAAGTCTATGTTATTGCTAGAAATGGTCTCTACAATAGTCAAGTGGGGGCGGAGAGTTGGATTAGGTATTTCTTGATTTCAAACCGTTGTTCTACCCGTTACGATCTCTTTACACACATCATAACCTAATGGAATAATCTGTCAAGAACTTTTTAAAACGGACGTAAATCAATCTCTTATCTCATATGTCTATCAATTATATTTATTAGGCTACGTTAGGTGGGTGGACTGGCCCAGTTGGCAGTGACTCCACGTTCCGCTACGGGGGTTGTAGGTTCCATTCTCGCCCCAAGTCTGGGTGTATATGCATGCTAGCTGTACCCACGACTTCGACCGCGTAAAATAAGGTAAAAAATGGATTTAATTTTAGCGTGATAGTAACCTATAGCCCTCTTCGCTAAATGAGTTATCTAAAACTGAAAGAATTTTTCAAATCGGACCAGTAGTTCCGAGATTAGAATGTTTAAGCAAACAAACAAACAAACTCTTCAGCTTTATGAATTAGTATAGATAAGTATGTATTTATATTTTAAAAAATATATACATATGTTTGTGAATCAGTCGGCTGTTACCTATTACACAGATATTAAGTGACCTACCTTAGGAACGGACGCCTATGTTTGTTTATAATCCAAAAAAAATATTGTCGAATATAATTTCTGGATCTAGCATTGAAAGTTCTTAGCTAGCTTAGTGGAATACGAGTCTCGGGCGATTTGACAAAGGATTAAAATTTATAATATTTTTTATTAATCTGTGGTTTTAATACACAGTGCAGTTATGAATGTTTAGTACAGAGTCGGGCGCGACGCGAGGGACGGGCAGGGAGCGGCAAATGTTATTGCAATTTATTGCTCTATGACTCGCTCATTACTGCTCTAAGGGCGATCGCACGCATTGCATTTTAACTGCTCTAAAACTGTTACCATTCTAGCCTATGCCCGTGAAATTATTTAAAATTATAGATTTAACATTAAATTTTTATGTAGACTTTGTCACCAAATTTTTATGTTAGAGTTTTGACTTTTTATTATATTTTTGCGAATTTATAAAACGGTATAAATAGATTATCATGCATTTTACCGGCAAGTATTAAACCGTCGAGGTAGGCGAGGTTTTCTAATTGAAAAATAAAAAAACAATATTTTTCCAACTTTCCTGGTACAACTGAAAATAAGATTTCCATTCAATGTGGCTTCTCTCTATCCAAAAATTATTATATCGCGTATAAAATATTATTAACTAGTTTCAGGCCAAAAACGTCTTGTTTACGAACGCCCTCATTCAAATTACGCCTGTTTATTGCTTTAAACGTTCAGTTAATGCTGTGCTTTATTAACAATTTTCCAAGTATTCAGATGCTTATAATACTCATTCGATTACAGGTGCGGTTCAAAGGTCTAAGTCAAGTTGCGTTTGCAATATCCGTCCCAAGAAATAGCATAATTACACGTTTAATAAATAAATAATTAGTGCGTGGTGTGTGATTAGGGTTATCCATTATTATTAGCGAAATATATATTGATCTGTAGAATAAAAGTGTATTCTTTTTGTTTAGCAATTTTTTTTGTTTTTTTTTTAACGCGGGTACCCATCCGTTCGAAACCCGGTACAAGGGCCGACGGTAGGTTATATCGGCATCCAACCGACTAAAACACCACGGTGGTTCTTCCTTACCACTGCGCGGCGGAGGCGTGGGAACGGTCTTGCAATCTTCCACATCTCCGCCAAAGTCGGTTTAGCCAATCCTATTTTGATGGGATTTTCGATTGAAGATAGACGAGACTCCATTTATTTATCTCGGTAACATTTAATTTTTTGCGTAAATATTTAAATCCTTTGGAAAAAAAAGGTCAATAGCTGGTTGGTGGTGCCTTAATTCATGGGCATCACTTTTTGTGCCAATGCACCTAAATAAAGTTAATTAAATTAATAACTTTAAAACCCACGATTACGCATATTCGCGGATTCTTGCAATTATTTCGGTTCACCTAAGTGAACACTAACATTATCAGAAAGCTTGCAGATGCATTGCCGCACTTAAAAAAATAGATGTGCTCTTTTCTTAAAGCAAATTATTTTTTCTCTAGACATAACTGCGAAATTGAAGCCTAGACTAGACTAGCCTTCATAAAAATTAGAGTCATTTATCTCAGTAACCAGTTCTTCAACACAGCGACAGCTTCGACAGCTGATCCTCTGCTATTTGATGCAACACGAAACCGTAATCAATGTCTGGCATATAATAAGTCTGATTGAGGTGGTGTCCGTAGCGAAGAGAAGGTCCCGAGTGTCTGAGAGTCTCGGTCGACATGGGGCGATGGTCTCCGAATGCGTCGATACACTGACTTGACAACTAACTGTCAAGCAGCCATAGAGCGGCAGTGTGTAAGGACAGGGTTGTAGTAAGGGGAGGAGACCATCGACAAGTGCGTATAGATTATTAAATCTAATTTGAAACCCAATAGTTACCATGTATGATGTATACAGATTTAATTTCTAATTACATTCGGAGTTGAATATATAAGGAACTCCGTTCCTGACGGAAGTGCCTCGGCCGCACAATATTGTTTTCGAAGATCCGAGTGTAGTAACTCTTTCTTACTGTAATTTTCTTTTTACTATTTTCAAATAGAATATTTCGTAATGTCGCCTTAAATACATTTATTTAAAGCTCTGTTGGCATTGTGTTCAGTTAAATACGTTGGCAGTAATATATAGGGACTTAATTAAGACACATAAATATAAGATTCAGTGCAAATTAACATGAGAGTTTGTGTCGGCCGCAAAAACAGACGGCAGCTTCATTTATGGAACGCATGAGTTAAAACCCGCAGGCGTGCGTCCGGAATGAAAGATCTTTGAACAAACATAATTTACACAAATGATAATGTGTGGCAAAGTACATAGTTACTATTTTGACAACATAGTTATATTTATATGCATGGCAAGGGCAAATGGGCAAGCGGCTTACCAGATTCTATGTGACTGTCGCGCAAAATTTCGTTTAAATAGTTGAATAAAACCAGTCACTAGCAAAGAGTTCATGTAACATTCGTCCCAGGGACTAAGATAGGATTTTAATTTCAAATGTTTGGTATTCCCTAATTTTTTTTCGGAGAGTTCATTAAAAAAGAACTTTCTGTCTGTTTTTTTTTGTAATCTCCGAAATGGCTGAGTCGATTTGGGCGAGACTTTCACGGGTAGATTTTTTCTACCATTTCCACTCTTGAGCTACTGATGCCACAAGACTTAAATATGCAATAGTATCATTGTCTTAATCCAACAATCATTAATCATCAACAAATCAAACCTTTGATTTGCTTTAAATATGGATAGCGCATTTTTGCTGCGCAAATGCGGTCCGATATTGGCAAACAAAAACTCATAAAACAGTAATGTATGCGCGTGCGGTCCGTCTGATACCACGGAAGAAGGTTTTTTTGCTGTTATGTTCCATGATGGACGCCGTTGTGGCATGCGAATCTCTTAAAACTGTATTTAACACGTTCTAATGCGTTCTTCAATCGTTAATTTTTACTTTTTATTCGTCTAAAGTGGTATTAACACTTGTTTTTATTAAATTCTAATTTAGCGCTGGTTTTTAACAGTATTGTGTATATCTGACTGCAGATTTTTTTTGCTTCTTCTTCGAGTAAGTCCTGTCTTGTGACGTTTCCTTATCTTCTTTTATTACGCCGCTTTATCTCGGACATGCTCTCCTTAAGGATCGCAGGTTTTGGTGTTCCCCTCCGCCGTTTGCCAGTATGTTAAGGTTAAATGTTGTATTGGCTGTGTATTCAGGGGATCTCCTTTTGGCTATACCATCGTAGCCGACTTTCCTGCAGCTTTTCGGCGGTGTCGTTTCGGACTTTATCTATCTAGTTTTCTTTGTATCCATTTGTATATTTGAGACTAGCGGACCCGGCGGACGCTGTCCAGTTTGAACGTTGGTTTACTTACTGTTTACAACATTCTAGTATCTTTTAATATTATTCCCGTTCCTATTTCTTTTCACAATACTTTTTGGAAAATTACCCGTAACATACAGACAAATATTTTAAGTATACAAACCTTGTCCTAACAATAACGAAAACGCATTCTGTCAATGTTATGTCAAACGCCATAAGGTTACATTAAAAAAGTTTAAATTGTCTAAGGCGCTAAGGTAACGTTAGAAGTTATTTAATATGGTGGTTAACTATTCTTAAATTTTGTAATTTTCGCACATTTTTTGTTATTTTTTCATAAGAAACTTCTCCTGACAATATCATACACAACAAAGCAAAACAATTATTTTTTATGGAAGTAGCACAATTACAATTACAATTATACGACTGTTTTGGATTTTAAGTAATTTTATATACTGTTATAACTTACGCCTGAGCCTTATGATTTCCGATTATTCGTAAAGGACTTTACGAATAACCTTTGTAGAGTCTATCTCCTGATGATGCTTCGGTGTCGAAGCGAAACGTGCGTTGAGGCTGCTCTAAAGAAAGGGAAGATAATGAGCCGAGAGTGATGCAAATTTTGGGAGTCTGCGTTAATGTATCAAGTCAAGCCCTTATATTACCATAAACGTACTATGATTAAATCGCGTCATTTTTGGGCCCAATGTGAAGCAAACCTTGTCAATTTGCGCAACACTCATGACCTGCTTAGAGTGCTATACATTTGACGAAAAAAGAATATGTTATTGTAAGTACAGTCCTACTTAGCGTTGACAGCTTTCATGTGCACTTCGCTTAAAATATTACTTATATAACAGATAAGACCTAGCTTCAAAAACTGCTTACATAACATACAAGACCAAGTCTAAATTGTTATAGCTAATTGCAAAAATCAATTTTTAAAATTTTTACTTGCCTACTGTTTGTTTTTAATTAGCCTAGTTAAGCTGACTTTGACAAGCCTCTAATGGTTATAAGGAACTATTTGTTTCCCGCGACTTGCCTCTGGTCCTTCGTAATCTGACCCTTTCGCAAAATTCATTCATAACAGATGTCTATTAAGTATAATGTATCTCCCAGCCACACATATTTCATCTTTATACGTTACAGGTTTTGGGAGATTTTGTGTTAGATTACCTATTGCTTTCACAAAGCGGGAAAAATGGAAAACCAAAGAAATAGGGTAATTTTAATATAAAAAAAAAACATATTTAAATGGGGAAGCGTATTCCACATGGAGAAAGTCGCGAGTTACTACTAGCAGTTTATAAATGTTAATTTTGTGTGATAAAAACGTTGCACAGACCTTCGCAACAAAATGTGCGCAACCGTGATATTTTTCGAATTGGTCTCGATTTATCACCGCACTCAGTTTGCGATATTTAAGGTTTTCTCAATATTACCGTGTGCCCCAATTCTTAATGTGTGTTTTGTAACTGCAAAAATTGCGATTACTAACCATAGTAATGTGAAATACCCATATGAAAGTTGATACATACTATAAATCTTTTAAAAGAATTCTGAGAATCGAGCAGGCTTAGTAGGGGAGGGATCGATGCTAATTTTGTAACAACTAAAGCGTCGTGGGGATCGATTGCATTACGTAGATTAGGCGCAAAAACGAAAAAAAGGTTATTTTAAGTTAATGTCATGTTTTATATAACGCCTGGAGCGTGGTTTTATGGAGAGCGTGATGGTTTTAGCTAAATTGCCTCCAGAAAATGGTCAGATTATATTTTCTGCATAATCTTCTTAGAGTATTCCTTTTACAATAAGAAAAAAAATCGCCTTATAATATTGACAAGCGAGGAGCAGACGTTTTTTTTTACAACTTTGTGGCTCTCCCATTTCCTTATTTCACGCTGAATTCGTTAGGTAATTGAAACATAAAATTATCTCCATATAATTAATTTGCCTTATCTGAGTTTTTATGAGGGTCCTATAAGGGTTGTTAAGAATCCCTCTATATTAAGAGTTTACATTTGGTGGGCTTACATCAAAGGGTGCAAGGATACTGGCTATATGGTTTTCTGACACGCTCGAACATTGCACAAAATCCCCTCTCGGGCTCCCCAACCATAAGGAGGCTTCACATACTCAAATTCTTAATTGTTATTACTTACAAGACAATTTGCAGAGCGGAATGCTTAATTTCCCACAAGTTACGTTTATCTATTGTTTATAAAAGTAATATCAGACATTGTCGTTCAAACTACTGATAGTATTGTTTTAAGTCGAGAAAAAGAAAACTTTGGAGTGTCAAAAGATGCTCACAACAGATAACTGTGTATCTATTTTGTATGTATATCTTTTTATTTTATTTTGTAGCTTCATTATATGTGTATTAAATATGCTATGCTATAGTATCATTCCTAGCAAAGGCTTTTAAGCTTATTTGGAAATAATAATATTTAGGTCAATTTCAACATTCCAGTTTGCGTAGTGCAATACGGCATAAAATTGTTGAAAAACCGATTTTGTGACCTTAAATTAAATATTTTTTTCAATTTCTTGAATCGGTTACGATTTTATAGATCTCGTTTATAATTATGCATTCAATAGTCCTACTAAATTTGAGCTGTACACGAATTACATAAACTTATCTCTACCTTTTTGGGGTAATATGACCTAATTAAAGATAAAAATTACTTGTTTTAAAATGTTAGTGGGTTTTTTTTTTCTCTAAAATATAACGTTTGTTATTGTTGATGCATCACGTCTTATCAGTTTCAACAGCCAGTGTTCTGTTACGAATCAAAACAGACTGATCGTTTAAGAACTCCATAATTGTACACTTGTTATTTATTGTAAAATGCTGTTGGTTCGTCTAAATAAATAAAAATAAAATAAAGTAAATGATCATCAAACATCATCATGAAATCTGTATCTATTAACAGTATTGTAGTAGTGGCTATCTGTAACCACAGACACCGTATATATGTTGATTTGCATTGAGTGCAAGAATTTCATTATATAAATGTATGAGTTACCGATGGCCTAAACTCGACATTAAAGGCCGGCAACGCATCTGCTAGCCTTCTGGTTGTGCAGATGTCCATGGGCGTCGGTCGGCACTTAGGTGCCTACTGCCTGCTCGTTTGCCCCTTGTAACATAAAAAAAGTCTCGCATTTGACCGAAAATAAACCTAGAATTGAATGGCTGTGCCGACCACCTTTTTCGAAGATTAAATCCGCGCCTGCTAACCGGTGCCCCCATCAGGTATTAAGAATTTTTATGTGAACCCGTGTGCAACAGTGTTATTACAAAGTCTAGTAAAAATCACAATACCTGTATTCTACCCTCGATGGCGTCGGTTTGTCTCAACAATAACCTCATTTCTGTTACGTAGTTTCCAACGTGTATACTTGGGTCATAGTCGCCAAGCTCGACTGAAATAAATAAGCAAAATATTGGAATAATAAATTTAATGTAAGCATATTTTTTTTAATTAGAGGTCGCGCCACGCTTGCCGTCCTTTTGGTCTGCAGCCGGATTAGGCCGGCTCGTCCGGATACCGGTACCTCTCTCTTACATAAGATAGAGTTAAAATGGCGGCAATGCTTGCACGTCAAGTGTTGGTATTGTTGTCACGTTGCGTTTGGTTTATAGGAGTCTCCGGTAGCGTAAACCCTTTTTTAAAGGCCGACAACTATTAACCGGTAATTTTAGCTAATAGTTTGGCATTCAATTCCTATAAAAAAAAATTGTAAAAGTCTACTTGAATAAAGTATCATTTGAATTTGAATTTATTAGTAAAATGTCTAATTGTTGACTATTACCAAAGCTATAATGTTTTTTCAATCATTTTCTTTATTCACATACTTCTTTTAACCTGTTCATACTAAGAACTGATGCAACAATATACAAAATCGTGTCTTAGAAAATTTCAACCCTTTCTTCTCACTATTGAGCTATTAAGGTTCAAAATTGTGCAATAATGAGTCATTATTTGATTTCATAACCTGTGACGTCATAAGCATATCAATGTGTAACTCACACTTAAAACTACAGTGTTGCACAATATTTGGACAGTACTTATTTCAGTTTAGTTAATTAATGTCATGTAACTTATAAATTGTAATGCATAAAAATCTAGTGTCAATATGTATGAACTGGAGTTCAGGAAAGTTGGCATTTATGTATAATTTGGTCCAACTTGAGATAAGATAGTTATATTTTGATTAATAACCTTCTTTTATATTTCGTCTTTTAAATCCTTCCTAAATTGCTCCGCCACAGCAGGTTGTGGTCGGGTCTACTGGTTAATTATTAAAAAAAAAAATAATTAATTTACTTTTCATTTCTCTGACCTGATTTTTGAGAAAAAATTTAAAAAATATAATTTCTTAACACATAACATACATTAATGAAATTAATGTTATAATAGCTAACTTGAAATTAACACTATATGAACTAAAAAAAATAGTTGCAGAATTCAAGAACACAGGATTGTAAATAAGTATGCTTGTATGTTAGATTTATTTGCACAAAATAACCGCAATACATTTTAGGAATGTATTTTTGTAAACAAAAACTTTGATGTAAAAAAAAACAAGATGGTCTCACATATTCCTATCTATTAATGCACACTATTGCATTAAAAGAAAACAAACACAACCAGCACTGCTTTGGAAGTCCTGCCAGAGATAAAAACAAATTGTCAGAGGTGTTGGTAACAGTGACATCAAAGTCTAGCTTGACGGTGATGATGATGTTCCATGAATTTTGTTCATCTAAAAGTAAACATTTATATATATACACAGTATATATATATATATATATATATATAGAGCTCCTGGGAAGCATTCGATGACATAACAATGACAAGAAGTCAATGGCTTTTTCCCATCTCAAAATATTCCTAATGTGCCCAAAAATATTTCACTTTAAAAATATTTGATGATGCTTCTGTGTCAAAGCGAAACGTACGTTGAGGCACATCGGAAAGTCAGTGTAGTGCTGTGCTTTGGTGGCAGATTCGGTGGTGTAGCTTTCGGGTTGCAGCCAGCCACGACAGCTAACGATAGGATAATGAAGTGTAAACTGGTGGAAGACATTCTATCTGTCATCCTGTCACCGAATTCCATTCCAGACATTAGAGTCAATAAAACTCCAAAAGCTGACGCGTTAGGAGATTTTGAAGTCCTCGTCGATGAAGATTTTATTAATAAAACAAAGAAACGTTAGAATGAAGAAAGGAGATAATGAATTTTAATTGCAATCGTTGCATGCAGCGAGTTAATATTGCTATCTAATTTTGTTAATTTATAGAATAGAATAGTTGGTTAAATAATAGTAAGACATTGTTTTTTTAAGAATTCCGCAGTTTTAATATAATTTTTAATATTTGAAGACTTTTATTATATGTACATTGAATTACGTATACTACCACTCTTAGGCCTCAAAATAACGATCTTTATGCAATATATTAAAAAAAACCGTTTTAGTATAATTTAAAATTGCATGTAATTTGCGTTACATATTATATGTATGTGTAACTTTTATTTGATAGTATAACTATATATAGCTGATCACTCATGATTACGTGGTAATGTACCTTAATTTAGCACAACGTTTCATGTGGCCCATTAGCTCAGTTGGTTAGAGCGTCGTGCTAATAACGCGAAGGTCGCGGGTTCGATCCCCTCATGGGCCAAGAAGTTTTTTTCTATTACGATGGATTTTTTAATTTAAATATAATAATTTTAAAGATTTTATTACAGTGGAATTTATACTAATTCCTTTTACTAATGAAGCGGCGAGTGATATGCGATAAGTAATAATTATAACTATTCATAATAAGATAAGTATAATTTTTATATTTGCTAGTGCTTCTTGAATTTTTTGGAAAACTGTATTCTATTCCAAATCTAATGATATCTGAATCATAGGTTTAGGAAAATGCGAAAAGGTCTCGTATTTGAATGGAATTGAGGATTGACCCGTAAAGCTCAGTCTAGATACACAGGGGCCCGTCCCGTAAACCTTCGGAACATCTATTAAGCTTTCAAAGCTCTACAGTATGCGGTATGTTGAAATACTAAGTTGCTTTGATTTACCACATTCATCTTTAATGGGAGAATGCTACTATCAATTTTAATGTAACCTCTACGCTTTGTTACATAGAAAGTAAGGATGTCGCGAATTCAAGGACAAACATCCATTATTAATTATTAACGAATAGAGGTTGTTTGTCTCTTGTCACGTGTTGAATTGTAGTAGAAGGAGATAGAAAAAAATATTGCGGGAATTATAATTTAGTTTGGAGATTGAAATGGGCACCGAAATGATTATAGTCCACCGTTTCTAATAAATTCTCTTGACTCGACTCTTTGTTCAAGCGTTCATTAGGTTTTTGTTTTGATTTGTGTCCAAAGAGCTTTCAGTTAGATTTATGAGCTTTTCGCAACAAAATTGTATTTTCAGAAATATATTAGATGCTTTAGACGGAAGATTTTGCTGAAATTTTCCTCTAGCCTTTTAAAAGAGCAAGTAATAATTTTTCATGGGTTTTCACTATCTTTTATAAATGTTGCTTTGAAACATGTTGTATTATGATATCAGTAAAGATTTAAAAGTAAACTCAGACGTCTCAAAAGTCTTTTACATAATTTCTTGTATGAAAGAAAATGTATAAAATTACTTCAATTGAAAAATTTCGTCTTACATGTTTCCTTATATTTTAAGTACATTTTTATTTAAAAGGCCATATCGACACGCAATACATACAGACTTTAGATAAAAAATTGGCATCATTTGCTTTTTTCTCTTTCACCGGTAATAAAAATCATATCAAAAAAAAATTGATACATACCTTTAGGTATACAAAACACGCAAGCTCAGAATATAATATTTATTCATTTATACGCTTTATTGTACACCACAAAAGAAATTAAATCATAAAAACATACAGCAAGAAAAGAAGTACGTACATAATACTTACATACGGGCGCGGCTCAACAATCTAAAATGAATTTAGGCCTCCGACAGGATTTCGCGCCACTTTTCTGCCACCGATTCAACAACATCACACCGGCGATACCTGGTTCGCCTAAATGGTCGTCGATCAATTGGTTGTTAGAATATAATATCTAATTTATCCTCAGCTCTATTAAGGAATCGAATAATATAATAATAAATTCCATCCTTTCGCCAGTTCATAACTCCAATTTATTAGTTTAATCGCAGGTGACTTTCCATTTGGGATAAAGATAATCCCTGGAATTAATTGGTTTACAAAACGGTTGCAGCCAGAGCAACTTAACTTAGTGATCGACTCAAATGCCGACCACTGATTAGGCCACGACCTCCTCAAAGTCATTCGTTAAGATCAGATTTTCCGATAGGCCCATATTAAGGCGGTCAAAGGGCTCTCGCAAATTTAATTTAACGCAGACCAAGTCGCGGGAATCATCTAGCATTGTATATATGGTAACAATTAAATTATCGTACAATACAAAAAAATATTCGACTTTAATAAAAACATCAGAGAGCACATGTCCTGAATAGCGAAAGGTCAAAGATCAATCGAGCCGCCGCGTCAACCCACAGATTACAAAGCGTGCTCCAATAACGCCATTGTTTCGTCCGACGTCTTGTTACGCCGTATCTACAGAACAATACGGTGTGTTGTGTTTTAAACGAGAACGATCAAACATTTTGTAATACACTGACTTCACCAGTGATTAATGTACTTTAACAAATGTGCTTCAATGGCTCAATGGTTGAGAGGCATACTAATTTCGCACAGTCGTCTGTTCAAAAACTTTAAAATCTATAGTATTATCTGATTCCTGTTATGCAAATAAATTTTAACTAGTCCTAACAGTGCTTTAAAGCTCACTCAATTTTTATCAATTTTTTTTCTGCAAAACACTAGCTCGGGGTGGAATGGTACCTCGAGTCCCGTGTCTATGTTAGACCAGAAGACATATCTGATAATATCACTCATACATACTTAAAGTTTCATCAAAAACGGTCCACGTATTTTATAGCCTATATAGAAGGAGAAGAAGGTATACTCTTCTACCATTCATATTTCAAAACCTTTTCACTATTATTATTATTAGACATATGGATTTTTTTTTAATTCGAAAATGAGTTTTAATTGAACGTCCGTAACGCCTGAAAATATAAAATGATATATCAAAATATACATTTATTATTATTATTTTCTTTTATTACACTTTTTATCTTATGATATAACCGTATAGTACGCTTTGGTTCAGACTTCGCATTAATGTAGATTGTCATTAAAGGCAACGAGGTAGATAGTTCGTGCGAATTGGGTTGCGTAAGAGTAAATTTGGCCAAATAATTAGCTTTTAAAGTGCGGCGTTATCAGTTGGGAGCGATCGTCAAATGTCAGCGCAACAGCAACGTGTCCGAATGACATTTCACGATTGGGAAACATCCGCGATACGCCCGCAACGCGAACCTTGCTAAAGAACCGAATTTTAAAGAAAGAAAAAACTGTTCACTTTATGAACTTTCCTAAATGTGTTACCTTTTGGAAGCGTTTTCCAAACTTTTTCTTTTGAAAGAAAAAGTTTGGAAAACGCTGTCTTAGGGAATGCTACCCCCGTAGCACCTCCACGACTTGAGCACTTTAATCTGAAACCAACTCGTTTCCTTTTTATTTACAATCTAGGGGTCCATTTCGTTATATCTATTGTTGATTTGCTAAATAAAGTTTTAAAAAGATAAACTATATCTTATATTTTAGTGGAAAGTCTGTCAGTAAAGCGTTTCTGAGGAAATGGATACAATGCGTGGCTAGTTAACGAAAACGTCGTGAGGACATCTGCAAGTCTTAGAGGAAGCTTCTGAATATTTGTATGTCGTGTTGGACTTAGTAATTACGAGTTTTGCTTCACTAATAACAGATGGCGCTAGTAGTGTTTATTTAGTCTCGTCAGCTGCATTCTTCTACCTTGCATTATCCTAGTCTAGTACCAGTAGTTCTTCTCATGCTAACGCTATTGGCTGCTTAGCTTCTTAAAAGCTTGCAATATATTTAAAAGAGATTGGTCATACTGTTGGGCGTCGGTAGTCACTTACAATTCTTATCGGTAAAATAATTATCCATTAGCCACTTCTGTATTATAAAAAGGGAAAGATTTGATTGTTTGTTTGTATTTAATAGGCCCTAAAACTACGGGATCGATTTGAACCCCGATCATACAATTCTCAAATCTGTGATATACTTGATAGTTTATGTAAAAAAACAAATCTACAATAAAAAAATCATAACTGTCTTACTTTTTTTAATATTGTTAATTAACTTTTATCCAGCTTTTCATCTCATAAGCAAGCTCAACTTAGTACATTTTTTACCCAGTTAAAACAAAATCAAATGAATGAATGAGAAGGCCGTGGCCTAATCAATGGTCGGCATTTGAGTCTATCGCTAGGTCAATTAGCTCTTGCTGTGACCGGATGATAGATGGGTGACCATCTAACACTGGTTTTCAAATAACCCATCTATCACCCAGTCGCGGTATGACCTGTTACCTAGCGAGTGACTCAAATGGCCCCTGATTGAGCTGCAACCTCTTTCCCTATTCTTATATACCCATTTAACTTAACTATGAGGGTATGTTACACTTACAGTTAACACTGAGCATTATCCTCTTGCTGACTGAAGGTGGTACATCATTGGACGCTATGCACAGGTACGCGCCCATCTGACGTCGCTCCACCCGACTGAAGTTTAGCGACGGACCGGTGTATATGTCAACTATATAAAGACAAAATGCTTATGAATTTACACATGAAAATACATTTTTCTTCCAATTACGCAGTAATCTTATGACTATTCACTACAAAACCGATCACACCAACGTATTTTCCGCTTTGAACCCAAAACTGCGGAAATGTGCTATGAAATTGCATTGTTGCACTGATTTTTATTTTCGTACAAATTTACCGCAGAGGTTTTTAAATATCTCCTATAATATTTCATATAAAATAAACGTTGGATCAAAAACTTACTGGCTGAAAATAAAAATCGACTGAATAAAACCGAAAAAGAAATAAATGGCGCCCATTCTATACCATAGTAAAACTTTGGTACTTCATATTTGGCATGGACAGTTTTAAAAAATGGGAAATAGACAGCGATTTAGTTGAAAGAAAAGTAAATTAGGCGCCTTGCTTAAGTGAGTAATTAATGCACTCGTGTAAATTAAGTGCCCTTGTATTACTTCGGGCACCAACATAGTCCTTGTGCATTAATGACTCACTTTGCGCTCGGTGCAGCAATCCACTATTGAAGATCTAGTTGCCCTTGCGGTAAAGTTGTGGAAGGAAAATGAACCGACCGAGGAAAGGCCTTTGCCCAGAAGTGAAACACATGGGTCTAATTTAAAAAAAAACACTAAAACAACATGAACATTGATCACATAATTACACAAGCAGCGCACGCGGTCGGTTTATCTGAGTTCTTACCAACGCCTATAGACAAGTACCAGATGTGTTTCTGGCCTTTGAGAAATTAGAATTTTTTAAATATAGTTTATTTATAATATATATAACAAGGGGCAAACCGAATGAAGCTTCACCTGAGAAACTACCAACGCCCATGTACAACTGCATAACCAAAAGGCTCGCAGATACGTGATCGGCCTTTGAAAAATGAGTATGTTATTTTACTCCCTAAGTCATATCAAAAAGTATGCTTGTTCCTGAAAATATAATATGTACAAATAAATAATCAGTATATCTTTATGCATATAGTTACTTCTACTAATAGCTTTTAAATAGGAGTAAAAAAATATATGAAGCATGATTCCCTTAACACAACATATACTATACATTATTCAACATATACTATATACTTCATATACAACTATACAATAAAACATTTTATAAACCAACTGTCGACGTTCAGTAGAAGACAAGTACTTAGAAAATGAAACAAGTATTACCGAGAAATATCCAACATCGTAAAAGGTGTTTCTAAGAAATATCAAAATAAAAGTAAAGGATCAGAAGATGTTATAAATATTTATAAATACCCTTCTAAATTTTTATTTGTTTATGTTTTTATTATGATTATCGGCATTAATATGTTTCGGTATATCGGTATTAATATGTTTATCGGCCGGTTATTTAAAATATGAATGGAATTTCCATGGATCCCATTAAACAATCGACCTAGCTTTAATATTGGCTTAAACCTATCTAGATGCAAACTGTATGCTTAGTAGGAAGGGGGTCCCCTTGTAACATAAAAAAAGGGGGGAACGGATATACAGTAGTGCAGCATTAATATAACAAGCCTCAATATAACGAATTTTTCGATTTAACGATTTTTTCAATTTCCCCTAGAACTATCCATAGGAGCTAATGCAAAATATTTATATTACGAATACATTTATGAAATCCTTTTTATGACGCTTATAGAATATAGATTGAAAGCATGAACCTACCTCTATTTTATGAACTCTTCAACTCATAACCTTTAATTAACGTTATACTATCAACAATTTCAACTTAATTGTAAAATAGTAATTCATGTTTCGACGTGTTCCGACACGTTCTCCGTAATAAAACGAATCGTAGTCCAATGTAACCTTTTTTAGAACGAACCTCATTGTAAAAAAATACGCAGCTATAACGAATATTTTTTAGGCACTCTGAGTTTCGTTATATCGAGGTTGCTTCTAAGTAAGTATACTTAATTATTCCCAATACTTCTTGTAAAACTTTTACATGATAACTCTTTAATAACCGACTGAGTAATGGCGTCGG
This sequence comes from Charaxes varanes, assembly GCA_024363005.1. Taxonomy (NCBI): domain Eukaryota; kingdom Metazoa; phylum Arthropoda; class Insecta; order Lepidoptera; family Nymphalidae; genus Charaxes; species Charaxes varanes. Next base: position 12,937,884 of record JANCMC010043217.1, on the reverse strand, counting down.
TCATTTCACACGAGGGTCTAAAAGCCGGCCCAATTCCCTTTTGGACCCAAATGTTTTATTATTAATGCCGGCATTACCTAACGCGTTAAAGCTTCTTACCTGTTAGACGTTAATATATGAGTGCTATTTGAAAAGGAATTTTTGGTTACAGTAATGCCGGAGCCAGACATAGCTTCATTTGAACGATCATTTCAATGATCACGTGGTGTGGCCGGGGACTTTGTGTAACTGTACAAAGTTTTATAGAACTTTGTAGACTTCAAGGACAAAAATGTACAAACACTTTGAGCTATGTCTGACTCCGGTATAAGATGTGGAAACGTGAAGTGCTCTCAATTATAGCGGAATAAGTCCAACTTTATTTTAAATAAGACAAAGTACTATGTCTAGATCCTGGAACCATCGTTTACTAAAACGTCCTAGTAGTAGGTTTATCAGGATACCCGGCTCTAGTTTTATGCAAAATGCGATTGATCTATGAGGAAACTTTAACTTCATATATATGTATAAATATATAAAAAACATTTACGCAAAAATTAAGCTAAAAAAAAGTTAAATCGAGATACAGAAACTGCTATTGCATCCATACTTAATATTATATTTACTTGACTATTATTTTTGCTGGCCAGTTGGTGCAGTGGGCAGTGACACCCTGCCTTCCGTTCTGCGTCGTGGGATCGATTCCCGCCTCGAATCTGGAAACGTTATCTATATTTCTACAAAAAAATATTTGTATATAACAGGCGTCTGTTGTCTACCTTAAGAACAGTCCGTGAGTCATATGGTCCCGTATATATTGATATTTACTTGTTTATACTGCCTAAGTAGCTCTGTATGTTACGTTTTCGCGCTTAAAATGCTGAACCTATTTTGATGATTTTCGGTAAAGAGATTTATTGGACTTTGGAGAGGGACATGGGCTACTTTTTGTCGCGAAAGTAATATTTGAAAAGGGTGAAATAGAGGTGGGAAATTTGTATCAAAGTTGGAGAAAACAACGCGGACAAATTCGGGGGTTAAAGCAATGTAATATAGGAAAGTATGTGCCAGTGATTCGCAAACTTCAACAATGTAATTTTAAAATGTATAAAATTTATTGAAAACTAATTTCAATGTAATTCTAAAATGGTTAACTTTTTATTATTAATTAACAACTAAAAGAAATATAATATACAGTGGAGTAAGATATATAATAATAGTTAAAATATTTTCTTTAAACCAAAAATATTGTGAATTAAAAACAGAAAATCCATTAAAGAGATTAGAAGCAGGAGCACCGCGTTAATTAATCGCAGATTTATGCAAAGTAATTTAATCATTTTTCTGCTTGTTAAGAATTTCCGTAAAAAGCTTGATTCTATAAATTATTCAAAAATATTAATATAGAGTCCGTTGAACGGGTACTGTAAGTACCTAAGACTTATTAAGGATTTTCACTCTCAAAGGTCCCTGATCAAATGGAATTTGGGAGATGTGAAGGAACAAATGTGCTATCACCTTTGGACATGGCCCCTTCAATATCAAACGCTTCTATTTGACCGCATTCAACGTAGAGCGGCTCGGAATCGTCGGCGACCCAGCTCTTTCCGTACTGCACGATCCCTTGGCCATGCGGGGTGATGTGGCTTCAATCTGCATCTTTTACCGCATGTATCACGGGGAGTGTTCCAAGGAATTATTTGAACTAGTACCAACAGCTATATGCCACCACGGGACATCACGCCAAAACTTGAAATTTCACCCTCACCACCTTGATGTTCTGAAATCCATAACTTCTTACCTCGCACAATTCCCCTGCGGAATCAATCACCAGCTTCGGTATTACCGAACCGATACCACTTTGGGGTCTTTGGAAACAGAGCATACTCATTCGTCAAAGGCCGGCAACGTATCTGTGACCACTCTAGTGTTCAAATTGTCCGTGGTAGATCACCTTTTTTCTCCAATTTCACTGTTTTTGTTTAGCTTTATCAGTTACCACGGCAGACTACCAACTTACCTCAGCCTGGTGACAGATGGGTGATATATTCCAAAACAGATTCTCAAATATCCGACTTGCTCCTTGTTTTGAAAGAAATGAATAAAATGAAATAGTCGTAGTCAGGCATAGTTTCGAGAAAGTCGTGGCCTAATCAGTGGTCGGCATTTGAGTCGATCGCTAAGTTAAGTTGCTCTGGCTGCGACCGGGTGATAGACGAATTATCAAACTTCACAAAGGGAGCGAATGTATCGAATAACATTGACACGGTAAAATTTACAAAATTCAGTTGCCCTAAAAAAGATTAAAATAAGGCACTAATAAAACATAAAGTGTTTTAACATATTCAGCCTTTAAGCTAATTAAGCTTGTTTATTATTATATTGTTTACTTAAATAAAAAGAAAATCTATATTTATTTAAATGCTGAGGTTTCACCCTTTTCACCTTACTGGGCCATTTATTACATTTATATTTATCCAAGTTTAAGTTACAATTTTGTAATAAGGCTTAGTAAGAGGAATAATAGAATTTATTATTATTATTATTAAAAGTAAAGCATCAATAAATAAATCGAACTCACAGGTAATTCCGTTTGAAAAAATCCGTTTTAAACGCGATAAATACACTCAAGAACACAGCTTTCACGCACAACGTATATTAAAATTTAAAAATACGTAAACCGCCTATAAATGAAAGCTCAGCTACTCAAGCACGACCGTAGGCTGCGACGGCTCGTAGCAGACTGACAGTCGGCGCAAGAGCAGGTGTGCTTTAGCATTGATCGATACCGGATGGTGTAGTACGCGAATGAGTAATTTCGCGTTTTTCGATAATAATGGTTCTCTTTCGTTTTCCGCTCCGATTTTCGCGTTATCGCGTTGTCATAGAAAAGGAATGTTAACTTTGGAAATTGGTTTGCTTAAGGTGTAGCTTTTCCACCTTCAATGGAGTCATACAGTCAATAATGTACCTACACATGTTTTCGTAATAACTCTTTAGTAGGTCTTTACCAACTTACATTTTAACAGGTCCAGTTGTGAGTTAACTAATTGGATATTTGACTGTTATGTAGTATAATACTTGGCCTAAAATTTGCGTTACTTATACCTATAACTTAATTAAAAAAGCATGCAAATCTAATTACATGACTGTAATCTGTGATTAGAGAACATCTTGACACTTCTTAGTTGTGAATAATCCACTTACAGTACAACATCACCAATCTGAAATCATTTGGAACATCGAAAAATGGACTCAACAACATGATGCCTAAAAGGAGAGTTAAGTTAATAGCCCTAATTTCAAAGATTGACGATGACAAATATAATTCATAAGAAGTTTTTGGATATGAAATTATATACATAGAACTTGTTGTATAATTATAAATAAATAAATTAAAAAAAAGTATATGTCGGAATAGGCACAATTCTTGTAATAGAATAACGCAAAAACCAGGAAGTGTCCTCGAAAAACTGTTCTTTTCGAGGACAGGTCCTGGTTGGTAAAGTTACACTGATTAATTCTTGCATTGTTTTTGTCTGGTTTTAAGTAACATCTAAACTATTGAGTAAAAAATATAAATTCGTTTGAAAGTATCTTTTGTAATACTGGAAAAAATATATAAGTAACGTATAACTGCGCCCTGTAAAAGTAGCTAAAGGTGCGCCTACGATGACGGCCATTCTTAACAACTAAGACAATTACTAGTTGACAAATAGATAAAGCTATTGCCTTTAACTTGGCTTTGAAATCAGTACTATTTATTTTACACTGGCTTTTATCCGTAACTTTTGTCGTTTTAAAGTAGATTCTTCAATTTTAGATTTCCATACCTCAAAAGGAAAAAAAGAACTCGTATAGTATCATTTCGTCAAGACAATTTTCTCAGGAACGCGTAAAGGTATTAAGTCTTAATTTAATAACAAATACTGAAGTTTGCGGTCCCTTGAAACTATGAAAAAATCAACCCTCTATGTATGCAAACAAAAATATGGCTCTTTATGTCACATTCACAAAGAGAATCAAAACCTATAGGTTACATCCCGTGGACGTAGTATCATCAAATTTGGCAAGAACCTACTTGTATACAATATAGGAAAAAGTCAGAAAATCGTAAATTTATAGTTACGTCACAAAAAGGAAGGCAGTGATTTTGTCAAATGAAAATAAATCTTATAAGTAGTATAAATCTTAAATAACCTGGTAAAGTATTAGGGAAGCCTTAGTGCGCGAGTTTGCCTCGCGTTTACACGGTATATTTAAATATTAAAGATCTATTCCATTCCTGTTTGTGCAGTCCTGACAATATGAATACAAAATTTCACATTGATTCCCTGGCCATTGAAGAGGAGAAACTATAACCAATGTATTCAGATATATCTAATATATAAAATTCTCGTGTCACGGGGTGCGATGTCAAACTCCGAAACGGCTTGACCGATTCTTATGAAAATCAAATATAAACCAGTGCTAGAATGGGTCACCCATCTATCACCCGGTCGCGGCCAGAGCAACTTAACTTAGCGATCAACTCAAATGCCGACCACCGATTAGGCCACGACCTCCTTAAAGGTCCTCCTCTAAATTCGAAAATACATCGTTAATTAAAGATTTTCATAAATAAATCCTGAAAAAGATTCCAAAATTCCGCAACGGCAATTTGTCCCGTTTCGCACATTGTCGCTGTAGTTGAAAACTTTGCGAAATTTTGGGGTTAATGCGATATTAATGTCACTCTACTAATTGCCCCGGGCCGGAATGGGGGCACACTAACTTGGAATTGTATAAATAATGGACGAACACAGCTTTGCTTTACTTTCGAATAGTTGACTAAGCGATAATTATCCTAAAGTACAGAGATGGCTTTTAGTCAAAGTCGAAGTCAAAACCTTTATGTAATGCGGCTGTTTACGAGCAATGGATATCATTCATTTTTAAATGTTCGCTCGACTTTTAACTTAGTATTTAGGTGCTTTATAAAAAGTATGTTAGGAATATTATAATGCAAGTAGTCTTTACATCTGTAATAGTAAACTTTATAAAAGCAATTTTTGGTATCCGTTCCTCCAAAAGAAAAAGGAACCCTTATTGGATCCCTTCGTTGTCCGTTTGTCTGTCTGTCCGTCTGTTTGTCAAGACCCTTTTCCTCAAAAAAGCGTAAAGATATAAAGTTGAAATTAATACCATATACTAGGGGTTAGAAAAGAATTCTCTAATTATACGCAATCAAAAGATATAGTCAGTTATGTCACATTTCCCATACATTTGCAAAGGGAACCAAAACCTATAGGGTACTTCCCGGTGACCTAGAATCATGAAAGTTGGCAAGAAGCTATATCTTGTTGAAGAATGATGATGATGAGAATGGAAGCAATGATAGTCAAATAATATCGAGTCCTTACGGATCTTAGTCCATCCTTTCCACCATTGATCTATTGAGGTGCTAGTATTTACTTGCGTAACATTCTGCGTAAATTCGGGGCTAATGCGATATTAATGTCATTTCGTTAATTGCCCCGAGCTGGTATGGGACCGCAGTAACCCTGGATCGTATAAATAACGTTTGAGCGTTGTTTGAGTTTACTTTAGCGTACTTTACTCGGTTATATTACTAGTTTTCATAAAGGAAGCATTGTGTTTGTTGTTTATATAAAGAGAATGTAAATTGTGACACATAATATTTTGAGGCCATATGACACTGAAGGCTTAAGTGTGAATTCGAAGTGTTGTGTATACAGAAATAAGCTTGTATATATATTTTTTTATATTTACAAGGGGCAAACGAGCAGGCGGTCATGCCTTAAGTGACTACCGAACCCTTGGATATCTGCACCATAAGAAGGCTCACAGATGCGTTGCCAGCCTCTAAAAAAGGATTTAAGCCACCTGGAATTCTCACAAACCGAACGAAACGCGACAACAATACCATAACTTGACGTGACAGTATTGCCGCCACTTCACGTCGATCTTATGTGAGATTTATATATGTCTGTTCGTTAGTCTCTCTAAAACTCTGAAACTGCTGGACCGCTTTCAATTCTATTTGTTTTGTTTCATTCCCTTTATTTCAGGGAAGGTTTTAAAGAAAAGAAAAGAAAAGCCGAAAGATTATTTAATAATCCTAAAGAAATGCAGATTTGTTCGATACTCCAGAATACTTCAACGTTCATAAAGATGACGTTCTTACTAGATCTTTTGACTGACGTGCCATGTAAAACTATTATTTTAAAAAGCATTCGCCAACTGTCACGTTTTATGGAAAAGACAAAGGAAATTGGTCTATTGGTTAATAAGAGATGAGCTAAATTTGGGCAAGACAACGTCTGTCGTGTCCACTAGTATAAAGTAATCTTTTTCATATTAAATCGAAAAAGCTGGTTTTGATTAAACTTTTACTTAATGTGCGGTCCCATCTAATCCAAGATTTGATGTCATGGAGAGCGATTAATCAACTGATTTTGTTTCTGTTTATTTTTCAATGATTTTCCGAATGAATCAATATAAATTTTGTTAAGAGCGCTATTCGTGCAAAGCCGGCAGGTCGCTAGCTTCGCATAAAAAAAAACAAAATTGCAAGTATAATTAAAGAATAATGAGAAAGTATGAAAAATTCCTCATAAATGAAGGAACATTATATATTAATTTCAATCGCAAAAGTTCATGCATAATTTAATCAAAATTTCTAGCGCTCCACTTTTTATGTATGGGAAAATCAATACGCAGTACATAACTGTATCAAATTTCTTGCATTTATGTTCACAACTGTAGAAGTAAGATAGAGCGAAAATCTTACAAGGAACCTTTAGAAGGTTCTTTAGTAAGACTTTCCTAGTAAGACTTACTTGCTTACTCCTCTGTCGCAGCGACCCAAAGTGAATCTTGGCTTCCGAAACAAGACTACGGCACCCTAACAGAACACAACAGACATAGAGTTTTATTTTTATTAAGGAGAGCATAAAACAAAACATAGCACACAAAATTAAAAACGTGTTTAATTCCGAATGAAGCATCTTTAATATTCGTTCTATATGAACCGTGTGGTTGAACCTAAATCAACATTATTTTTTTTCATTTCAGTTTCACGACCCGATTTTCGGACTGAAAGTGCCCAATTTCACTGACTTTGCGGGTCCCGGAGTTATTTTAACGTGAGTAAATATAATTGCTTCTTTTAATTACTTTTGCAGTATCAAATTTTGACCTTTCTTATTTAAAATTAAGCGTGGGATATGTACTGAGTGCCAGCATTTTTTTAGTGACTGAGGTGAGTGGCGAGAGGTGAATATAAAACATTACATTCACCTCTGACTTTTATATTAGTCAGAGGTCAAAATGTTATACTATAAAAGTAGAGGTAGAGCATAACACATTTATTTTTCGTAGTATAGAGAGTGACTTTTATATTAGCCAGAGGACAAAATGTAATACTATAAAAGTAGAGGTAGGGCATAAGATATTTCTTGATTGTAATATAGAGAGTGAATTTTATATTCTCCAGTGGTCAAAATGTAATGCTATAAAAGTAGAGGTATGGCAAAAGACATTTATTGTCCGTAATAGAGTGACTTTTATATTAGCCAGTGGTCAAAATGTAATTCTATAAAAGTAGAGGTACGGTAAAAGACATTTATTGTCCGTAATAGAGTTACTTTTATATTAGCCAGTGGTCAAAATGTAATTCTATAAAAGTAGAGGTACGGCTAAAGACATTTTTATTGTCCTTAATATAGAGAGTGACTTTTATATTAGCTAGTGGTCAAAATGTAATGCTATAAAAGTAGAGGTAGGGCATAAAGACATGTATTGTTCGTAATATTGACTTTTCTTTAAGAAAACTTTCTCAACTTTTTGAATCCTTTTCAGATTTGAAATATCTGAAACAGTTTTGAGATATAATTAAAAATTCAAACCTTTTTTTTTCTTTGCTTATTAATTCAAAAATTGAGATCGCGTATTTTTTTTAACTTTTTTTTTTATTTATTGTTAAATAAACTTTTCAAATGTCTAGATAAAAATTTATTGCCAGTCCCTGGATTTTTAGGTAAAAGTCTAACGGCACTCCACTAAAGGGAAATGGAATTAGAAAAAACAGAATTGAAATCGGTTTTTAAATTTTCTTTTAGTTTATAATGGTATGTGTTTACAGCATTATCTTCTTTTTGGCGGTCGCTTTGACATCGGGCGCCATGTTGTCGGAACGTAACGAGGGAATACTGGAGCGGTCACTTGTATCCGGGATCACAGGTAAATTTTTAAAATACTGATGTTCATATTCAAATTATTTATTTGAATTATTTATTCAAACTTGAACAAAATGCATTAATATGTATAACAAAACTTCAGTCAATTTCTAGGAAACTATTATGTATTTTGATAAAGCCTTGACAGTTACTGAAGTCAGCTTTAAAATAAAAAAAACATATCAACATCGGTCCATTCGTTTACAAGCTACCATGCAATACAGACACACAGACACGTCAAACTTAGAACACTCGTCTTTTATTTCGTCGGGTTGAATAAATAATGAGGGAGGAGGTCGTAGCTTAATCAGTGGCCGGCATATAAGACGATCGCTAGGGTAAGTAGCTCTCGTCGCAGCCGGTGATAGATGGGAGACCAACTTTAACGCTGGTTTTTCAATAGTATCCGACCTCCTCCGTGTGTCAGAAGGCATGTAAAATATTAGGTACCGATTAATGTCACCCAGTGATATTAGTTGTGAGATCGTGATGATTCCGGGGATGACGTCAGACTTCTTTCGGTTATGTTAACTCGCCCCACAGCCACATCCTCTGCAGTTTAAAAAGTTTCAAAAGAGCTTGTAAAAGTTTACTTGAATAAAATATCATTTGAATTTGAATTTGAATTTGAATTTGAATTTGAATTTGAATTTGAATTTGAATTTGAATTTGAATTTGAATTTGCCATTTTTTACAATATTTATATATGCATGAGAAACTAAACTACTTTGCTTTAATCCGCGAATGAATACGAGGGAAAGGCCGGCACCCGCACGGTGAATCCATGGAATGCTAAGAAATTCGTCTCTCCATTTCTAGGGACGAATAAAGATGTCATTCATTTATTATTTCACTGAACACCAGATCACACAGATTAAATTTTGTGAATGATTAAATTCCACAATCCTAACAGAGTAAATATATACTTAAACCATATTTAACAGTATTTTCTTTTACTTCGTTAATTCGTCCATTAGAAAAGGGTTAATGGCTGGGAACCTTCAACGCCGACATCTAATTAACCCCATCGATTAATTCCGTTCGCTTTCAACTGTATCGGACGCTGAATAGAATTTTATTAATGCTTAGCGAGAGAGTTGCTTTTTTTATTTTAATTACTGATAATCATTTGTAAAAGGCCTTAATATGTTCGATATACAATCAATAAAGAGCAAACGACCACCTCGAGAAAAGAAAGAAATGCACCTTGCGCACCTTTATTACTTTTTAAATTATTGCTTGTCATTATTGTGTCTCTTTATTGTGTGCATTAAGTTTTAAATAAATAAATAAATGCATTTTTGGGAAAGTAACCAAACTGCATTATTAGCGTTATTTTATCTGTGGCCTCCGTCCAATGATTGATCAAGTCTATTATACGAAGGTGGAAATGCCCTTCATCCGAAATTTTATGCTAATAATATTTCAACTTCATCATACTTACAAAACCCTCGGTAGGAGTTCATAATCAATCTTATTCGTGAATGCGTCCCCTTTTGTCGGCCGCCCTTGTAACAAATTATACGGTACACACACTGACAAACAAAATATGGAGGGAAATTCCTAAAACAATTTGTGAGCCTCAATTTTTTTTAATTTCGCTTTTGTTGGCATGGTTGGATGTGCTATAGCGTATAGACCTGTCTTGAGTTAGAAGCTTCCTAATAAATTATATGAAATAAACACACTTTCGTACAAAACTTAATATGGAGGAAAATTCCAAAAACAATTTGCTTCAGTATTTTTTTAATTTTGTTTACTTTGGCTGAGGCTTACAGATTTTAATAGATAATATTATTTCTTAAATCAAATAAAGCCAACAAAAGATAAAAAAATAACATTCCTAGTACTACAGACAAGATAAATTACACATCTAAAGTCAATTTAACTTTTATATTTATATAACAGATAATGTAATTTCTCCGAAATATACTTTTTCAACTTAGTAAAATAATTGTTAAAAACATATTGACACAAATATTAGACATACCTAAAAACTATTCCTAATCTACTTAAAAATATACACACACGTACACAAAAATGTACGCACACTCATGTGCACGCACGCATGCATCTACACATACCACATCGTTGTCTGCTATTGTTTTTATGTTTAGATAAGATAGTGTATGTAAATCTTAATATATTATATAAATTACACGTCAGGTTGTTTGTCTAAAACTACTTAACCGATTTTAATTAAAATGCTCAAGAGCGTGCCAAGACACGCTCATATAGAAGGGTTCTGTATCTGATACGCTATAAACGTAATTGTTAAATAACTTCAAAAGTTGTTGTCCGATCTCGTTCAAAATAATTTTGCTAATGAGTTTTTAGCAGGTTCTATCAACATGGAAAATTTTAAGTCTCTATGTCTAATAGTCTGGAAATACTAGGGGGTGGGATAGCGTTAGGGACAGACAGACGTACGGACGGACAGGGCGAAATGATAAGGGTTCCGTAGTACTACAAGGAACCCTTATCTATTCTCCCTGTTACCTAAAAAAGACATTCTCGTCTTCTCACGAAAGGATGTGACACGTGCCGCATATAAACCACTAAGAAATCACGTCTCAAATTTAAATTTACTTAGTTGCAGCGAGATTGCGATGTCTCATGCACGTTGCACGTGTTAGCAACAAAGTTAAAAGCTCGCGTTACTTTAACTGAATTTAACAATAACTTAACGCTAAGTTGGATGATTAATCATAGTGTGCACGCTGCGACACTTAGTGGTTTAAAGTGTAGTTAAGGCGTCAAATTAAGACGTACATGAGATTACCTTTGCCTGTAGTTCCTCACGTATGTATTACCTAGTTTGTGGTGATAATTTCTTATTATATATATATATGTTCCGAGGAATTGTTCGACCTAATACCGGCAGCTGCATTCCACCACAGGACATCTCGTCAAAATGTCCGAGAGCGAAGGAGTAGATAGTGTTAATTTAACACCTTTGCCGGTGTAAGAGCTTTATTTAATGCGCCTAAGAAAATACGTTATTTCAACTACTTTTTATACAAAATGCTTATAAATATCGTCGGCAAAAAACTATAATATGTATCGAATTCATATTTCGTTCACACTTATACAATTATAAGCAGTCGTTCATATTTAAAGAGAATGACAGTCAGAGATTTTTTTTTTGAAATTAGACTATTTTAATATATTTGTCAAGTTCAATTACGTTCATACATCACTTAATATTTCACGCATAAAAAAAATAAAACAAAAATTTTGGTAAGTTGGTAAGTTTGTTAGTTAGATAAATGCATTTTTTTAAATAAAAGTAACCAAATTATAAATCATGGCAAAGACACTTTTCTTCTTATTTAAGGCAAAATGGAAAAGCAATAATAAAAAAAATCACAAATAATCCTATCTTGCTTTTATGTTCGTTTTATTTTATACAAGCCAAATCCGTTATAAAATTCAAAACTAACTGTCGTTTAATATAAAAACATAATCCTGTAACAGTTTCCACTTTGCGGTAAAAATATTACGTGTGCCCAAGATGGTTTCAAAAAAATTTTGCAATTTTTTTATTTGTCCAAAACAATTTACGGCAGCCAGGACAAACAAATTCACTCAATTACAGTTTTACAATACTTGAAATAATTGTAAATTGGCGGACTCTTTTTCAAAATTATTTTAAATTGGCTGCATTACCGCTGTCACTTACATTTTTCACAACATCGCAGACAATAATAAGTGTTATTACGAACTGTCAGAGTACAAATTTCCATGACATTACCGGTGAGTTATGGCCCTTTTTATAAAACACTTCGGTTTACAACGAAAATTAAAAACGCTTTTGAATTTTATTCCCTTTATTTATAGCATAAATTCGTTTGACGCAACGCGTTTGAAATTGGAACGATTACATCTTTAATGGATACTGAGTTTTATCGCTTTAAGAATAGAACAGGAAATGGTGTAAACACAAATCTTTTTTAAATTGAAAAATAGAACGTGCGGGTGCAGAGAAAAGTGCGTTTTGAGTTGTAAAAAATAGAGTTTCTTTTCCTGTAAGTCACATACAGGGCAGTTTATCACTCGATAAAAGCGGCCAGTAACTTTTTTATTTGGGTTTTTAATTAAACAAACTCCACTGGCATAGGATTTTCCGTAGGTGTAACGTTTAGCGCGGTTGAAAAATATTGCTTAGTAAGAGTCCTATTACGTCCTTTTAAGTACCTTTTTTTTAAATGAGTTTTTCTCTTTATACTTTATAAAATATTAAAATACATATTGTCGCTTAGTGTTTAGCTACTATAATTAGAGAGTGCTGCTTCCCACGACTTCGTCTGCGTAAAATAAAAACTTGCGATACATATGGCCCTATCGAGAAATCCGTTTTTAGCGGACGTACTCCGCTACCTACCTCCTACTAACTACCTCCTTGCCAAATGTCATTTTTGTATGTCTCGCGGTTTCCAAGATTTCATGATAGGTGAACTTTCATGAAACACGGAAGAGTATTTGAAAACCAGCCTTAGAATTGCTCACCCATCCATCACCCGGCCGCGGTAAGAGCTGCTTAACCCAGCGATTGACTCAAATGCCGACCCATATTAGACTACTACCTTCTCACTATATTTACATACAAAACGCGACACGGTTGCGGAGATGCGTCACAACACGACAAACAAACACCGTATAAATTACCATCCCGCTAACGACCGAAACGGAGGATAGGGCTGGAATGTTAATATATAAAGTTGTCCAATTTGTCAGTTTGTTTTTAAACCGCTAATTGCTGTTACCGACCGCGAAACGGCGATAAATTTGACGATAAATAAAATGGCCATTCGTAATGAACATCTCACTTAGTGTAAAGTGGTAACGATGGCCCATATGAACGACATAAGACTATATAACACAAGGACGTCTGTTCCTAAGTTAGACAATTTAATGCCTGTTTTATAGGTAACAGGCGCCTGTTATATACAAATGTTATTTAAAAATTTCTCGTGTCACAATGCCATACTCCTCGGAAACGGCTTGACCGATTTTTATTGAAATTTCATATGCGGCCATGTATTTTTCATACTCCAAAGTGATAAGGGTTACCCATGCAGGCGGAGTCGCGAGGTACAGCTAGTATTTTTATACAGGGCAACCTCGATTTAACAAGTCGGAGGGTAACAAGAAAAAAATCTATTATAGATTCAGAGAAGAAGCTAACGAAATTTCACCATACACTCACTCGTTGGCTGCCTTGTATTTATAATTCGACTTGCCCATTGGCGCAGTGGGCAGTGACCCTGCCTTCTGCTCCGGGGGTCGTGGGTTCGATTCTATTATTTATTTATCGATTATATATTTCTAAAAAAAAATATTTGTGTATAACAGGCGGCTGTTACCTATATAACACAGGCATTAAGTTACCTACCTTAGGAACAGACGTCCGTGTGTCCGCAATTATCTCTCGCATTTTCCTCAACACAAAATATGCCTTTATGATTATCATATGTCATATTTTGCGACATAAATTCGTATAATGAATACAATAAAAGCTATCATTTATTTTATCATAGCCAAAATAAGCGATTAACCACCAGCTGAGTATAAATTGGTAATGCGATTTCGTTTAATAAAACGCCACAATAATGGTAACAATGTTTTATCGTATGTGAGTTGTTACAGCTATAAAATGATTAAGAGAATGACGCATTAATGAACAGTGTGAAATTATCCTTATAATGCACAAGGTTAAACAGCATTGCACGCGTTAATATAGATTTTGTGTCAATGCATAAACGCTTGATATTGTAATATTATAACGCATTATTAGTATTCTATAATTTATAATATATTATACGGATTCGGGGTCGTTCAAAGCGCGTTATACGAGAATACTCCTACAACGCGTTTTCCTATAACACGAAATGAACCTACCGTGTAATAGGGGGGATTACAGTGTAATAAAGAGAAAATATTTGATTCTTTGTTTGCATAGTATAGTCTTTGAAACTAGTGGACACATTTGAGAAATTCTTTCACTATTATAATCATAGATAATCCCTGATGAATGTTTTCAAAAAAATTGGGGATCCGTATGAAAACTTTGATAATGTAAATATCCGGGCGAATATATTTGATAAAATAGTTGAGATCAGTGTCTCTCTTAAAGTTACGTGTAAAATTCTTTTCAATTTGGGTTTAATAAAACATGAATATAATATAAATATAATATAAAAATGTAATAATTATTCTAGCGCAGTAAAGTGAGGAGCCCCGACCCCAAATAATGGGATAAAGTTAGGACGAAGGTGATGAATAATAATATGTAATAATAATATAATATAAATATGGAATCGTGAAGATAGCAAAAAATATCGTTTCACTACCAAACTCCCCCAGTAATACAAAAAAATTGCCAAAATATTTTCAGCGAGTTTACCAGGTGAAGCGGATCAAATTAAAAGATTAAACAAAATATTCTTAGGCCTCCGTTATGAATCTCTTAATCATAAACAAAAACTTTCCGAAATTTTATGAGCAACCACAACAGAATCTGGAGAGAGGAAATAATTAACTACTTCCCAGAAAATATGACGAAAGGAAGTGCTTTAGCTGGATTAAAAGTTATTCGTAACTGAAATAACGGAATATTGTAGAAGATACAAGGAAATACTTTTAAAATAAATGATTTTGATAAATTATTTACGCGAAATGGGACCAAGGGCTTCCAACCAACCAACTTCTTCCAAATCGTCCTCAACCCTCTTTTTCTCATAGGCTGGAACTCTTTCGCTTTGCAAAGAGATGTCTGGTCTTTTACCAAAGTGTCCTATGGAGTATTACGAACTGACCAGACGGTTTGAACCAAAACCTAAGTAAAAAAGAAAGAATTAGAACGAAACAAATTCTTCTTTAAAATTGTGCAATTATTCAATAGAAACCTTTCTTCAGTTCATATTATTGCTATGAACTTTTAACATGCATTAGATACCCGAATGAATGTTTTGTATGAAAATATTAGTTATAGATAAGTTCTGAAATCACCCAAGGCACAGAAAGCGACAATCCGTGTCCAGGAAACGTTTCCACTAAGCTTATTATCTCGGCCTCGGGGCTTATTCTTTAGTTCGAATTGTGACCGAACAAAGTGAAGCGCTGAGAATTGAAGAAGTTATAAAAACCTGTCTTAAACACATTCTCTTCAATTTAAGTTTACTTATATTTGTTTCAAATTAATAACTTGTAGGCATACGTATAGTTATAAAGAAATCGAATCACCGACAAAACTTTAGAATCTTTATGTAAATTTCCTACACGTCACTGCACTCGTAAACGCTTGAAAAGATATAATGGGTTTCAGAATGATTTAGACTCTAATTGGAATAGTAGATTGAACAGACGATTGAGGAGGTCGTGGCCTAATCAGTCATTGAGGTCAAACATTAATTTATTAACAATAAAATTTAATCGTAAATCTGAAGTACTTACGAATATAACTACGTTACCAAATATCGATAAAAATTACAGCTACCAATTGCAACAATCGTAGTTTGAATATTTTATTGTGATACAATATACATTGATTCCCTTTAATACAGATAATACAATTATGGTTCTGTTTAATATCTTCTACGGTACAGACTAAGAATAAAGATACCCTCATGACATCAGTGTTAAATGCGGGAGGCGTGTTTTCCAAAGTTTTAACCTTTGTTGACAAAAACAACTAACCCAACCACTTCAAAATCTTACCTTCCGGACAGTACCAAAGTAATCTCATATACCTACATACTTTTAGAGACTGCTACTTAATAGCATTCGTTTATAAGCACAACCCACCAAAGCGCTTGGATAATGTCTTGAGATGGCTCGCAAAATCATTTTTTTTAAAGCTCAAGTGCATAGAATAGTTTGCTAAACCTACCTGAGAATGGGAGAGTAAAGTAGCGATTTTCGAGCTAAAATCCTGTGGGCCCAGTTAAGACAAACGACTGCCGTCTGAAGTAATACCCACCATCTCTACGACCTCACGACTAACATCACTCAGTTACGTTAATCGGGACCCACTGTTTCAGTTACATGCCCTCCGGAACACCTAGGAATTCTGATATTTGAAAAATAGACTTAGTCATTAGTCATCCATCTATCCTGACCGCGGTAAGAGCTACTTCACCTAGCGATCTCCTCAAATGTAAACCACTCGTAACATAAACAATTTTTTATCGTTGTCATGTTTTGGACGATTGGGGTGAGCTTTGGGACGTAACTGTCACCGTAGATGATATACAACGGACAAGATGTGAACAAATGAACACCTATGTGAACAATACTAACCAATAGATAGAGGTTGTTATGTGTTGCCAGTGTGTGGTAGATGCTAATGTGAGGTGTCCCGCATGTTTAGCACGATACGGGCGACTACTGGCCGGACGAGCCCGACTACAGCGACGAATACATGTACCACACCGCTAGGCGAGATCACACCAGAGTGTTCCACCAAAAAAAGCAATACCCGCAGAATATTTTGTTTAAGGTAGACTGCCCTGTAAATATATATAGCCCGCTCTCGAGTCGCGTTAAATTTTGAGTCATCTATAATAACACACATTGTATCGAGAATATTGTATCATAAGATGTTCGATTGAAATTGCTACCATTTCTTGCTGACATTGCTGCTTTCAAACACTTGTAAGTTATTAGAAATGAAAAGAATATGCGATTTAGAGATTGACCCAGGAAAGAGGACAGTGAACCAAGAAGGGGAAAGGCCTTTGCCTAGCTGTGGGACACAATAGGCTAATAAAAAACAAGATTATGCTGGTAATAACAGTTGAGTTATTCAGATTTAAGGAAAGTATATCCTGAAATTATTGTAGTCATAGAGTCTCAGAAGTTAAACGTTGTTTAGAGCTGATTCCTGTCAGAAGTCGTACTTGGAGGTAAGATGGGAATATTAAGAATAGCTAGTCTTCTTTTAAAA
>JANCMC010043217.1:12817455-12917597 GCA_024363005.1 Charaxes varanes | reverse complement strand
ATATTCCTAAGATTCTAACTCACAATTATGCGTTGGAAAATCTGTACTTACAAATAGACAACACGCAAATAGATCTCAGCAAGGAGATGAGCGGTCAATTACCTCCAAAGTTAAATAACATCACGTTAACAGGAAAATCACTGAAATTTATTTCACAAAATCTTTTAAGTGTAAGTATCAGCGATTCCAGTAAACAATATTATATATACCCTCAAAAATTCAAGTTAAAGGTATCAAGTTTTGATCGTAAAGGTTCATATTGCCTAAATCTTAACAGGTTTGACTCAAAAAAATATTAGTCAAAGGTCACAATCGTGTATTCATATACCCTCTATACGCACTTATGAACGTCATATGTATAATATTATTATTTTTTTTTTAATCACTATAATAATTTGGTAGTAAAATTTACGACATTAACACTAAGTTTACAAGGGTTTTTGGTAATTTTTTTTATCACCATTTTCACAATAATTCAGATATTGAAGGTGTTATCGCATCAACGTCACACACGTTTAACTTAGTGAACTGAATTTTATTTAGTAACATATAGTTCGGACAGCAACGACTAATACTGTTGTAATTAATATGTCATTTATTTTAAGGGTGTGACTTCACAATCAATGAGACTCACAATCTTCAACACAAGTATCGAAGAAATAGAGAGTGAAGTATTTTGGAAACCTGGTCAAATTAAAAATTTGACACTCGATTTGAGACACAATAATTTAGCAAGAGTGCCTAATCCTGCGAAAAACGAATGGCCAGGAGTACCCAACTCTCTATTCCTGCAGGATATATTTGTCGCGGGCAATCCTCTATATTGTGATTGTCGTATTGGGTAAGAACATAACATTTATTCATTGTTTTAAGGTTCAGGGCAAATTTACAAATTAAACGATAATCATAAAATATTGACAAAAATATAAACCGTTAAAAAAGAATCATTGGTATAGTGTCATTGTTTCTTTTCATTATTTTTATTAATATTTTCTTAATCATTTTACATTTATTTTCTAATTTTAAAATTTGCAATTCTCAAAGAATTATTTATTGAACTTTAACTATTATCCTTTGCTTAAAATTATTTTATCCCTAAACAAACAGATGGATTCAAGCATGGGATCGTAAGCGAAGACAGTACTTATGTGACAGCCCGTCGAATTGCGAGGCAACGAGGGACGACGTCCGATTTGCAAAATGTCCATCACATTACAACAGGACTTTTAGCGATGTAAGCAAACCACATTTTTATATTTCTTAAACTCTAAACTGAAATTAAACAAACTTAAATATTTGACTGGATCCTAAATATCTTGCAATCATGAAAGCAAATCATTAATAAAGGATGATATTAAAGTATGTTACAAAACTATGTGTAAAACTTTCTAAAAGGCAAATGTAAATCTTTTGTTTATTTCTTAGGTTATTGCAAAAGACTTGGATTGTAGTTGGAGCAGAGGATTTCTGGAATCTCCCAATCTTTATATCGTTATCCTGATGGCCTTTTCGACATACCTCTATATTTGAGGCTCAGTTCCATTCCGAGAATACGATGGATCAAATCCATAAACCTATGGCTGAAAATAAAATAAAATATAATTAAAACGTGTGTCAGCCAAAAAGAATTTTGAATATAATTTATCGAAGCTGATGTCTAAACATGAGTGAGAGGACATAGTGATATCATCAACTCCTATAATTGTACCTGTCAAGTGGCCTACTGATTGTGTAGAGACGGTTCTGAATAGCGAAAACCTAGCTAGTGTAGTGGTGTCCGATGTAAACGCAAGAATCGATGGAATATAGTAAAAAAATGTATATGTTGCAAAACGGGACGTAAATATTAACATTATTCGTAAGAACAAGTGAAGCCTACTAAATTGTGATTTATCTGAAAGCGATGTGTGATCTCAAAGGATTGTTTTTACAGAGTTACCACTTATTTTAATGGATTTAGTTTATGTACCTTATAGCTTATATCCCGGTATGGAATTATTCTTAGATGTTACTATTGTCGCGTTGGTAAAGTTTACTTCAATTTGTATGGAGATTGATCAGTGTTACAACGCTACCGCTAGGCAGCGCTGATCAGTCTCCATACACAGTTAAGTAAACTGTACCAACGCGTAAAAGTTTGAAAACTCGCACTAAGCACTCAGTGCTCAATAAAAAAACGTAGAGTTGTAAAAGCCCTGCCATGTGAACATAAAATTGGGAATACATAATGTTCTATTTACGAATTGGGGCTAAGAAGTGTCCTATAATTGAATTTCGCGCGATCGCATCGAACTTCAATTAAACATTCGCAGAGTTCTTTCGCATCACGCATTCTCATGACGATGACGTCATTGTTTTCAATTATGAGAATTGATTTACCGAATTAATTTGCAGTTGTAGGGGAAGAGAGCCCATACGGACCTATAGAGCCAATATACGGAGGCAGTATTGCGGGAACACCGCGCAGGGCGAGACCCTCCATACCACCGCCTGCGCCGCCAGCCCCGCTACAGGCTGACTCCCCGCAGCATCACACGCCTACCAGGTATGAAAATGTAATTTTTAATCAATTACTTACTGACTTATTTGCTAATTATATAAAGATTATTTATCTAAAATGTCGCACGCTTAGTTATAAAGTGGTCTAACTCAAAAAAGCTGCTTTTTGGGATATCGCAAAAAACGTTTAGACATTTACGACTTGCTCCACTTATAATTCGATAAAAACGGCACTATAGTAACAGCTTGTATAGTTTAATAATAGATAACGAGGTCATTAATGATATTGAAATGTTATTTTCATGATATTTTAGTATTTGTTCGTCTTTTAAAAACTAATAAATTTTATGTTAAAAAGACAAAAATACCTGTATCTGGGTATTGATTTGAGATATTGAAATAATTCTTTGATTGGCTGATATCTTTGAAACGAAGCTGTCTGTATCATTTAAACTTAAAACTTAATCGGTCAGTGTATGACTAAGCGTGCGAATTATATGCGAACATATTCTTCTTCTTCTTCTTCTTTCAGCCCGATGACGTCCACTGCTGGACATAGGTCTCATGCGAACATATTAATGTAGGAATAATAATTCATAGATGCAGACTTCTATTTCGTCTATCCCGTATATATAAGGACAGATGTTGGTTTGGTCGTATTTTTGCTGCTATTCCCAATGCGACAATAAATAATTTCATAATTTTAACAATAGGCCAAAAACAAACAGAAAACGTCCAATGGCACGTGTCAGATGTTTAATCTTTTGCAGAAGCAAGGTCATTGAGCTATGTATATACTTTATTAGCTGTTCCCGCGAATTCGTCCATATAAAGTGTAAATTTATGATTTTGGCTCTTAATTTTACTATACCCAGATTTATGTATGTATTTTTACACTTGGCAAATAAATAAATGAATGTTAACAAAATTTACACCCCATGTCTGAATATGCAATACAAGGCAATTTTTAAAGAATCTCCAGTTTCGCACAAAATCTCTGCTGCCACCGCCAGTCCATTCGTTTCATTTGACAAGATGAACATTCTCATTTTTTTTTAAGTTTTCTAACTCTCAAGCCTACTGCTCATAGTAGTCAAGTATAATCAGGTGTATCGCCCAAAGCATAATTTTTTATTAACCAATAATAACTAAACATAACCAAATATTTTCTTTTTATTTATTTGAGGTCATAGCACGAACATTTCGAAGACTTTGACGTCGGTCATTTAACTTTATTTAGGATGAAAATGTTTGTTCTAGGCCCAGAAGGGTCAAGTTTTTATCGTGTCACGCTTTTAATCAATGCTATTGCAACCCGCATTGACACTAAGAAGGGTCTGCTGTGGGCCTGAGCAAGAATTTTGTCAAAGTCTACTTTGACTCGAATGATCCAAAATGCTCGTGCTAGGGTCTCAGCTAACTATGTTATTGCATATTTTACAGTTTTTGACAAGGTCAGGAAAGAAATAGCTGCCTAGCTATTTGTATGTAGTACCATACCAATTATTGGTCCATTGTTTCAGATCTACGCTGCCCCCGCCACCGCCACCACCTGAGGGTGCTTCGTCTCCGCCTGTCCTTAACGGCGCTTCGCCACCCCATCGCACCGCGCTCGATGCACATCTCGATCAGATGCATGCTGTCATTGGTGGGTATTTTGAAAGAAAGAAAGAAAAAGGGTTTATTTGCTTCCTTTATAAAAGTGATTACAATTGTAAAAAACTTTTTCTACATAAGTGAGCCTAGGCGGCAAAAATGACTAATACTGACCTTACGATCTGACCTTTACAAAAACAGCATCTTCCTTCCCTTTCCACATATCTAAGACATATGTCATAAAGATGCGCTAAAAGTTATATAAGCTATCAATTTGTAACATTGTAATTTCAAGTCCGTACCCTAATTTCAGATGACTAATACTGACCTTACGATCTGACCTTTACAAAAACAGCATCTTCCTTCCCTTTCCACATATCTAAGACATATTTATAACGTTTCGCTAAACATTATATAACTTGTCCGACTTATATCAATTGACATATGGTAAGGTCACACGCAAGGTTGATTTTTAAGGCCTTACCCACCAAATTACGTTTGGCCCGTGCTATGATAGAGATTGTTTAAAGACATGTTTCTTTTATTCTGGTTTTGGCTAGCTTAATTATTTTAACGTGATTCGGAATTTGCAAATGGTGTCGCGATTTATTAATATTTGCATTTAAACATTTGAAATAAGCTTATAATTTACTTTCCTTTTTTAAACATACTCTACCTTATATGCATTCTATAATGTATATTTGTAAGTGCATTATTGTATGTATAAACTGAGAGAATATACAATTTTCTCAGAATTATACTCTCATAAGTAATTAAATAAAGATTATTACCTTTCACTTTGTAAGTGAAAAGGTATGCCATTAATGATCCTTTTACTGATTTTATATATCGGTGTATCAACAATGTTTTCAATCTTGTTAGGATTCCGTACGTCCCAAGGATAAAAAAACATCCTTATAGGATTACTTCGTTTTCGGTCTGTCTGTCCGTCAACCTTACTTTTTTCAGTTTCTCAGAAACGCGCTTACTTTGTACAAAGTTGAAATTATTACCAAATACTGAGGTCTGTGGTCCCTTGTAGCTGAGAAAAAACCCGTTAATCTGGAATCATGAAAATTGGTAAGAAGCTATCAGCAGGCAGACAGACAGAAAACGAATCGATCCTATAAGGGTTACTTTTTCCTTTAGAGGTACGGAATCGTAAAAACATAAGGAACGATTGAAATTACTCTTACAAAGTATTATATAAATCAATGCATAGACAGTAGAGCGTAAATATCTGACACATTGTAGTCACACCATAGATACGTTATTAAGTCACGTTTTATGCTACCTTTTATATTCCAAGGTTTCTTTTATGAAAGTACTACAGTAATTACAATTAACCACAACCAACGAACGACTGTGGCTTTATTTAAAACTTCGCATAAATTAATTAAATCTTACTTAATTTAAATAATTATAAAAAGTATGTACTTTACTTTGATTAACACACAAAATAAATAATGGATGAAATAATAATTTAGAAGAAATTACAAACAAAAATTAAAATAAACGAAAAAATGTAGAATAAACAGATACTCATTTCGTCTAAAAAAATCAATTTAGTAGTTCAATAAATAAATAAATATATACAGGACTATATGACACACGGACGTCTGTTCCTAAGGTCTACCTAAGGTAGATAACTCCCAAGGAGTCCACAAATATGTTTTTTGTAGAAATATATAAATGCATACATATAGATGATACACCCAGATTCAAGGCGGGATGGAACCCACGACCCCCGGGAGCGGAATACAGGGTCGCTGCCCACTGCGCCAACGGGCCCGTCAAAGTTTCCCTTTGAATGCGTTTACAGATACAGTTTTTTTTGTTATGGAACGTGTCGGCAGCCTTCGTACGCTTTGCGAAAACGTACGTTTCACATAGGCCTTTGTTCGTGGGAGAATTGTGAAATTGGATTTGCCGTGTTTTGTAAGGTGTGGAGTCTGTATTTGTGGTATTAAAAGCGTTATATAATTGAATGGTTTATTGCCGCTACTGCTGGTGTAAGAATTGTTCAGTTTATACTACAACTGTTAAGGCTGGCAAAGACGAGGAACAGGTTGGGACGAACTTTTTAACGCAGAAGGCAGGGTCACTGCCCATTGCGCCAATCAGTCACGGACGATTCAGTCATATATTTCCAAAAATATATATATTTGTGTATAACAGGCGTAGGCGTATAACACCTACAACACGGGCATTAAGTTGTCTACCTTAGGAAAAGAAACTGTCCTATTGTACTAGCAAAAATGTTCCTATGTTTAATAACGAAGAAAATAATTACTGGACATTATTTTTTATTTAAAAATAATATTAGGAATATTTTTTAGGTATGTCTAATATTCCCTTTTCCCCTCCTACTAAGCTTAAATTAAAAGCTTGTATTAACTCGTCGTTAAAGGCCGGCAACGCATCTGCTAGCCTTCTGGTCGTGCAGATGTCCATGGGCGTCGGTAGGCACTTGGGTGTCTGCTGCCTGCTCGTTTGCCCTTTGTATCATAAAAAAAAGGTTATGTTGTCAATAACGCCCGGAGCGTGGTTTTCTGAAGCCGTGCGTGAAGTTCAGCGATATTGTCTTGAAAAACATCGTCAGATTACATGTTTTCCGTAATCCTTAAAGGATTTCATCTAAAATATTAGAAAAAATATTGCGCTACAATATTTCCTGGCGATACCTCTTGTTATCAACTTTGTGACTCTCTCATTGTCTTATGTCACAATTACTTCGTCAGATTATTAAAATGTAATTTTTTTGGGCTCCCATACCATAATGTTTAACATGGTTTAACGTCGCAAATATCGTTGGAATTTTAATTTATTTATGTAATGCACTCATTGTTTAAAAAAAGAACGTGTACCTATACAAAAAAACACTGAAGTATTGTTGATTTATATTTGAAATGTTTATTACATTAATAATTAGGGATAGGTGTCAGAAAATAGTGTATCTACCCTAGGATGTCAGAAGATAGGATAGATAGATATTTTAATGCTTAAATATTTACCAAATGAAATAGTCCCCATATTCAAACAATTGGATGTAGGTATACAGTAGAGAGGTTTTGTAAAGAAAATTTATTTAAAACAGATTTTCCTTTAGATATCAAGCAATACAGGTCGTAATGCTTTGTGTCCAAAATCAATTTTAATTTTAAATGATATACCTATTTAATTTGCTTAAATTATTTATTTCTGTATTTCGAAAGTCATGCAGTGAAGAAATATGTGTACTTAGATTCGTTTTTAGGATTCCGTACCTCAAAAGGTAAAAAGGAACCCTTATAGGATCACTTCGTTGTCCGTCTGTCTGTCTGTCAAGACCCTTTTTTAGGTAGTGAGTGCCGTTAGACGTAAAAATGGCTAAAGCTCGGAATCAAGGGCCAGTTAATGAATCTTTATAAAGTTACGTATATTTAAAAAAAATTTGCAATCATAATTTTTCAATTAGTAAATAATCAAAAATAGATCTGATCCGATTCCAAAGCAGAAAGTTAAATTCTTTGAGTCTCCATACCGAAATTGTGGCGTGGAGGCCTATTTTCAGTATTACATTATCACTATAAATAATGAAGACAGAATTTCAAAAAGTTAAAGTTTCTGTTAGGAAATTTTCTCTTTGAATATTTTTACAGATTTGAAATATCTTCAATAGTCATTGAGATAGAAGCAAAATGTCAGACCCCTTTTTTGTTTTTAATTGTTTATTAAACAATAGAAAAATTAAGGTTGCATAATTTTGTATTAACATTTTTTTTGTGCATACAAATACGTTTCAAAAGGTTATAAAAAGATTCATATTCGTCATGGATAATGTAGGATTTAATGGTGTAGGAATTTTTTAATTCGGGTTAGTAATTTTGCTCTTTCTAATATAAGAATATAGATTCAAAAGTACGAAAATTAAACTTCAATATTTGTAATTGATATTATATTGAGTGATTCCGTGTTACGAGGTTTATTATTTTTTCATCTAGATTTGTTTTTTAAAGGGAAACTCGGGATGTTTTTCGGCACCGACAAAGAATGAAAAGTCACATATTCTTCCATTTTCACCACGGTCTAGAGCGATTAAATCTTCCATTTCCTTCTGGGTTAGCTCAAACTCCCACAAAGATATATTCTGAAAATCAAACGAGATGATTTGCATTATTGATATTATTTAATTTACCGCTCACGTTAGGGTAGGAGCGCTAACTCACCTGTTTGATTCTTGTAGGGTTGGTACTTTTCGGGATAGTGGCAACTCCAAGTTGCAATAGGAATCGCAGCAGAACTTGGGCTGGCGTACGGGAGTGGCTCTTTGCTATATTTTGAACTACTGGCAACTCAAGGAGATTTGGGTAGTCACGTCTATCATTAAAAAAAAATAAACAATTAACCAAATTTTTGGAAACCATTTTTACGTATTATCCACCAAGAAAGTGCTTTACCATTTTGGATCACAGCTCCTAGTTAAAGAAATTTTTGTTAACAGTTATTGTTAGAAATTAACATAACGCGAAACATGCAAAATTAAGAACTAATTGATGTGCAAACGACGTTCAGTCTTATCGTGGCAAACCAATTTCTTGGTCGTCTATACAATCAAGATAATTTGCTTATGAAAATTGTATATTACCCAGTTCCTTCAATCTAAACTTGAGATGCAATTCTTACATTGCGTAAGGAAGCTCGTGATGCTTTTTTGCAAGACGATGATTAGTAAACTCCTAGTTCAGCTGGTGTAGAAGTCCATGGGCGGCCGTAGTCACTTAGCGTCGTTTGCCCCGTATAACATGAAAAAAAGCCTCCCTCCAATGAACAATTACTTATTGCCACGATACAATTTCAAGGAGAGCAGTCCGTAGCAGTTCAAACAATTCCTTGAAATAGATAGATAAATAAATAAATTTATTTATTTAAAGAAAACCTAATTACACAGATCTTTCCACCACACGTTGTAAATAATTTAATTTTAATGGTCTATCATTTATTCAATACACTTATTCTTAAATTGTTACATTTTAAATATTAGTATAAAAATAAAAACATTTAAAAATATATAAAAAATAGATGTCCACCGGCAGCGGGGCAAGACCTCAAGCCACCGGTGGTCAGGCGTCCAGAGAGAGGAACCTCCTTACTATACGTGCCGTCTCAAGCAATACCGCCTTCTGTATTCTTCTTGTTAACGTATCAATAGTTTTTGTATCAGTTATAAAAGTTATGATATGTTACTATATAACAAATATAGCTCATCAACAACAGTGTTGTAAAATTTAAACATATAGTTATACGAATTACACTATAGACAGTACCCTATGGGTTTTGATTCCCTGAAACATGCAATTTGGCAAGAAGTTATATCTTGAAGTACACGTATAGGAAAAATTTTGAAAACCGTAAATCTGTAGTTAAATCACAAAAACAATATACAATTAAAAAATCTTAAAATAAGCTAGTAAACTATTACGTCATGGTACGGAACCCTTAGTGCACCAGTCTGACTCACACTTGCCCGGTTTATTTGTCTTTCCATATCATATAATTACACTATTGGTAAGCGTTAAAATGTATGACATAATACAAATTTCATACGTCTAGTTAGAAATAATGTTATAGTTATGTAATGGAAAATTTTTTGGTGCTTAGTTTTTACATCTTTTACATTCGTGGCCTAACTACTCTTAATGCTATGTTTTTATTGCTTAACTTTGTACTGGATCATTCCATTACTACTTATAGAGTGCAGCTTATGTTGTGTTTTAGCGTTGAAACACGGTCTCTAAAGGCTGAGAAGCATTTATAGCATAAGCTTAAAATGTACATTTTAATGGGGATATTTTTAGGATAAAATTTTTACAGGGTTGCCTACAAAAGCGATTGGTTACGACAAAAAACGTAGCCAGTTCGTTTTTCCAAAGAAATACAAAAATTAAGCAAAAATATTTTTTTACTGAAACAAAAAAAAATTTGTTTCGCTAAAATTGAAACGAATAATTTTCTATGTTATTTTTGTGTGCTATTTAACAGCGTTTCGTCTTATCATCGATACTCTCAAAGAATATCTCTCTGTATTATTTATCGAGAGATTTTATTTTACGGGAATTGTTAAACTCCGGTCCCGAATAGAAAGAATTTCGTGCATTGACCTCTCACTACTTGTCTCTCTCGTTCGCGCACAAAAATATTGCGCTCTCGCTCACATAGGGGCGGACACCGTCGAGTGCACAGATTGTAGACCAATATGTATATCAATAAAAATGTTTTTGTCTCTGACAATAGGTACAAAGGTCAATGTACGAAATTCTTTTCGGCGACCGGAGTATAGTACGGCTATGTCTTTCGTCATATTGTTGGTTTACATAATTAAATTCATATTTTTATTTATTTGACAGCGGTTTATTAATTACAATTAAAAATATATATACTTTTCTTAATGTTTTTTTTCTTATTTCCTTATCAATGATTTTCTTGAGAATTATCTGTGTTGTAGCATTTTTTTTTCTTTATATAAGTTTCACGGGACGGTTGAAGACATAAATGTAAAAACAATAAAGTTAGTAAACAATATCATGTTACCTGTACTTAATATGTGTAATATGTAATATTTATATGATGTTATATTTTTTGAATATATTTTAGAATCAAGAATTTCTCTTTTATTATGCAAATAGGTCCCTTTCGTGATGTAAAATTTATTAAATATAGCTCTCATAAAAAATATATCAAGTTCCAAAACTTACTAATAAATAATTCGGTATTCTCGACCTCGCAACCCGCTACGATTAAGTGATCTTTAAGAAAAGAGAATACTCATTCCTCAAAGACCGGCAACACATCTGTGAACGCCCTGGTGTTACAATCGTTAATGGGCGTAATAGTTTTATTTTTAGAATGAGAAATTATTTCATTTAATTCTATAAATATTGTAATATCTATTTTAACCTTTGTACCTGTTAAGCCATGGAACCTCATCACAGAATTTCAATTTCACCAAAAGTGAAGTGAAGTGAGGCTAAATTTCACTTTAAGTGAAGAATACCACAAAGTGAAAAAAATAACGACTCCGCAGAGCTGCACATAGCAGCACAAGTTTCTTTATGGATTATATCGGACATAACCGTGAATCGTCGCTTGTATTATACCCTGTATCCCGTCTAGACTGCAAAAAACTTGCTCTACCGGTTGCCGACCGATCACAATGCAGTGTACAGTCGTGTACAAAAGCGTTTATATTAAATATTCACAGAAACATATAAGCTCTGCGATTATAATAAAACTATTAGATTTTACAGTTCTAGATAGTTGAATACTGTGAAAGAAAATTCAAATTCTCATTACGGCAGTGAATAATTTATTTTTATAAGCTCCTAATTTCGTCCATAAACCTTATAATCATTATTATTGTAAAGAATACCATTACAACATTGTTTATTTAAGAACTACTCTTACTTTTCAATTAATAGTAAATTTTAAAGAATCTAGTTCAAGTCTAGATAACTGTCCTATTTTAAGATTTAAAAAATGATGCAACAATTGCTTCAAACAACTTCAAATTGATCTATATACAGAGATTTAAAAATTATACAGTGAAAAAGCCTATATTTATTTAATGTTGATTATATTATTATAATCAACATCAACATTTGTTTATACAAAAGAAAAACATTTGTATTGTTAACTTCACATAACACGCCTTCAGAAAAACGAAAAAAACTAGTATTTGAAGTGACTGTCAAAGCTAAGTAAAGACTACAATTTTTGAACAAAAAGGTACGCTTATAGTGGAGGCCTGAAAGCGTAAAAAACAAAGTCACTTTTCCATTTATACACGCAATAATATACTCGAGAAATATGTTCTTATGTTGTTAACTGTACTTTATTGCACCAAGCGTCGTCAATTGAACGATCGTATAAAGATTTTGTATTAACGGCTTATGCCCCATCCAGTTTTTATCCGGATTAAGGGAACACGATGCTTTCAGCGGTGACTTGGCGTTGGCCTAATCTTCATCATTAACTTTATAATAGATAGATTATTGAAATATAGCATCTATATCTGGTAGATAAGATTCAATTTGCTATTACTTAACTATGAGTTGAAGAGACAGTTGTAAGAAGTATTTATCCATGAATGCAAAAAAAGGAGTCTTTTTGGTAATGATATATTTTTTCTCATAAGCTCTTAATGGATCTTGATAACTTTAGGATTTTATATATTTATAGAGAAAAGGGTGTTTAAATTATATTTTACCTTTGTAACCTACCCTAGTAAGAGTAAACAAGAATTCAATCTTACTACGTGACCTACTTAGGACGCGACGGCAACAAATATAAACTTTTTCACAATTTTTGTGTATCAAACACTCATACAAAATGTTTCATTTGTTAATATTTGACCTATTAAATATGTATAATTAGTAAAATCTATACATATAACTAAAATTGAAGTGTCGGTTTGTCAGTATAATATGACTATATATACAATACCTGTAACAAAAAACGCAGATTAAAAGATAATTGTCTGTCTGTCTGTTTGTTCTGGGTAATCTTCGAAACGACTGTACTGATTTCAGCGGAATTTTCACTGTCATATTGCTTATATGGCAGGGGAACCATGATCTATTTCAGATTTAGAAAAATAATTTGGGTTCCACACAACAACATAAAAATCCTGAAAAAAAAGATCACTGTATACACGCGGACGAAGGCGCGGGCCACAGCCAGTAAATTATAAGTTTTAAAATGCTTCCTGTAATTTTAATATATATCTTTTCTTGTCTCAAACAAGATAGCACTTTATAATAAATAAATAAATAGGACTATAAATACACCATCGTCTGTTCCTAAGGAAGGTGTTACTTAATACCTGTGTTATTGCTAGCAGTTACCTGATACAACCAGACTCGAGAAGGAACTCGAACCCTCAACCCTCTTACAAGGAAAGCAGAGTAACAACCAACTGCACCAACGGGCCAGCCCACTTCCAAACAGCCGTATCTTAGACTACAAGCTTACAATGTAACAATGAAGTGGCCATATAAATAATTACAAATAATAAACTCATAAATAAAATTCTAGAATATTCAGCTAAAAAAATTAAAGCAAACCCTTAAAAAGCTCTCGCTTGATTGTTGGGTCAAGAGTCGGATACAGAAGGCAGTATTGCTTGAGACGGCACGTATTGTGAGGAAGATTCTCAATTTGGAGTCCTAACCAACGGTTGCTTGGGTCCTTGCCTCGCTTCCGGCGGTCATCTATTTTTTATATATTTTTAAATGTTTGTATTTTTATACTAATATTAAAAAATGTATGTAGAATAGGATATTTAAATAAATGATAGTCTTATAATATTATAATATAATAATACGACGATAAATTATATCAACGGCCCACACACAACCAGTACTAATATTTACTAGCTTGCCGGTTCAATATAAGACCCATTTAAAAGTAAAAAGAACAAAAATCTTCACCAAAGAAACTTTTGGTCAACTTTTTATTCTTAACTTTTCTGATCGTCTAGGGTAAAGTAAGTCTACGTATCCAATTAAAACTTTTACCGATCCTTGCAAATAAGCTGAACAAATGTAGAAGCGATGAATACGAACATTTCGTTTCTAAGAATATTTAACGGGATGATAAATTACTGAGCAGTGTTACAAATAATTTTATTGCAGATTTGCAGTATTCGAGAGGAATTGCCACTGACGATTGGACCACTTTACTGCACAAGTCATAAAAAACCTATCTATCTATTATTTTCACTTAGCCATTTTCTTCCGATGATAAAATTTATTAAATACGATATTATCGATATTTAACTCGTTTACTTAAGACAACTGCATTAAATTGTAAATAATGTAAATGTATCTAATGCTAAATTTTTATGCTCCCAGTTACATTAATTTCAAAAGAAGGGTCAATAGCAATATTTTTAAGTATCTGTAATAGTAATTAAATACTTATAAATGTAATTTGTTCTTGATTGATTGAATATTATGATTTTTAGTACGTATTTTTAAAAAAGTGTTAGATCAAGTTTTTTGAACTTTCCTTCGCTTCACACCTCTTTACGCCTTTAAGTAGTCCAGAATGAACTTTAAATCCTTTCTGAACACACTACGAAAGTAACATCTTAAAATATTCAGTAAAGCAATTCAAAAATAAAAGTTGTAAGGTAAAAATAAACAGTTTTTCTAATATATAATACTTATTTGATTACTTGGACTTTTCTTTTATTAAAAACGAAAAAACATAATTTTTTAAATTAAATTTTCTTTGTACATATGAATCGTTGTTCGTTAGTCTCGCTAAAACTTGAAAATTATTACTTGACAATACTTCAAACAGTTAAAAAACTGCCATGTAGAATTATTATTTCCTAAAACATACGGCCAGTGTCGTGTTTTAGGGAAAAAACATAAAGGATATTTATTTACTGGTTAAAAGCACACAAACAAAAAATCGGGCAATACAACGTCTGCCGCGTCTGCTCCCATATGTGCTTATGTATTTTGTATGTAAGGGAACGGAAAGATTGTGAAAGTCTCATAAAATTTGTGATTTGATGCTCAAAGAGATTCTGCTCTAAAATTCGCATTTTGTACTCTAGTGTTCCGTAAACTAGCAAATTGTATCTTCAAGAATTTGTAACAAAGTACGCTGTTTTATGTTTTAAGGTATTCTATACACAGTTGTATGAATTTGAGAAGATTGCTTATACGCTTTTTCAAAATTCGATAAACATATAAGGTTTTTGAAACAGTTTCATTTATACTACTACTGTAAGTTTTATACTACTACTGTAAGCTGTACTAAACAAAGCAATATCAGATTTATATTCTAAAAAGAACCAATGATATAATATTTTCCTAAATTGATTAATATGAATTCCGATATTAGATTGACGTCTTCGTGGTGAGAAAACAAAAGGTTTTATTCTGAAATGAAATAAAAATTCTGAACCCTTTAATCAGACAATAATCGATCAAATGTCTTCCATCACTGTAGGATAAGCCGCATTGTTCTTCAGGCACAATTACACAATTCAGTTCCCATTATCTGTACAGGCTTACATCAAAGATCCTCTTTGTTTAATCCCTTAATCCATCCAAACCAAATCTGGCTCAGGTGGATTAATAATAAAACACAAACTGGACACGAAATGTAAAATAATTACCTCATTTATACTGGTGCATTAAAGTTAAATAATAATTGATAATAATGGCTGGCCCGTTGGCGCAGTGGACAGTGACCCTGCCTTCTTCTCCGGGGGTCGTGGGTTCGATTCCCACCTCGAGTCTGGGTGTATTACCGTATATATTTTTACGCTATTATATAACAATGCGGAAGCTGGAAGTTGTCCTCCCCAATCAATAAAGGTGGGGGAAATTCGCCAAGGACCTCTGGGCATGGGTGCCACAGTTGTTCGATGTCCCGTTCCGGTGGCAAAGAAGCTCGTTGATGCAGGTCACCTTAGAGTGGGATGGGCATCTGCCAAGGTTACTGCACTGGAAGTTCGCCCATTAAGGTGTTTTAGATGCATGCATCTTGGACATACTAGGGCCACATGTGGGTCTGTCATAGACCGCAGTACTCTGTGCTTTCGATGCGGTCAGCCAGGACATAAGTCTTTTGGGTGTACGGCTCCTCTGCGTTGTGCAGTCTGCACGGATGCAGGATGCAAGGCTGAACACAAGATGACAGGAAGAGGTTGTAAACCTCCGATTAAAGTACGGGCAGTTCCTGGCAACACGCCAACCACTGCGGGTCGACCAGAGGAAAACGACATGACCATTGATGGCTAGTACGTCTCTTAGTTTAATTCAGTGCAACATAAATCACTGTGCTGCAGCACAGGATCTCCTATTGCAGCATATGGCAGAGTGGGGTATTAGCCTGGCCGTTGTCTGTGAACCATACTATGTCCCGGAACAGCAGTGGATTGGAGACTTAGATGATTCCGTGGCGATCGTCAGAAGGAGTGGTCCACCTATTAAGGCACTTGAAAGTGGACATGGCTTTGTAATGGTGGGGTGGGGAGAGCACATAATTGTAGGAGTTTACTTCTCCCCCAATCGACAACTAGCAGAATTTGAGACATTCCTGGACATTGTTGGGGCTGCGGTTCATAGGCGGTCGCCTGGACGCGTCTTGGTGCTTGGTGACTTCAACGCCAAATCTATTGCCTGGGGAAACACATTTACCGACGGAAGAGGAACAGCTGTAGAAACTTGGGCTTTACTCTGCGACCTATCCCTGCTCAACAGGGGTAATGTTCTCACATGTGTAAGGCATAACGGCGGATCTGTCGTGGACCTATCCTTCGGTACTCAAAATGTAGCAGACAGAGTGAATGGTTGGAGAGTGGAAGAGGAGGTGGAGACACTCTCGGATCATAGATACATCCGTTTCGAAGTTGCTTCCACACAGGGGCTATCTTTCACCTCAGGAGCCCAAAGTCGATTTCCCCGTTGGGGACTAACCCGATTGGATCCAGAGTTAGTAGTTGAGGCCTCTATAGTTCAGAGATGGGTTCATCCCAGGCCCCACTTGGGCAGTATAGAGGAGCGAGCTAGCCGTCTGGGATCTGCTCTTGTGGAAATCTGTGATGCAGCGATGCCGAGGATCCGCCGTAAACCACTTCGCCGTCAAGTTTATTGGTGGTCTCAGGACTTAGCGGAATTGCGTGCCTCTTGTAACCGTGCTCGTAGGGCTTACCTACGTTATCGCAGGCGAAGCCAAGGCAGGGATAATGAGATCCAAAGACAAGAAACACAACTACGTGAGTCGTATCGCGCTGCTAAAAAGTGTCTACGCATTGCAATTCGCCAGGCAAAATCGGGAGCCCGGGATGCGCTGCTACGTGGTCTGGACCAGAATCCCTGGGGACGTCCTTTTCAGGCAGCCCGTAACAAACTCCGCACTATGGGTCCACCTGTTACCGAGGTCCTGCAGCCGGATCTTTTGAACCGACTAATGAGAGAGCTTTTTCCTGATGATACAGAGGGCTTCGTACCCCCGACAATGGCTCTAACAACAGGCATTGAGGCAATGGCAACTTTACCACCACCTATCACAGATGAGGAAATGGCCCTGGTCCTTGAACGCCTAAGAACCAGGAAAACCGCGCCGGGCCCCGACGGAATACCGGGAAAAGTATTGTACCTTGTACTCAAACATATAGGTGAATGGGTTCGAGAGTTGTTCGATGAATGTCTTCGCGTTGGGAAATTCCCAAGAGCGTGGAAAGTAGGAAGAGTCTGCCTACTACCGAAGAAAGATCGACCTATAGATTCTCCATCAGGCTATAGACCGATTGTGCTGCTGAACGAACTAGGCAAGGCATTCGAAAAGATCATCACTGACCGCCTGGTTCGGCACATGGAGGGCATCGGGCCAAACCTTTCTATCAAACAGTTTGGATTCCGTAAGGGTCGATCAACAATCGACGCCCTAATGGCTTTAAGAGAACTGACGAGAGAGGCAACAGAGATGGGAGAAATTGTCATGGGAGTGTCTCTGGACATCAAGAATGCTTTCAACAGCCTCCCTCATCAAACACTAGTAGAAGCTATCCGTGTGAGTTAATATTAACATAAATTTTATTTATTTCGCCAGTTATAAAAGTCAAAGTCATTTTTTTGTAAACATTTATGAGTAAATTATTTTTTTTATTAATAAAAATTAATTATTTTTTTCCATGATTAACTAGTACTAGTACCATCAGCTTTGTTTCTAACATATATCCCTAATGACGCAAGAGGAGCTCGTAGCATAATCAGTGTCCGGCATTTGAGTCGATCATCGGTTAAGTAGCTTTTACCGCGGTCGGGTGATCGATGGGTGACCAAATCTAAAGCTGGTTTTCAAATATCCCATCCCCTCTGCGTCTATAAGGGAAGTAAAACAGTGGGTTCCGATTACTGTCACTGATTGATGTTATAAAAACTGTGGGGGTTCCGGGGATATCATCAAATCCTCTACAATTTATGCGGAGTCTTAGCCCGGGATAACGCTAGGTTTAAGATCCCTAATGAAGCAAGAAAAATGCTAAATTTTCAACATACAAACTTTATAAAGAATCCTTGATTTTGCATCGCACACTTATGAATCATATATTTTATTTTCTAGTTCTGTTCACCATATGGGTCTTCGCGTTTGGAGTGGTCCTAACGCAAAATTGCTTCTGCCCAGAAGTCTTCAGCCCCGTGTGTTCTATATCAGGAATCACATACGGCAACCTATGCAAGTAAGTAGATTTTAATTTTGAACTCGACTCCATTTGTCTTTTAATCAATGCCGATGCAACCCGCGTTGACACTAAGGAGGGTCCGATGTGGGCCTAGCACGAATATTTTCATAGTCGAATCTTCGACTCGACCGGTTCAAAATGTTCGTGTTAGGCTCACTGTACACTCCGGAAACGTAAATTCACAGGGGCACGTAATGCTAATTATAAGGAAATTTAGTTAAAAATTAAGTAAAGAGACTCGAGTATCGAGTATGCTCCTTAAGTAGTCTAAGTGTCTCACTAGTCACTCTGTACTATATGTGCGATAATGAATATGGTTTTGTTTTAGATTAACGTGTGCAGGCGACGAATATTTGAGCGATGGTAGCTGTTAGTTCGGCACTTGAATGACGTTGGTGTTGATGGTGAAAATATTATAACAATATTATAAGAGAAATTTTGTTTATTTCTATTAACTTTTTCCACTTTCTTTACTTTCAGTCAAGATTTCCTGACCCTATATTTGTAAGATTTTTTTTAACCCTACAGAAAAATAGGGGTAACAATATTAATACGTGAAATGGAAATAGAGTAATTATAGTCTATATAGAGGAGGTTGTTTGAATGCCAATATTTTGATAAAATATGCATTATAAATATATGTAATTTGTACACCAATTCTAAACGATTTACACACATGTGTATGTACAGTGATGTCACAGCGCTATCGTGACAACGGTGTGTGAAATAATTTGTCAAAAATTATTTTTCTGCGAATAGAAAATTATATGTCGTTGTACTAAGTGTGATACGCAAAAAGGTTTGTGAGCGAATTGCGAACCAGTCGGCGATCTATCGTATGTGTGAGTTGGCCCAATTTTGATACGATTTTTGTTATTTGGAAGCTGATGTGAGATGGTTTTTGGGTTGACGATTTGTTCAAGCGTGTCCTTGACACGCTTGAATACCTTGGTATTCAGCTGTTTTTCATAGCTGTGGCAAGGATTTACACAATCCCTCGACTTTATGGAATTAAAAAGCCGAGGGAAAAATTATATACCTCAATTATTTTAGGCTTTTATTGAAGGTTTCCTAGAATTATAAATCTTTATATATAAAAATCGACCGTACAGGCCTATGTCATCTTACACCTTCTAAAGGTTGACCGAATTGAATGATATTTTTTTGCGGGGGCTCCAAGGGATTCGCAGATGATTTAAAAAGACAACTGGAACCGCTAGGTGGCGCTGGTATTGGTATGTAACCTAAATAAACATACCTATACGTTTCTCGCTATAATTTCAAAACGACTGGGCCTATTACAGTCCTGTCTTTTATGTTCGGATTACTTCTGGGATGGTTTAAGAAAAAATTAAAGATAGAAAAACTCAAAATGATGTTTTGAAAATACTAAAAAATCCGGGGTTTGTCGTATCTTCGAGATACTTAGAGCAGATTACGTTAATACTGGACTATTCGCCGTACTATATATCGGGATACGTCTACCCCTCCCCCGACAGAATATCACTCATTCCGCGCGAAAGGTATAATGTTAATATTAACGTCGAAAGGGTCCAAAATGCCCTTTGACATAGATGTCATAGCTGTTGTCAGTTTGAAATCTCGAGAGTTGGCAAACACGGAATGAGGTGAAATTGATTGTGCTATGACAAAACATCACACGAATGTGGATTAAAGTACTGATGAAAAAACAACGAAACATCAAACAAAAAAGCATTTTATTTAGCAAATTACACTTCTTAAAAAAAACAAAAACTATTAGGTTTTATTTCTGCCTCATCCTGGGACTTTATATGAAGGTAGATCTATAATTACGTATGTTCAGAAAACAATAATATTCATACAACATAATGAGAGCAAAACCGCGGACTAGCTAATAAAACTAGTCCAGTTTGAGCCTAGTGCAATAGGTTGTCTAATCCTGGACCTTTATATGAAGCTAGATCCATAATTACGTTCGCATAATTACGTAGATCTATAATTATGTATATATAGGAAACAATAATATTCATACAACATAATACGAGCAAAACCACTGACTAGTTAGTAAAACTAGTCCAGTTTATACCTAGTAAAATAGCCTGCCTAATGCTGGACCTTTTTAAGAAGGTAAATCCATAATTACGTACGTATAGAAACAATGCTCATACAACATAATACGAGCAAATCCACGGACTAGCTAATAAAACTAGTTCACTCTATACCTAGTACAATAGTTTGCCTAATCCTGGTCCCTTATATGAAGCTAGATCTGTAATTACGTATGTAATTATGTACAGAGCCAGTAAAGCTCATACAACATAATGCGAGCAAAACCACGAACTAGCTAGTAAAACTAGTCCAGTTTGTACCTAGTACAATAGATTGCCTAATCGTAAACCTTTGTATGAAGCTAGATCTATAATTACGCATGTATAGGAAGCCCACGCGAACAGAAACTGGTGCATTGCCGGTGTTCTTAACCTTGGTCGGACCCTTTCACCTGCGCTTCTGAATATTTCGATACGGATTCATGTGGTTTTGACAAGTGGTTGACTAGTCCGACCAGAATAGTAGTGGCCTTACTACTAATGCGTTTTTAAATTGAGCGAGGTAAGTAGAAGTTTCTACATATTCAAGTAGATTGGTAAACAAATAAATCAAAACAAAAGCCTCTTGAGTCTCGATAGCTCAACGGTAGAAGGGATAAACTAAAATCAAGATAAACTAAGTTTCAACGATACGCAGACACCTAAACCTTTTTATTGAGCTCGAACGATTATTTTAACTTAATAAAAGCTGATCGACGTTTGATATCCAACTTAAAACATAGCTTCTCTCCGTCTCTGAATGACACCTATGACACTATTACTTCTACATAATAATAGATACACAGATACATAAATAATAACATTAAATAACGGAGGACACCGCCGGTGGACTTAAAATAAGACAAGTTTTCATCAAAATTAGTCTACTAAAAATAATTAATTAAAAACTACATATTCAAGCTGATATTTACTCTAGCGCGTTTCTGAAAGTACATTTATTATAATGTCATTATATTAATCTTCGTCATTGATATGCATGCGTATTTGTGACAAAACATTATGTTATGCTGACCTTGCGACCTTCTTCTTTTACAGCTTTTTTGGAAGTCTCTTAGTCGTATTTGAAGATATCCACAAAATGTCATATGTGCCCATATTTTCAAACGAATACTGCAAGCAACAAATAACCATATAAATAAATTATACAGGACTATATGACACACGGACGCCTGTTCCTAAGGCAAACAACTTAATTTCTGTTATAGGTAACAGACGCCTGTTATAGACAAATATATTTTTTTTGCAGAACTATCTAAATATATACTCAAATAGATAATACACCCAGACTCGAGGCGGAATCGAGACGACGACCCCCGGAGCGGAAGGCAGGGTCACGCGCTACTGCTCCAACGGGCCAATCAAATATAGCCCTAACTATTAGTCATGTCTGTCAATCTGTGCTTAATTATCCTTATTGGACATGAAATATGTTTATAATCTATCACGTATGAATATTAATGAACATTGTAGGTGACACTTGAAGTACTAAAGCGCAACGCATTTCTGATGAGATTATAATTTAGTTTATATACATTATGCTCTACATTGCGCTCGAGCTTGAAAAATTTTTAATCAATTGTTTTTTATTATTGTTATAATAATATTATAAGCGTCCACGTCATCTTAAGAGGCTCTCGCTTGATGGTTGGATCAAAAGTCGGATACAGAAGGCGGCATTGCTTGAGACGGCACGCATAGTGAGGAGGTTCCTCCTCTTTCTAGGATATAAATACATGGTAGCGGTAATATTTTAAGTTTTAAGAATATGGGTGTACAGCTGTCGAGTGGAGAGGCGCCATTCATAGCACTCACACATCTTTTTTTCTACAATAAACGGCTTATACACTTTAGTTCCGTTACACCAGAACGTCAAATCATACCTCAGTAACGAAACTGCATATGCATGATATACCATTACAGTTTACTAATTACTAATGTTTTTAAATCATCTAAGTACATGGCTAAATTTATTTATTCTTCTACAGAAATTATCGATATGTTGTTTCCACAATTGTTTGGTATGTACATATATTTATACTTAAGAATTTAAGGTCAGTGGGTTTTTTTAATATCCTCTTTGTTATAGGTAATTTTATATGGAACCGGAGTCTAAAATTGAATAAATTTTGTTTTGCTTAAACTAGGTTGGAGATTATTAATATCGAGCCAATTAATTTCCGATGAAATTTTATTATTAATTTGAGATCCGCGCTGATTAAATCGATTATTAGATGTTACAATAATTGATATGTCGGCCGCGACTAAAATACACTCACGATTTGTAATTGACGTAATGCATGTTGCAAATATTGTCAAAGAAGATGTTAAACATTTAATATCTTTTAAAACAGGTGCTTCGATAATCGGATATGATTATATAAATAATGTATGTACGCGCGTAACTTCCGAACGACCAGGACTGTACCAAAATTGATAATTTTTATGTAGTGTTCGTTATTGTAAGGGAAAACTTTTTTCTACATCAAAACTGTTTGTTACGGGTCGGTATGGGAAATGGTACGGAAATAAATATAGCATAATAGCATTCTATGAATTCGAAAAAAACCATTGTATGGAAATAAATATAGTATAATATACTATCTTTTTATTGTTTATGCTGCGACGCCACCTGGGTCACAGCTGAAAATCAGCGTCGTGTGTTATAAGCGATATGATGCACGACATTATGCTGAGCTGTACACCCTTTCTATATGGTGTTACAGACAGACATAATTCTTAGCATAAGATTACCTCTGTTAGTATGTACTGTT
Organism: Charaxes varanes; assembly: GCA_024363005.1. NCBI lineage: Eukaryota > Metazoa > Arthropoda > Insecta > Lepidoptera > Nymphalidae > Charaxes > Charaxes varanes. The sequence goes on along the minus strand of JANCMC010043217.1, from coordinate 12,894,393 downwards.
TGTAACACTTTTAGAATAAATGTGTTTTCTTTCTTTCTTCTTTCTTACGAGTTCGCTACAATCCCATCCCTCCCCGCGGCGTCACAGGGGCCGGTCGGTCTCGTACTTAGCAGGGACACCCCTGTGCCAACAGCAGAAACCACACAAAAATCTTCTTTCTTTCTTTCATATTCTAATCATACCGTTGGGCTACTAACTAGTTACTAAATGTAGTCGGTTACAAATACAATAACAGAAGGTCATTGGTACTATCAATAGTTCATAGGATTATCTGTCAATTTGTCAATTGTTGAGGAAAATTATTGCTATTTTATTATAAACAATGATAATTTTATATTATAATAATAATAATAATACACATTTTTGATAAGACAGAATGATAAAGTTTTTAGAAGTTATGAAATAGTAAATTGAATAAGGAAAATGATATCAATTCTTTAATCCAGATTAAATAAAATTATTAATTATTAAGATTCCGAAATCGTTTGCTGATAGGATATATTGTCAGTACTTGAACCACTGTTATATGGTTCATTACTGACGATACGAAGGCAAAGTTAATTTTATGTTTTATTTTTTATGTTTTTAGGGTTTCGTACATCCAAAGGAAAAATAAAGGAAAACTTATACTTACAGGATCACTTAAGTGTCCGTCTTTCTGTCCGTCAAGACCCTTTTCTCAGGAACGCAAAAAGCTATAAAGTTAAAATTAATACCAAATTCTGTGGTCTGCGTTTCCTTTAGGCTGTGAAAAAATTAATCCTTCAAGTGTATGCAATCAGAAGATATGATCGTATAAATTTCCCATACATTGGCAAATAGAACAAAAACCTATTGGGTACTTCCCGTTGACCTACAATCCTCAAGCTTGGCAAGAAGCTATATCTCGTAGGAGAAGTTATGGAAAAAATCCGAAAACTGTAAATTTAATCCTGCATCAGTGTCTGTCTGTATATCTGTCAAGATACTTTTTCTTAAAATGGCATTGAGGTATTAAGTTAAAATTAATACCATATATTGTTGTCTATGGTCCTTTGGAACTATGAAAATATCAACCCTGTAATAATACGTAATATAATTATTATCAGAGGTAGCGCCAAGCTTGTAGCCGAATTGGGCCGGCGCGTCCGGGTACCAGTACCTCTTTCTCGCATGAGATCGGCGTGAAGTGGCGGCAAGAAAAAAGGAACACTAATAAAAATACATTTATATTGAATTAATTACATTTTTAAATTTATATAAAAACAATATATTTAAAACTATAAAGAGAAATAAATGGTTTCAATTCACACATACTTTAAATAACATTTAGAAGACACTCGTAATATAAGAACGAATAAAATCAACACACATATAAAAGACCGAATGATCTGATTACAACATTTCTCTTATCACAAGCTTGTACTTATTTACATTACGATAACTTATCTCAGCCTTCAGATGTCAAAAGCACAGAGAGCCTCTTTTCATTAGGTGAGATGGTGAACCTTACATAACTTTGAAGTTCTTATCTTTCTGCCTACCCTATGTTTGATACGGATGAATGAATGAATGAATTGAAAAACACTAGGTTTGTCAGTTTTAGTATATTATAACGTTTTAAAGAGTGTGGTTTAAAACGTTATAACATACTAAATATAATTTTTATCTGTTTGTTTTTTGACAGACTTAATATTATATTCCAAAGTATCCAGTCTCCATGGTCTCCTCTCTTCTCAATGGTCAAGGGTATACGCACTTAAATGCATGTAAAAACAACAAAACTGCAATTTATTAATTGCGTTATTTCAGTCGGTTGTCACTGATTACAAATTAAACAATAAACAAGACGACCACTAACAAAATAACCACCGGCAACTTTATTACGGACACGTGTAATTTGAAAATCGTTTCCGAAAGCGCCCATCAAACGTGACACCGTCGGCAGCACGTGTCGTGTGACGTCACAAGTGGGCGACGCGGTGAAATTGGATTTTTATCGGATTCGGCGATAAAATACGGCACCGCCCGTCGGATGCAGGGCCGGAGATGATGGTCTCTGAGCATTGTGCGAACCGAGCGATTCTAGATAATAATGTATGTGAGGTTTTATGTTTGTGCTTCTATGGCACGAAAGTGTCCGGTGATATGTTATAACTCCGCTAACGCTTCCATCACCGATTTTGTTAAATTTATTTCGCACTCTCTTGATATCCTACACTAGTACGTTGTGGAATAATATTTTGACGTGATAACATCTTATAAATCGATGACCGTCGGCTGCATGTACGAAAAAGCATGACTCGTTGTCACATTCCGCCTGAGCCGAACGTTTTATTTTTTTATTATTATTTTTCTTATTTTACAAGGGGGTAGACGAGCAAGCAGCAGGCACCGAAGTGCCTACCGGCGCCCATGGACATCTGCACGACCAGAAGGCCACCAGATGCGCTGCCGGCCCTTAATGACGAGTTTAGGCCACCGGAAAGTCTCACAAACCGAACGAAACGCGACAACAACACCATCGTGACAGCATTGTGACGTGCAGGCGAGAACGTGGAACAAGCAATAAAGAGGCAAGATTGGCCTAAGCGTTCGGCATTACCACGTAAACTTACCGTCCGTAAACCGACTTTACAGAAGAGCAATTCTTTTTTCTTTCATATATTTGATTTCATGCACGATTTTACAGAAAACCAATTCTTTTTTTTTTTCATGATGTCGATTTTGTGCATGATTTGATAATTCCATAAAATTATCTTTGTAGATGAACGAGCGACCCAGTATCGTAATAGAGACGTCCTTACTACAACTATGAAAAAGAGTATGAAATAACTAATACTTTCATTTTCCGCATTCGGATGACACTCTTTAACCGATGACACCCTTTCCAGTCTTTCGGGTGACACTCTTTATTAGGTGGCATCCGAAGGACGAGCTTAAACTACTCCATTAGGTAATTTTAATTTCCTTTTAAATATGCCTAATATTTCCGTTGTGTCAAGACTGGGTAAGACGAACCCGTCGACGTCGGGTATTGGACCAAATACCTTGTAGATTTCAGTCAATTCCTTCTACCGTTGAACTATTGAGGTTGTGTTAACTGGAGTGTCGTTGTTTGCAGCGCGAGGGTGCGGCGCGCAACGATGCGGAGCGCGAGAGGCGCGCGCGCGGCGACTGGGAGGCGCGGGCGCGCGCTGCCGAGGCTGACGCGGCGCGGCTCGCCGGCAAGTTGCATGCTGCACAGCGAGAGATTGCCAGGTCAGTTACTATTTCATTAATGATTAGTCTTAATCACTAAACAAGACTAGAGTTACGGAACTTTGCCAGGCAAACATAAGATACTTTCTGACTCGCGTTTCAGAGGTAGGAACCATAGCAGTATCTACGACTTGCGACCCAGGTGTAGGTTCTACTTCTTAGCGTTTCGTTGGACTGTATAAAAGTATATAACTTTTGCCTTCTTACTGATTTTTATATAGATACTCTCGCCATGTATTGCCTAATTTTAGCAACTGTAAAAAAATATTCTTGTATAAAGCTCTGAACCCCTTTATTACGGTTCCGTAGTACTACAAGGAACCTCTCTAATTTCGCTCCGTCCGTCTGTCTATCTATCTGTCAGTGAGGTGGTCCCCGCCCTAGAATTTCCAAACTATTTTCTATGTTGATAGAACATGGTAAAAACTCATTATGAAAATTATTCTGAACCTAATCGGACAATAACTTTTGAAGTTATTTAACAAATACGTTTATAGCGTATCAGATGCGGAACTCTTCTATATAAGCGTGTCTTGACACGCTCTACGCCATTTTTGTGAGAAGAGCTATTTTTATAGTACTAGTATTTTAGTTTAGTTATTATACTAGTACAACTAGCTAACAGGCATTAGCGAAATAAATGTAGGGAATATTTATAGAATCTATTACACTAATAGCAATACTGTGTTAAGTGCTGGAGAAATAATTTAAAAGGTCATATTTTAAACGAATGTACTGCCCGCCGCAACAAAGACAACTCCTGTTTCACATTGATAAATAGCTATTACTGCTTTAACAACAAGGTTGATATTTGTGTGGCTTGAAATGGCATTTCTCATTTCTGCAATGGCTGTATGCACGTCATTTCACGTTCATCAATATTTCATCGGAAAAGGTTGGCTGCAAGCGTTTAGCGCCCATACGTCAAAACGATTTTGTTTTGCGTTTTGCGTTCTGAAAATTGATTTCTCCTATTTATTCGTAAATAATTAATTTTATTCTTTGTGGGTGGTGAGTAGGGTTATACGTGTTTTTTACTATGGGTAGGTATTTAAATCAAATTTGTTTATAGCGAACTTGGGTTACTCCAAGGCCTTACAGTTAAAAACTACATCCAAATTCCGCTTATAAGCGTGTAATATATATATGTTTATCTTAAAATTAATTAAAACTATAGCAATATAATAAGCTTTTAAAATATAAGAATACATTTTAATTATTACTGTAATATTAATAAATTATTAATGACAGTTGTTATAAAACTTAAAACATCGATAGCAATAAAAATTTTACAGTTGCCAGTGCTGCTGGCCTTCAACAGTAAAAAAGTTACAGTTGAAGGCCAGCAACGTCGCGTATAAGTACCTATGGTATGTATACGAATATATTGGCTACCGTTTTTTAAAGTTTTTAGGATTTTTAGATAACGTTCCAAGTATTAAGATATACCTATGAGTACATATGTATAAGAATTGACAAAACTATGGAACAATATATCAAAATTTAATATATGTAACACTGAGATGTATAACATTGGCTCTCTGGGGTTCTATGTAGTCCTACATGAAATTCTTATAGTATCTCTCTGTCCGTCCGTCTATCCATCCATCTAGCTATCAATCTGCAAGATGGTCTCGTCCCTAGGATATTAAAACTATGAGATGTAAGGACTTGAAAATTTCCACGTTGATAGAACAATACTGAAGCTCACAAGGAAAACTATTTTGAGCGAAATCGAATCATAACTAACTGAAATTATTTGATAAGTACCTTTATCGAGTATCAGACACGGAACCCTTCTATATAAAAGTGTCTTGACACGCTCGTGGCCATTATTTTTTTGAAGATTACTTTCTTATTTACTTTATAGTCCATGACTTTCTTCTTTCCTAGCGTTATCCCGGTTAAGTACCAGGATCCGCTTGGATTGCAGAGAATTTGGCTGTGGGGCGAGTTAAGGTGACCGATTGCCATCTGGCATCATTCTCGGAACCATCACGATCACTACAGTCCCACGTCTAATGTCACTCTGTGACTTTAATCGGGTCTCACTGTTTTACTTGCCTTCCGAAACACGGATAAGGTGGGATATCAAATATAAACCAGTGCGAGAATGGGTCACCCAACTATTACCCGATTTCAGAAAGCGTTCCTTAACCTAACGATCGACTTACGCCGACCACTGATTAGGCCACGACCTCCTCATTTTATAGTCCATAATATGTAGCATTTTTTTATGTAAAAGAATATTAGGAATACTTTTTAGGTATATCTAATATTCCCTTTTTCCCCTTCTTCTAACCTTAAATTAAAAGCTTGTATTAGGAGTGGGCTAGAATCTGGTGCACTCAGCCATTGTATGAAAATTAGATGACGTTATCTATTTATTGAATTATAGTTGTTACTGTAGTGCCTTCCTCGATAAATGAGCTATTACTGAAAGAATATTTCAAATCGGACCAGTAGTTCTGGAGATTAGCGCGTTCAAGTAAACAAACAAATAAACTCCTGAGCTTTATATCTTATATATAAAATCTCGTGACACAATGTTAGTTACCATACTCCTCCGAAACGGCTTGACGGATTTTCATGAAACTTTATATGCATATTCAGTAGGTCTGCGAATCGGTTGCTATCTATTTTTCATATTCCTACCTGATAAGGGTGGCCCACGCGGACGAAAACGCGGGGTACAGCTAGTATTAGTATAGATATATGTAGATCATATAAATTAACTTTATCCCATTTCTAGATTTACGAATATATGGTTACTAAAAACTCTAGTAGTGAGAGATGTTAAGCTTCTTTTATAGTAATTCAAACTAAAGCCCGCTTCACACGTATCGAGAAATCGTTGCGATTTAACTGCGCAGTTTTATCGATCGTGTGTATGAAAAATCGTTGTCGATTATACTGCACAGTTTTATCGTTGCGTTTGGATAGCGACCGCTCACGGCAATTCTTCACGGAGCTTGTTTATCGTTCCATTTAATTGCACAGTTAAATCGCAACGATTTATCGATATTTGTATAGTGTCTATAAGTAATATATTTTTGATGTTTATTGATCTTCGGAGTAACTTCAATAAATTACAGTCATAATATGCACAAATAAACGTAAATAGGCGAAATGCAGAAGGCAGTAAAAATTTGTATGATGTATATTACGTTTTTCTGTTCTTCTGATGTGGGTCGGAAGGTGATGGAAGACGTAACGTCATTGTGGATTTTAACTGACTTTTCGCTGTATTTCATGTCGAAGAATTCGCCCTTTTTCGAATCTTCGGGATAGGGCAGATTTTCAATTTTGCCTGGACACCAGCTGTCGCTTGGTTGCCTTGAACAACGTGGCACCTGTAACAAAACAAAAATGTTTATATAATCTGTTAATGTCTTTTAAAACTTGCTTCTTGGACATTTCGTTACTATCATGGAAATTGAGATATGTTATATTCTTTTGAATAGTGATAATTTGCATACATGAGTTTCTTCCCAGTGTTATCTGGGCCTAGTACGAGGGTCCGCGTAAACTGCAAAGGATGTGGCTTTAGGGCGAGTTCAGATGAGTAACTGATGTTTGACGTCATCACGACACATTAATCGGGTTCCATTTTTACGTGCCTCCCGAATCACGGAGGAGGTCAAAGGAGGTCATACTACAGAACCAGCGGTACAATAGGTAACCCATCTATCACCCGGTCGCGGTAAAAACTGCTTAACCTAGCGATCGTCTCAAATGCCGACCACTGATTAAGCTACGATATCCTAATCATGTATGAGCTTACTATAAACGACCTTGCATTTGTCGCGTAGAAATGACGTGTCAAACAATTTAACTACATCGCTATCTATACAGAAAGATAGTCTGTCTAGCATTAACTATTGACAACGTTCTTTGTTTGTCGAGAAGAGTAAGAAAATTAAAATTGTTGAAGTGCAAATTTTTTTAGGCATGTTGGGTATTTTTGAGGTGGGAAAAAAACATTGAACTCGTGACACTGTTACCGTACCGACACCTCTGTCTCTGGAACGTAGCCTCTGAGGCCTTAGCACGAAGTCAACCCTTTTATTTCAAGCCGTTCGAAATCAAGGTATTGACTTTGTTTAGAATGAACATGTTCGTGGTAGGTTCGTGGAGACAAGTCTTTATCGTGTCACGCTTTTGATCAATGCTAATGCAACCCGCGTTGACATTAAAAAGGGTCAGCTGTGGACCTGGCACGAACATTTTCATCCTAAACATGGTCGACTCTTTGACTTCGAATGGTTCGAAATGTTCGTGCAAGGGCCTCTGAATGTTTACGTATTCATTTCTATTGAGTCGAGTGTAGAGATTTTTTTCACTAGACTATTAAGAAGTACTCCAGAATATGTTTGAAAAAATAGTTAAAATTGTACCCTTCTCCCTTTAAACTATACTACCATTAAATACATACGTCATCTCGTAATCCAACTGAGTTTCTAAGTTAACATATAACAAAGTTGGGAGACAAATAAGTCTTAATACATATAAATTACGGGTCACGTTGTTTGTCCGCGATGGACTCCTAAACTATATAACCGATTTTAATTAAATTTGCACACCGTGTGCAGTTTAATCCAACTTGAAAGATAGGATAGCTTACATCTCAATTTATAATCGCAAATAAGAACGGAGAGAGATTATAACAATTGCAGATCGTTATAATCTCTCTAACAAGTTGCAGAAACCGGCCATTATGTTAATTGAGTTGCAAATGTGAATCCATATTTTGTTATTTATAACGTGTTTCAGTACAACACTTTGTTCGCACATTAATTAATCTTTTATATTATCTATTACTAATATATAAAGCTGATGAGATTGTTTGTTTGTTTACTTGAACGCGCTAATCTCAGGAACTTATGGTCCGATTTGAAAAAATAATTCAATTTTAGATAGCCCATATATCAAGGAAGGCTATATATATCATCACGATAAAATTAAATCTAGGTTTTTACCTAATTTTACGCCGATGTAGTCGCTGACACGTTTAGTGATAAATATGCGACATACTCTTCAACTACTAACTCGAATTTAAAACCTTTTTATCGTAAGTCGTTTAGAATGTTTAAATCGCGATAAAAAGTATTATAGCGTGATAATATACAGCCTATATCAATGATAAATATGGTATGTATGAATGATATGAAGGTTATATATAGACTATATATCATCACGCTAAATGTTTGCACGGACGAAGTCGCGCGAAACAACTAGTAAAACTGGAGTCTTATATGCTGTAGTAACGTGTTTCTACTACAAATCGTTAAGAATATTCATAGAGCTTGTTACATATAAAGCAAAAAAAAAAATCAAATATACTTTTGTTTGAATTTACTCTTAAAAATATTTTTTTTGTTCCAGGTAAGTTACAACCTGCACAAATGACAGGGGAGGAGGATTAAATAACAGTATATTGGTACGAGGAAATGCTGCGATGAAGATAAATGGCTTTTATCCAGGTAAATACGAGAATTTCAAGTAAGTATGTATTTTGAGTCTAATTTTTTTTATTCAATTTGGCGTTTCATAAGCTCTTAAAAACGTTATAACATTAATAAGGTGATAATGTATTCGGTGTAATAACTTAGTTTGCAATATTTCTTCGCGGCTGATCTGATACCGGAGCTAGACAAAGCTCATAGTGTTTGTACATGTTTGTCCTTGAAGATTACAAAGTATTACAAAATTTTGCGCAGTTACACAAAGTCCCCGGTCACAATACATGATAACAAAACTTTAATATGACTGGTATAAAATGTTTTTAATATAAATAAAGCATTTTAATTTGAGACCTCTTTGGACGATTGCATCACCATCACAAATACGTTTCCGACCCATAAGTAATATGTACGCTCGTTTTGAGGGTCCATAAGCATTTTTTTGGAATTTTTTGGAATACTGAAGTGTATTTTTTTGGAATACTGAAGCTAGCAACTGATTCCACACAAATTACAACATATGTTTTTATATCTCATTTTCTTTAATAGAAAACAATTTAATATGACATCAGAAAAAAAGGCTCAAAGGATGGCCATTGTCGCGATTTCCTGGATGCCCACCAATCGCCGTCGACGACCTGGCAGGCCGAGGAAGAGGTGGCCTCATGATTTGGGTGCCTTTGCGGGGAAGTTATGGTTCAGATTGACCCAAGTAAGAAGGCAGTGGACCGAGAAAGGGGAGACTTTTGCCCAGCAGTGGACACAATAGGTTCATTTAAAATAATAATAATAATCAGACAAATGACATCTTCAAACGTCCCCTTTTCGTTAAACTTACCTAAATGTGTGGGGAAGTAATTATACTAGCTTTTACGTTGCACATATTTACATACACAGATATAATTATAAGAGATCACATTGAGAATTTTATATTAGTCTAGCAACAAGACTAGAAGAAGAAACGGTCGAATGGCTAATCTCCCGCATGCGTTTTGACACCTTATTTCAAAATTCAAAATAAATGTTTTTCTAAAAGCCGCTTGATATCTCTATCTATCTAGCCCGTTGGCGCAGTGAACCTGCCTTCCGCTCCAGAGGTCGTAGGTTCGATTCCCGCCTCGAGTCTGAATGTATTATTCATATGTATGTATTTATATATATCCAAAAAAAAATGTTTGTATATAACAGGTGGCTCTTATCTATAACACAGGCATTAAGTTGTCTACCTTAGAAACAGACGTCCGTGTGTCATATACTTAGCGCGATGGCGCATAGACCCAAGCAGGATCATGGCCTCGGAGACCACGTGATGCCACTTCTTGCGGTCCTGTGTCGTTTCCTGCCACTTCGAATTGGCCCTTCCAGCAGTACTTGGGACGCCCAATTGGTCTTCGACCATTTGGTCGTCCCATGTACGCTCCCTTCCCTCCGAAACACGGAGGAGGTCGGATATCAAATATAAACCAGTGCTAGAATGGGTCAGGCGTCTATCACCCGGTCGCAGCTAGAACAACTTAACTTAGCGATCGACTCAAATTCCCACCACTGATTAGACCACGACCTCCTCTTATATATATATATAACTTATAAAGATTTCAAGAAATTTAGTATGCAACTGCTCTCTGGTGCGATGAAGTAATCTAGCTAGGTTTTAGTTGTGTAACACGGTGGAGTTCGGCTTGCCTTGCAGTGTTAGAATTGGTTACTCGTCTATAACCCTAGTACGAAACTAGTACCTAAAATTCTCTTTATAGAATTATCTTGCAAAATGTTGGAATGTTAACTTTATAAACTTATAAATGAAAGCCGCAGGACATACAAAGATGAAATTTGGCAGGGAGCTCGTTTACAGTAGACATTCGTTAAGCATAGATTTTTCGATAGGGCCAGATTATTGAGGCCTAAGGACTCTCGCAAGTTTATGTTCACGCGTACGAAGGAAACCGTTACAATGTCAAAATTATAAATTGAATGTATTTGTTTTTTTTTTCAGGGTTTGTCGCGGACAGTGGAAGTGCGGTGATGCGCCGGGAGCGCCCGCGTTCGACACATGCATGCCGCCCGCGCACCAGGTACCATAGACAAAATAATTTTTTAATTTAACTTTTATTTCATAGACAATTTAATTTTTTTTCAAAAACTTTTCAGTGCAACATAGACCAAAGTCAGCATTTTCTGTGCACTGCAGATTCTTAAACGGTTACTTCTATATAAATTTCATATTTCTACCATAGAACATTGTTTCACATCTTCGCCATACACCATTATATTAGTTCTATTCGAACGCTGTTTATCGCACTTTAAAGCCGCTACGCACGTATCGATAAATCGTTGCGAAAAAACTGTGCAGTTTAAACTGCGCAAGTTTATCGATACTTGCATATGAAAAATCCACTCAAAACGTTTGTTATAGTTTGGTGGAGGTGCATACGTACATACATATATATCAAAAGAAAATAGCAATAGGTAAGAGAGAAAGAGAATCAAATTAGTTCACCCTACCGATGTGATGATAATAAAAAAATTGAAAAAAGCATTAGTTATTAATATAAAAAGTTCCTTTCATATAATTCCTGAGCCAATATTGCTTGGATTCCAGCTGACTACTCTCTTCGGAGTATAAAGTTTTATATCCTCGCTAATATTATAAATGTGGAGGTGACTCTATCTGTTACGTTTTCACGCCTAAATGGGTGAATCAATTTTGATGAAAATCAGTATAGACATAAATTGGACTTTGAAGAAGGACATAGGCTACTTTTTGTCACGAATATGAAAATTGAATAGGGTGACATTAGGGGTTGACAGTTGGTAGGAAAGTCGGAGTAAACAATACGGAGGAAGTCGCGGGTTGAAGATAGTACATATATATTCCTTCCAAACGCAAGTAACAACTTGTTACTCCAACTAATATGGTGAAGAAGCCAAATTTGGTATTAGGAATTTTCCAACCGCTCGGTTGTGGATGGATTCCAGCGAAGTTATCAGTAGACTTGTGGAATTCGTTATAAATCATAGTATAAAAGTTAAAATAAAACCCTTAAATTAAGACTTTTCCTTACAATTTTTTATTTAATAAATTAAAACAGAAATAAAACATTTTTAATTTAAAGGTTTTAGTTTTGCTGATCGTCATGGATTTTATCAATTTTTTAAAACCAAATCAAAGAAATCCCTACCTGTCTTTGATTTGATTTTATCAATTTGCTACTGGAAGTCATGGCTTAATCGGTGGCCGGCATTTGAGTCGATCGCTAGGTTAAGTAGCTCTAATCGCGGTCGGGTGATAGATGGTTGACCAATTCTAATAGTGGTTTTCAAATATTAGCCCAGTGTAGTATAACGCGCGATGGTATTGTTGTTGCGTTTTGTTCGGTTTGTGAGACTTCCCGGTGGCCTAAACTCGCCCTTAAAGGCCGGCCGCGCATCTGATAGCCTCCTGGTCGTACAGATGACCATGGGCGTCGGTATGCACTTAGCTGTCTGCACGTTTGCCCCTTGTCCCTTAAAAAAAACACGACGAAGAGATAAGAGGTGGAACAAAGCAGGGACTGAGTAGTGGCTGAGGATAGAAAAACGGAGCATTGGTAGTCCAGCAATCAGATGGGTCGATGACACAATATCAGTCACGGGTTGAACCTGATCCAGATTGGATCAAGATTTCTATAAAACTCACTAAACTAGGAGAAATTTGTACTGCTGAGGTCGTCAAGAGGTTGTAGATAAATAATTATAACCGTACTAGACGCACATTCAGTCACACACCTATTTTTTCCCCCCCACACACAACTGTACGGCCGGCGGCGCGGGCTTTACAATTTCTTGAAAGGGCCCCCTTCAGTTTGAACGAGATTGGAACCGTTGTCCCGTTTAATTCGCCTTCGCTTATCTCTTAAGAAAAATGTGCACTTCTGAGACCGATGTTTTTGCATATGACACGTGGTAGTATAGTATAGTATAGTTGTTTTGATATTTATTTTATATTAGCCTATTTATTTGTACACTACGCTATAAAAGCCAGAGAATCGAATGTAATATTGCATCTAGAATCACTATTTGCATTTGGAAAAGTTAAATTTAATATCGTACATATATGTTACTGCAATTATGTTATAAAACTGTAAATCTCACACTTATGGACTTTTATCTATTTAGGATAGAATTGTTTTCAACCTCAAAAGGTGTACCCTTTTGTTGAGCAGAAATATAATATACTATGCTTAAATATACTATGATTGAAAAACCATATAAATTGAAACAATCCAATCTCTTAGCACGGCATTCACTCGTAAAAGAAAATTATGTCAAACTAAAAAAGGCTTCCTTTTAAAAGTTGGTTCAGCCTGTCAATGAATACGAGCTCAGTGGCCATAACTATAAAATAATATAAGTCTCATTATATTATGCTGTAGAGGATATGCATGAAAGTGGAACGGATGTGCAGCATGCAATATGCATGGGTGCGATGGAGCGTTGTGACAGTGCCGACTTCAGCGGCTGAGGTAACAGGTTCCGGTCTGAAAGCTCCAACCGAGCCACGCGGTCGACTCAGCTTTTTTATGGGCTTCCAAAGCAATTATCGGTACTTTATATGTAAAGGATTAATGTATTGAAACGCTTAAAATGATTTGCAATGAAGGCCATTCTCAACTCGACTGAGCTTTAGCTTTATACCGCATGTTTATATGTAAAGTATTATTATTTTGAAACGATTTGCAAAGAAGGCCCTTCTCAACTAGACTGAGCTTTTCCCCTGTTTATTTCTTGATTAACTTCCCAATTTAGTAGGTCTTAATGCGATGCCAAAAGTAAAAACTAAGGAGGATTTTTTTTTCTTTTAATGTTTGCATCGTTGCGATAAATAACAATTTATTTCCTTCTACATAAAACAAAAGTTGCCTATTATCTATTTTTTTGTTAGTGAATTGCAAAACGGAAGAAATTTTTATTATACGACATACTCGCGTAATAATTTTAATACGCGTCCTATATACAAAATATATTTTATTTAATATATATACGAATACGTAATTTACAAATTAATACGAAGCTGACATCAAAAACAATACGAGAACGACTCAATAGTGTCAAGTTTGATTAAAATGCATGCTTTGGTCATTTGACAGGTCATTACGATTAAGGTCAAAGATGAACGACCGCTACGTAAATAAGTTAAACTGTATACTTATTTAATTAATAAAATATCTATATCTTACCTGCTATTTGGTCAGGTGGTAACATGTCATCGTGTCTAGCTTCCATGTTGACGGATAGATTTAGGTTAGAAACGGCGCGCGGCGCAACCGACCGGTATGCAGTTTGGCGCGAAATCGGCGCCAGGACGCGGCAAACGCGTGGGCGAACGCCGCGCATGCGCCCTGTGACGTCAACTCAACCTCCTTGAACCCACCTAGCTTTAATTTATATTAATTAGCCCCACAATTTGTTACTATTTTTGGACTAAATTTGTCCAATGTTTAAGTTATGAGAACATGTTTTCGTTTACGTAAAGGAATGAACCAGAAAATATCTATTTTTCTGAAGTGTTCATACGTGGTTATAGGCGCTTAACAGGGTACACTTCACTATATGTCAACTTAAATAATAGATGGTTTACAGTTTTTTTTTAATTGTCATCTAAGAAGGATTAATAAAAATACAGTTATATCAAAATATTAAGCAAAAATTTTGATATAACTGTATTGTAATCCCCCACACAGTGCTCTTATAGCGCATTAATATGATTCTATAATATATAACATTATAATATATATAATATTATATTATGCGCATTCGGGGCTGGACAATCCTGTTGTAGGGGGATATCACTGTCATAAATAATCCATTTGCTATTTTAATATAGATTATTTTTGTTGAAACTATATGTTTTAGGAAATACGACTAAGGGTCCTTCAAGAAAAGAGCATACTCATTTCTCAAAGGCCGGCAACGCATTTGCGATCCGTCTGGTGTTGCAGTTGACCACGGGCGTCGGTAGTCACTTAGGTGAATGCCGGCTGCTCGTTTGCCCCTTGTTATATAAAAAAATATATATACGACGCCGTTACAAATATTCGCTAAGTACCTGATGATCTTAAAAGGTTTTAAGCTTTGTTTAATATGAATGATATTAACAGGAGAAAGAAGATGAAGCAGTGAAAGAGGAAGCGCCGTATTGCGAACAGTGCGACGTGCGTTTCATATCTATGGAAGCTTTCAAGAGGCACATGGTCACATCCGTGAAACACACGCAAAGTACCGATTTCAAGTAAGTTGTACCGATTTCTATAGTAAGGGGTACAGATTTCATTAGTGAGGGTTACCGATTTCAGAAGTACCGCTTTCAATAGTAAGGGGTACAGATTTCATTGGTGAGGGTTACCGATTTCAGAAGTACCAATTTTAGTAAGAAGGAGTACCGATTTCAATAGTAAGGGATACCGATTTTAAGCCGGAAGGGCCGTTTTGAAACGGAAGGGTTACCGATTTCTATAGGAAGGGGGTCACCGATTTTTAGTAATCTTTTATTAAATAAATACATTTCAATATATTACTTATAATTTAAAGTGTAGAACTGCAAAACAAAAACAGCCAACACCGGTTACATGTATTGAGTATTAAACTTTATTTGGTTAAAAGCTGTGCATTTTGTAGAGTAAGTAAATAAATTAATATTAAATTTAATGCCCCTTACTCTCAAAATGATGCGACTCCCATGATAGAGTTAAGTAAGCCCTTTTTAAGGGTTTTATCAAAATTTCAAGTTTGGTGTCTCAGCGGTTTAAGCTATTTGTTGGCTAGTTAGTCAGGGTTACCCTGACATATTAAAAAGTTTTTGAAAATTCATCTAAAAAATATATATCAATAATGTGAACACGTAATATTGTAATTATTCATTCATAATAGATTTGAAGAGGTCGTCTTCCGTCACAGCCTCAGGAACATTAAGTGAACATTAGAGCTAATTTAATCATTTAAAGAAGTCCGAACAGTATCCGCTTAACCTCACTAATTATAAACAATATTTTAATTACATTGATTTATTGAATTTTTAATCATTAGGAATCAAATATGTCATTATTTTTAGCACTTACGCATGATGTGTATGTATATAATTAAGAATGCACATAAATATATTTTTATAGATAAATTGTAATAAAATGTAAAGCTCACAAGTGCATTCTTATTGGTGTTTCAATTATGAAAAAATAAATAAATATTATCCGCAGCACTGGTTGTCGGATGTGCGGCGAAACGTTCCCCGACGCGGAGTCCCTACGGCTTCATCACAGACAGACGCACGCGCGCAAGAGACCTAAAAACTACGGGAAGAAACCCGCCCTCACCACATGGCCCACCAACTGCGAACACGTGAGTGTAAAAACGTTTAATAAAATCACCTAACGAAAAAAATGCTTTAAGGTATTGCAATACAACCAACGGATTATATCTGCATCCCTTTTGTTTATTTCTTGCATTGTAATACTTCTGGGACATGATCAGCAAAAGACAACATTTGTAGTTACTGGTATTTGCAGATCATTCATATATATAAGGAAAAGAAGTGGTCCCAATACGCTGCCTTGTGGAACACCTATAGTGTTCAATTTTGATAAACTTGCTTGAGTTAACCGTATAGTTTATGTTAATCCTATAGGCCTACCGTATCAAGGACAGGTTGACATCTAACGTATGAGTAATAAAAACGCTAATTTTAAACAACTGTATGAACAAAGTATTATTTGACAACATCTTCCGTAATAAAATATGTATCACTCAATACAAAATCAGATAACGCTGAGTGGTAATCTGCTAATAATAAAACTTGTTATGCGCTCTCTCTATCTGCTCATATCTATCTCTCTCCTTATCTCTATTTGCTCATTGTTTCAGTGTTCCGAAGAGATTCCCAACGCGCGTGAGTACTGGTCGCACTTTCGTCGAGCGCATCCCGATAAAAACTACCCCATACAGAAGAACTATATTTGTGATATTTGCGGGAAAAGCTTTCGAGTATGTGTGTATTTTTACGTAATATATCAAAAATAATTGTGCACAATGTGAATGCGGACTGAATTAATACAGTATTGGGATGGTCGCTTTAGGACATTTTGGCGCATTTGGTAGTGACCCTCATCTCCGATGCTCGCGGATAGTGTAGATAATAAATAGTGTTATCTTACCGCGCTACCAGACGACCAAGTTTTTCGACTTGCGACCGTGGTTTTAGGAAAGAGATAAGTTTGACTTCAACCTTTGTTACTCGACAAGTATGGAGGAAGCTTTTTATTTCAAAGTCAAACTCATAAGTCAAAATCATTTATTCATATCGACTTTTTTAAACACTTATGAACGTCATATGCAGAATGATTATTTTTTATTCATTACAATAATATGGTGATAAAATTTACGACTTAATTATTTACTAGCTGTAACCCGCGCCTTCGCCGGCGTGCATTCATTCATTTTGTTATATTTTGAAGGTTTTTATTTTTTTGTGCGGAACCCCATTTATTTAGCTAAGAGCAAAGTAGCCTATGTTATTCTTTGTAAAATCAGCTGTCTACTAGTGAAGGTCCAGTTCAAAACGTTTTTACTATAGATATCGTATATGACAGTTGCAATTAGTAAAAAATAACAATTTTACAAACAGACCCGTCGTTCCTGAGATTAGCACGTTCAGGCAAACAAACAAACTCTTCAGCTTTATATATTACTATAGATTATGTTATTACATACTGGCTGACGCTCATAGACAACTGTCTATTAGTATTGGTTATGTAATGGGCTGACGCTCATAGACAACTGTCCAGTTAGAAGGTTAATTGATGCATTACCTATTATAATGTGAACTTTTGAAGTCGTCTCCATACTTGTCGTGTGTTTCAAGGGACAGCGTGGCCCTTTAATTTCCTCCTCGCACGGCCATAGGGGCCTGATTGAAAAGTTTGGCACAACTTTAAACTTATCCATCCCCGCTCGGGCTACACTCGTAATTTGACGAGTTCTTAACTTTAGAGGTTCTAGTTTGGAATAGAGCACCCTGTTTTGTTTTGCACTTTGAAAGGGATTCTAATGAAGTTTTTTGTTTTGGAACCCTAAAAAGGAAAAGGTTATTTACGTTCTACAGCTTTTAAAAAAGATGCTTACTAATTAGGTCAGTTGACAAAGGTGACAAAGTACGGACAAATGTGACAAGGTATTGGCAAATGTGACAAAGTACTGATAATAGTAACAAGGTACTGTTAAAGTGAGAAAGAACTGATAATAGTGACAACACACTGAACATAGTGACATACTACTGGTGAAAGTGACAAAGTACTGATAAAGGTGACAAGTTCCTTAGAAAGGTGACAAGGTACTGTCAAAAATGGCAAGGAACTGATCAAGATGACAAGGTAATGACAACGGTAAACGGTAGGTAATGACAAGCCAACTTTGTCACTTTTTTACGAGAAAATATGCGCTCCAGGTTGTAAAGATGCAGTTGTTTAGATATCGGCAGGCCTATCGACATTAAACTTTATAGTATTATTAATGGATAATGTTTAATACCTTATGTGGATAACAATACTACAGATTGCATCGGCGATCTGAAGACGGTACCTCCCGGTGCATGTTGTCGGTTTGGGTCACTGAATCGGACCTTTCGTTCCCCATGGTAAGGTCAATCGCTGGAATAGAATCTGTACTATACCTCTAGTACGATGTTTGATATTCTTCACTAACACGTCGTTTGATTACAATTTTTCACATACATTGACTACCAGTAACTTCACTGGTTAGGCTATAAAAGGCGTTGATGGTCGATGTATATAAAAATTAGAATTCGAACGTTGTCTATTAAAACTCATACTAGAGACACTGATATACAAACCCTATAAACTTGAAACAAGTACTTTCAATTAACTGATATAGCCTCAAGATGGCTCTGATTACCTATCGAGAGACAATGCGTTTACTTAGGATGATATGAAGTTTATATTACAACCGAAGTGAAGTCAGTCGGAGATTATAAAACTGAAAATATTTATTACGACCATGGATGGCTTTAACATTTCTGTAACTTAATTTATTGATGTATTTTTTATTCTATGATGTAGATCATGAAAATCGTGTCAGTTACACTATTTATAACTTAAGAACGGCAGAACCGATTAGGCTGAAAATTGGTGGGCAGGTAGCATAGAAACAAGAGATGGACATAGGATAAAAAGGATTTGAAAACAAAAATTAATAAAACACAGCAAAAACATCGGGAACGGGAACGGGAATGGAACCAGGAAAGGGAACGGGAATGGGAACGTTAGCGGGAATAATATGATAGGATGTAGTAAATAGTAAGTTTAAATAAAATCAAAGATAACAATAAAACAAAAAAAAAATAAGAAGAAAATAACAATGGCACGGGTCTTCAGCCTGTGAAGTACACAATCACGATATTAAAAAAAAGCTTCAGGTAGGACAACGTCTGCCGGGTCCACTAATCTGAAATAAATATATTATTATTACTAATTAAATCTATTATATCGTCTTTTTTTGCCAATTACTGTTTGGTTAAAATGTCTTAGATGTTTTTTTTATTGAGCCTAATTGAAAACCAAAAAATAACAATAGAAAAGTACATTACTACGCAACGGATTTTAATACGGCTTTCAGGACATATGGACCTTCAAGAACAGAGCGTACTCATTCCTAAAATGCGGACGCATTTGCGAGACTCTCGGTTTTGCAGTTGCCTATGGGCATAAGTAGGAATTGTAGTAAACCCTGTGATCTATTGCCCCTTCTTATATTAAAAAAAACCTAAGTTGCATCAGTGAAGCCGGAACGGGTCGCTAGTTCATAATATTGTACTCTTCATATAAGTTATTCGTATGTAAGTTATCGTGATGAGAGGTCAAGGGAAGCAATACGGAACCAGCGCTCACGAAAAAGCAATCAGCATTTAATTACGCTTGTTTGCTTACATCTGCATTATTACAATTACATTTACCTTACCTTACTTTACTTTACCTTTTGACCCCTCGGAGAGTTAAGGGAAAAGTACTTTTCATAAGGAACGTCCAATGCGGCGAGTCATATAATTTGTAAGCGTGGCGACGGGTCGCCATGCTATGTGATAGTATAAATCAAATCAAATTTTTTTATTGGGACGTTGTATTTATTTTATTTTATTTATTATTTATTTGTATTACAGAAGATCTCGAAACTTTTAAAAAATTAAGAAAAAGAAAACCAATTTTAAATTAACAGACTAGACCAAATTGAAATAGGACCTCACGGTAAGCATAAACTTTTAAATGGAAAATAATCATCAAAATCGATTCACCCAGTCGAAAGTTCTGAGGTAACAAACAAAAAAATATATTCAATAGTCGGTTGAAAAGTACAGCGAAATTCCGCTTAAAGCGGGAAATATAATACTTTTACATATATTATGTAACATCTAATACATTGTGGTGACGCGTCGTCATGACTTCGGCTCGGCCGTCTTACATCTCTCTCAGTACTGAAGCTGAAGTGTTTGTTTGTCTGCTTTAACGCGCTAATCTCAGGAACTGCTGATCCGATTTGAAAAATTCTTACAGTGTTAGATAGCCCATTTATCGAGGAAGGTTATAGGCTATATAGCATCACGCTAAATCTTTCCATCTAATTTTAAGAAGACGAAGTCGTGGTTAACAACTAGTAACATATGTATGTATGTATGTTTTACCATTTAGCGTATAGAAGTACACGCATTTATGTATTGCGTGTAACAAATTGTTAGGAGAATCTCTCGTTTCAAGCTCTGATCTTTGGTTAGCCTTTTGTTAGTCGCGGATGTGAATCCAATTAGCATAATAAATGTTAATAAAGTCGCCACACGTGCCATTAGCGACTTATAAATTATAGCCACTATTGGTTTTGATCGTCCTGCATCAATTATATAGCTCTCGTGGACCGTGGCGATTGTTTATGTAATGCGACTTGGAGGCTGCTCTACTATTCCTACCTCTTCTACCTACCAACCTATATGCTGCACGAACTCTGGTAGAGGAAACGTCAAATATGGGCCGTTGGCGCAGTTCACAACGACCCCGCTATCTTCTCCAGGGATTGTAGTTTCGATACATGACTTGAGTCTGGGTATGTTATCTATATGTATGTGTTTATATATTTCTACAAAAAAATATGTATGTATAACATGCGTCTGTCTGAGAGTTTTTGTTAAATAAAACCAAAATAGATAACACAATTAATCTTCCAATGTACGACTTGTTTGGCTGATGGTACCACAGTCATAAAATACTGTGGTGTTGTATTATTGGCGAAATGTGTTGTGAAAGGTTTTGGATGGGGCGGGGTATAGGGTAGGCAACACTTCAATTTCCAAAATTCCACACAGACGGACTTAATCGCAGCATCAGATAGGACAATAGATGTGATTATATTCAAGGGAAATATTTAGTCCACAAAAATATAGAACACTAGCAATTTCCCGGGAATTTGTACGCGTAAAATTGCGAAAACCCTAGAACTCCTTAATCGTCTATCGAAAAATTCTTTCACAGCGCATGTTTACCAACTATACTTCCTTGTCAAATTTTTCAATTGTACCTGTGACCTTGGGTTTTCAAGATTTCATTTTAAGTGACCTTTCGCTTTTATATGCGTTTGCTATTGAAATTATAAGAAGAAGAAGGTTTTGACGGTTGCTTATTTGCCACTTTATTTAACATAGTGAGTAATAAGAATATTTTAGGTAGAGTATACTTACTGTGTGGTGTCAAAGGCGTGCATAATTTGAAGTCTGAGACGCCACCCACGTGCGATTGTCCTGCGGGATCGGAGTCCCACACACGATAACACGCCTCCATAGCTCAGTGATAAGAAGCATGGGCTGAAATTTAGAAGATAGCCGGTTCGAACCTCGTTGCGCTGCGCGGATTCATTTGATGCGAGCCCTCTCTGCTCAACCAGTTGTGTTATTTTTTTATAACAAGGGGCGAATGAGCAACTTCGCGTTGACAACTGCTACAGTAGGGGGCTCGCAGAGGCTTTATGTTATCTGAGAATTGTCTTATATATAAATTACGCGTCACGTTATTTGTCCGCGATGGACTTCTAAACTACTTAACCGATTTTATTCAAATTTGCACACCGTATGAAGTTTGATCCAACTTGAAAGATAGAATAGCTTATATCTTAATTTATAGTTGCAAATAAAAATGTGCCGCTGAAATATATGCACGTGCAAAACTTCCGAACGACTGCACCAAATTGGATAATTTCTTTATTGTTGTGTTCGCTATTGTTAGGACAAGGTTTGTATAGTAAAAAAAGGAATGGCCAAGCGAAAGCAAAAAGGAAATGGAACGGAAAAGGTAAGGGAACGGGGAATAATGGTATAGGATAATAGAATGTGGTAAATAGTAAGTAGCTCAACGTTCGGGCAGGACAACGTCTGCCGGGTTCTCTAATGAGTATACCTTTTAGCCTACATCATGGTGATGGTGGTGATTAACCATACGTCACCGATTATTATTCAAGGTCTTGAGAAGGTGGGCGTAGAGTGGAGTGAAAGAGGGGAATTAAGACGTTAGTTATCAAGAGCGATGATGAAAGTACCGTCAGTTGTTACAATAATGTGGAGATAAAATTTACGACTTAAACGGTAAGTTTACGCACCTTGCACTAGAAAGAGCCCATAGCAAACTCAGTTAGGTATTTTTAAAAAGAACTAAATTTAAATTTAAACTACTTATAAGGGACTTGATAGCTCGACAGAAACTTCATTAAGCCGGTTAAGGGCTGGGCAAAAAGTTAAGTCTATATAGAAGTACTAGCAGTACTCGAGGCTTCGCTCGCATAATATTAGTTTTAAAAAGGTTCAATTTTAGCGTGATGAGATATAGCCTTTAGCCTTCCTCGATAAATGGGCTATCTAACAGTGAAAGAACTTTTTAAATCGGACCAGTAGTTCCTCAGATTTGCGCTTTCAAGCAAACAAACTCTTCAGCTTTATATGTTACCTAGTATTTTTTTAAATTGACTGGCCCGTTGGCGCATTGGGCAGTGAGCCTTCCTCTCCTGGGGGCGTAGGTTCGATTCCCGCCTCGAGTCTGGGTGTATTATATATATATATGTATTCACATATTTTTACAAAAAAAAAATATATTTGTGTATAACAGGCGTCTGTTACCTATAACGCAGGCATTAAGTTATCTCTTAGGACAAAACGTCCGTGTGTCATATATTCCTGTATATATTTATTTATTTATTATACATAGATATAGTTGAGATATACATATTGAAAGCTTACAACTTTTGAAGTTGTATTTATTTAATAACAATATTAGGAATACTTTTAAGGTATGTCTAATAAACCACTATGATATTAGTCTAAATATAAAAGGGCAAAATATTGAGAGAGTCAGCGAGGCGAGAAACTTAGGACTTCTGATGGATGCGAATTTAAGATTTCATAAACATGTAGTTAATATGGCACGTAATTGTTTTTATAGACTGAAAGTGTTATACCGAATCCGAGAGGTCTTAAGTGTTCAGATGCGGATTAAACTTTGTGAATCCCTAGTGCTTTCCAAATTTAATTACATGGACACCGTAATTGGACCTAGGTTACTTGCAAAATCGCGAAATCTTATACAGAGAGTCCAAAATGCATGTACTCGATTTATTTACAATATACCGCCCCGAGCTCATGTAACCCCATACATAAATAAAGCACGTATGTTAAGGATGGACTACAGGCGTAGACTGCATTTCGCTTGTTTACTATTCGGAACTATAAAGACTCAAAATCCGTTATATTTATATGATAATTTTTAAAAGCTTATATTAGGTGTGTCTACGTTTTTGTATCCTAGAACCGAACAACAATTTTGAACGTAAGTCTGCATGCGTTAAAAAGCTTTTTTTACTCGCAACTTCAAATAAAGCGTACCGAAAAGCTGTTAAAGCTCACTTTTATTGTTCGCTTATCTGCACTATACCATTTTATGACTTACTGACAACAAATAAAAGCGCAGTAAATGTTGATCCGATTAAAAAACGCGAAACATTTGATGGCTCATTTCTCAGTGTTTACACCAACGGTCGTTTCCTTTATTGACTCCTTCGTCAATAAAATGTTTTCAAACAAGTTTGTTAAATTATTATTTGACAAATTGATTATTGACTTTAGATTTTAATGACTTGCAATGCCCCGTGTTTCGAAAGGCACTAAAACAGTGGGACCCGATTAATGTCACTTTGTGATATTAATTGGCTCAACTCCACAACCGTGCGATTCTCTAGGAATTTCTTACCTCGCACAATTCCCTTGTGGAATCAGTTGCCTGTTTCGGTATTTCCTAACGGATACGACTTAGGGACCTTCGAGAAAATGCATACTCATTTCTCAAAGGCCGGCAACGCATTTACGGTCTCTCTGGTGTTTTAGTTGTCCATGGGCAGTCACATTCATTCAGTCAATTGCCACTTATTATATAAAAAAAAATTAGTCGTAAGGTTGTAGAGATCGTGGGGGTTCCGAGGATGACGTCAGACGATAATCTGTCATCTTAACTCGCCCCACAGCCACATCCTCTGAAATCTAAGCGGACCCTGGTATTTAACCGGGATAATGCTAGGAAGAATCTATCTAATATGGTTATAGGGATAGCTGTTAGCTATCCCTAAATCTAGTATATTGGCTAGCCAAATCTTAATGTCTTGTATGTTCTTCGCAGAGCGTGGACAACCATCTTCTAGTAAGTGATACTGGATTAGACGGAGCGGTAAGTCACCCGCTCCAAGGGTACTGGTGTGACACATCATCAGATATTTGTGACAGAAGAGCAGGGACTGTGAGAATTGACCAGGAGAGCCCAGGTGCAGTCGGGAAATGCCTCTAAAGACGTTTTACGAAACTTCAACTGATTTTTATGGACCTTACTATATTATGTATAGTTAGTAAAAAATTTGAATTTTGGAAATTCAGACACAAAATTTCTATCGTACTTCAGCAGTATGAAATGCGATAGCCAAACGATTCTGGAATAATTTGTATATCTTCAAAAAATGTGTTGTAATTGTCTGTGGGCGTCGGTTGTCACTCAGTTGAACGGCTTGTCCGTTTGCCCCTTGTTACATATATGAAAAAATCGCATGGCGTTTACAGTATACACCCTTAAGATGTCGAATAATTCGTATTTTATTACGATGAAGTCACTCATAACTCCATGCTATATTTAGTAACATACTTATTTGTTGGATTATCGTGTTTTTTTTTAATTACAAGCGGCAAAACGAGCAGGCGATAAGTGACTAATGACGCCCATGGACATCTACACTACCAGGAGGCCGGCAGATGGGTTGCCGGCCTTTAAAGAGTGGTATATACCACCGGGAAGGAAGTTTTCTTACATATATAAGACTGCAAGTATTTCTTAAAAAACACACGTGACATTACTTGAAATTTGCTCAAGTATCAATATTTTTTTAATTTAATGCATTTTTTTCATTACAATACTAATCAGATAAAAGTTTTTTTGTGTCTGAAGACCTAATCAGTTGATAGTAATACTAAAGTGGCATAAGTAACATATTCCTGCTCCTATATTTTAGCCCGTATTATTTATGTGATACAGCACTAATATCAATAGGGTATCGAAGAGCATTCGATATGATTGCAAATATTTTTTCTTCAATAGGCTACCCCCGTTTACAGATATAAGTATTAACAAACCTTGACGTCATTCTTTCGTAAACCGTTTAAATATTGATGCACAATTTTTTTTACATTATTAATAGTAATAATAACCTCATAACAAAGAGTTTTTTTTTACAATAAATGAATATTTGATGATTCATAATATAGTGTTTAAAGTGCATACTTCAATGTTGAGAATGCTATAAGACATTGCTATCGCTGTAGCGAAATTATAAATAACTCAGATCTTGTTTATTATAAGGTAAATATGTGAATTGTTAAATCTTTAATGATTCCATAATTTACATTCAGTGGCTCTTGCCTGTTATTTTAGAAACATGGACTTATTTAAAAAAAAAGAAACTTACCCTCTGAGAGTAAAGTAGACATCCGTTACGAACGGACTTTTCGATAGGGCCAGGTTATGGGGGTCTAATGGCTTTAGTAAGGCCGGTAAAGCCTAGGGAAACAGCTAGTATTAAACGCAAAATGCGTGCTGCATTTTATTTGTTATTCAACTTTAAATGTACGCCTCTTTTTGCGTTGTGTAAGAATACGGAAACGTAAAGTACATTTGTATAACATGAGAGTTTGCTTTAAACTGCTCTTGGCACGAGGCGTGTTTGTTCTGACAAGAGGTTCGAGCACACTCAGGGAAGCTTAAGATTTTTTATTTATCTTCTTAACGTTGCTTAACTTGTGTTTTTGTACGCAAACTTTGCTATTGGCTGTGACTTTTAGTTTAAATCAGTGTACTTACTTAAATAAATGAATTTACATTTTATAATTCTTGTTAAAACACAAAGAAATCTCTTGTGTGGCTTCAGAGAAATAAATATGTTAGAACCTCATTTTTATAGTTTTTCAAATTTTACTTTAAGCTTTCTGAGCTAGTAGAGGAATAAGAAAGGTAGATTGAAAAAAAAAAAAGATAACCTAATATAAGACTTTTAAAATGGAACGAGCCTTCAGTTTGTAGAGAAAATTGATCTAGAAAAAAAATTAGATAGGCAGAGAAGCAATAAGATCAGCGACACCCGAGTGAATATCGTGGGTTATTTGCCAGCTCATATAGACTATCACGCCAATTTACTGAAAAATGGGGAGTATCCCTTTCTGGCATCCAAAATTTAAAAAAAAAGTTCCAGATTTTTCTCGGCTATGATGATTTGATCTAGTTTCAAGATTCAGTAAGCTCTCGTTTTAATACTAAACAAATTTACGGTGACACGCGTTTTATAGGACTAGCTACGCAAACGAATTTACCTTTCGCATACCGGCCTTTGTGCAAGCTGAAATTTTTGTATGCGCAACAAACGGCCGTATGAAAATATTTGAAAATGGCCGATGGAAAATCATATTTGTACCACAAACATGTAATTCCAGCGCCAGCAGTGTGGGCTTATTGAAAACCTTTTAAAATAAAGTTTTTATTTCTGGAATAAACTCAGTGATTTTGTAAACACGGACCAAAGAGTTTCTGACAATCCGATCCAATTATATCCGAAAACCAATGTATATCAAAGTGAATTTAATTTCTTTTTTTCGATCGTTTTTGATGTTTTAATATAGATAGTCATCTTTTGGAGACAGAGGCTTATCCTTTTGTTCAATGATTAATATACATACCTTTGAACCTTTTGTTATAAAATGATTATACTATATATAATGTCTATGTAAATTAATTAGTACTTTGTGTCCACAAAAGTTCTCATAATTAACTCCGTGTTAGATACTTTTGTTCTTTGTAATGTCCATAGATACTAAATAATTTGTATTTAAGTTACAAAATGTCAAACCTATCAATTCAAAAATTTTGTACTCTGTAGTTAAGATATTTATTTGTTAATTTCTTATTTTAGTGTCTTTTTTTCTCTATGGGCCTACATCTGTACGTCCGTGAAAGTCTATGGTGGCTCCGGTTTTAAGTTTGGGTCCTGCCTGAAAACCAGGTGTACTCTGCAGCACTATGCTGAGGCAAGGATCTTTTTAGTCAAATAATTCCTCCTTCTTTTTTTGAATTAATTTATCTTGTAACATTTGTAACCTTTTGGCCAAATAAAATATTTCATTTTTACTTTATACATGCAGATTTCCATAGGCATCGGTAGGCACTTAGGTGCATGCTGCCTGCTCGTTTGTAACATTAAAAAAAAACGTATTATTCATATAAGCAAAGCAAAATAATAATTACGAAATAAATTGAAACGTTCACAGTAATTCGAAGACATCATACAGTTTAAATACGTGATTTACTAGTGTAAAAATTAAAAGCAAAACTCTATTTAAAGCAGCTGAATACCAGACTGTGAAAAAACCTAATAGAAGCTATAATTACACGATATAAAAAGGTGTACAATCTTTAACAAAGTCTAAAACTTTATAAAATGTAAGATTTATTGCAAATTCCTAACATAGCTGACCCGTTGGCGCAGTGGGCAGTGACCCTTCTGCTCCAGTGGTCGTGGTCGTGTGTTCGATTTCCACCTCGAGTCTGGGTGTATTATCCATATGTATGTATATTTCAAAAAAAAATATTTGTGTATAACAGGCGGCTCTTACCTATAACACAGGCATTAAGTTGTCTACCTTAGGAACAGACGCGCAGATGGTAGGATTTTTTCCTACTTACTTGACACTCGTCGTTATATTTTGTATCAATATCCTTACCTATGTTTTATTCTGGCGCATAAGCTATTTTATTAAAATTCATTCAGTAGTTTTTGCGTAAACGATTAACAAACATCCATTCTTACAAACTTTCATTTTTATAATATTAAGTAAGGATAACAAAGTATATATAAAAGCCTTAATGGCGGCATTATCATAAAATTTCAGCTGCAGTTTTAGCAATACAATTATGTACTAACATAGTCTTCATTGTGGAGAATAGTGTTAATTATTCATAGGATTTAGAACTACGTCACTCTCACATCATATGGATGTCATAAAATGCGACTAAGCAAGTTGATTTAGTATGAGAAGTACTGACCTTGTAAAATTTTTCTTTTAACCTCCCAACTAAGAGTTTATTATGATAAAGAACCACTTCAATGTAAGAATTATTTGAATGTTTGAGGGAAGACGTTTTTTTATTATAAAAAAGGTCATACTATTTTAAAACATAACTAAAGTTATTCAAACTTAAAATAAATACTGAGGAACGCATTGGCAAAAGTAAAAAAAAACCATATTTTTCGTTGTAACAATACTACAAAGATAGTTGTTTGAGTGATATTAAATATATACATATATAGCCATTTGTTCGCATAGTGTACTGTCACTAATTCATTTTAAACTATGATACCTTACTTTGAGTTTCTATGCCATCAATCAAAAAAAAATAATAATATGTCATAGCTCGCAATTTGTTAAAAACGTACGTATTTATCCAGCTTGTGGCTATCACTCTTCGCACATTGTCGCTCTATCTAATAGGGAGCAGGGCGTCCTGCACTCCGTTTGCCAAGACATGGATGGTCTCCACTCTAGAACTTTTCTGCTCCATCTACCATTAGTTCTACGACTAATATGGCCAACCCATTGTAACTTTAGCTTGCTAGTCTTGAGAGCTAGGTCGTTAACTTTGAATCTCTGGCGAATGACTTCGTTTCGGACTTTGTCCCTCAAAGAAATACCGAGCACAGAACACAAACTTTAATTTGTGCACCAGTCGCATGATCAATGTCCACGTCTTGGCTCTACGTGGCAGGCACAAGTTGAATGAGAATAGCTGAAGATCGTTTGAAGCGCCTTAGAAGTGACCTATATCCAACAGTGGATATCAAACGGCTGATATGATGATGATGATGTACATATTTGTGTCACAAAACAATCTGTTTTTGAAGTGTTTCCAGATATATATACTCCACTCAAACTTCTAACCTTTAATATACAAACAATTACGATATATCTATATATTAAACGCAATTTATATGTCATTAATTTGGTTCTTAGGTAAAGTCTATAAGAAGAGAAATTTTCTTGTTGAAAATATATTAAGATTTACTTGTAAACCCTTTTATGTGTGTAAGCAGTGTCAAAGAGGTATTTAGATATATGAAAATGAAAGATAAAAAAATATATTTTGAGAACTAATTTTATAGCGTTGTAATCAATGTGCAACGGAGAAGATATTGTTCAGGACCTCTCTTCTCCAAAGTCAGTTTATATCTGTTTACTTAATATGTATTGTATATGTACCATATATTATATTATTTATGTTGTGTCAATCACCCCAAAGAAAGACGATACGCGAGTGCGTTGACCGAATGTGATATACGCGCGGACAGACTGATTTATTAATACCACTTATAAGTAAAATTACAATAACTTTGTAATTAATAATGAAATAACATTATTTTTTTAACTGCAAAGTAACCAACTATTTTTACCTTCTCCACCGTTTAGAAAAGAACTTTCTCTTATATTCAAGCCCTCTGTGAAAGCGGTTATCTGTGGCCATCGCTTGCTACTTGTGAACTGTCCGACGATTTTTTTCTTTGAATTCACAAAAAGCTTATGGCATTTATCATAAAATACTAGTAGAGTAATCTCTCCTATAACGGGGTAGGTTTATTCCACATTATAGGAAAACGCTTTGTAAGAATATTCTCGTACAACGCGCTTGTACGACCCCGAATGCGCATAATATAAATATACCAACTGCACACCGCGACGTTGCATGGGCCACCCTTATCACTTAGGAGTATAAAAAATAGATAGTAGCCGATCCTTAGACCTACTGAATATGCATATAAAATTTCATAAAAATTGCTCAAGCTGTTTTGGAGCCCCCTAAGGTGCCCCCCTAGCATTTCCAAACTACATTAGAGGTAGAATCGTAACCTTATTTAGGACATTAAATGTAGCCTTATCACAAAGTTTGCGTTACGATGTCAGATACACCCTGTATAATAAAGTATAATTTTTACTTCAAAGTATAGCATATAGATTCTTATCACTGGATCTCTACTTTTGTAAAAAAATCGAGACTCTTCTGGGGTCTTAAGCAATCCGGAATAATCCGATAGATTCGATACTGACACTGCTATGCAAAACTTTTATGAGATTAACAGTCCGTTATTTCATCTATACGAACACAAAATATTGTAATTCATACTGAAACGAAATCTACGATTGATTATTTGTTTTCAAAACAATTTGTATACACTCGATTTTGCAGTTATGGAAGAATTTATGCAAACCGCTCAGTTTCGCATGATTGGAGTTAAAAAATATTCAACAACAGCATAGGTTTAATAAAAACAAACACAAAGAAATAGCTATTCATTTTAATCTGAAGCTATTTGTTGAAAAAGCGAAATCGAGTTAGCCGGAAATGTAAATAATAACTGGATATCAGAGATCCGAAAACGGCGGCTTTGTACAATATTTTCGCTTCATAATCCGCGATTTGTGAGGGAATATTCTGTTATACAATGTCTATTATTGCGAATGTTAAAACGAATGTATTTTCCTTATAGATTTTATACAACATTGCATAAGTATTTTTCCCCTATTTTTACCCTGAGCATATCTATAATCATGATCATTGGCCTATCATCATCGTCATAGTCCACTGGTTGTAGGCCACCCCCAAATCGCGCCATTTCACGCGATCTTCATCTTGACGCATCCAAGTTCTGCCACATCTATACTAATATATAAAGCTGAAGAATTTGTTTGTTTGCTTGAAAACGCTAATCTCAGATTATTTCAGTGTTAAATAGCAAATTCATTGAGCAAGGCTATAGGTATTTAATCACGCTAAAATTGAATCTATTTTATAATCTAATGTTACGCGGACAAAGTAACGGGTAACAATTAATTTAATATATGTATTTATGAAGTGAAATTGGAGCGAGAAATAGCGCATTGAGATGAACCTATTGAAATTGTGCACGACAAGAGGAATTAGTTATTAATTTACAATTTACATATTATAGTAAATCATGTAGGAAATTATATATATTTATTACTTTATTATTTATTTATTACTCGTGTATGTTGAATATAAAAAAATTGACATTAGAATATAAAGTTGTCTATCTTAGGTATATGCGAACGCGTATGTAATGTGATAATGTACCTTTGAACTGGCACTGCTGGCCGACAAGAGCGTTTCCCACGTCTGTGACCTTGATGAGGCTGGCATCGTACACCTTGGCTACTAGCGGTCCAGCGGCGAGCTTGTCTTCACCGATGGACACCTGCAAACAGATCCACATGTCTCAGTAGGGCACTTGTAGCAGAGAACATCTCTTGAACCCTTTGTAAGACACAGGTAAAAGACTTGTTTATGTTTATACACGTTCATCTAAAAATAGTAGCAATTTGAAACAGGCAACGTTTTCTATTGTATTCGTATTTCTTCTATTATTATCAGTACGAAAATAATAAGGGTGTCTTTACGAAAATAGGTTCGCTTAGTACAAATACGCTATTAAAATAACTTAATAGACATTCTAAATATAGATTTCGCCTCACTTCCAGTTATTTTTGGTAGAGTAATGTTTACTTTCTTCGAATAGATTATTCCACCTACGTATTCTATTGTAATATGACAACACAAGGGACCTGTAGGCTGTGAGGGTGAGTAGACTGGTTGAGTGGTTTTTTCGCTCCCACGGGCATTGTGTGTCCGGTTTACTTGTAAAATGTTTTTTTTTTGTACATTAGTTTACTTATTCTTTTTGTCATTCATAAATTTCTTTTATTCGTGGCATCTAGCCTAGCTTAGTGTGTAAAGCGCTTAGTCACTTTTCCAACATATTTTTTATATACCGCTGTGCTAGTGCAATCATACTACTTCTTTACCTAGTCACGAGTCTGAGGTACGCCTTGGTTTTTTTTCTTTACAATGCGATGAATCCGCTACAAGATCGGTGTATCCATGGAATATGGGGCATTTACCTTTTTGAATCCTACCATTATTTGACGTGATAACGCTATATAAATCGGTGAACGCCGGCTGCATGCACGAAAAAGTGTCACGTTCCGCTCAAACCAAGCGTGCAAGCCCGAGCGCGGGACAAGCAATGAAAAGGCAAGATCAACCTAAGCGTTCGGCGTTATAAAAAGTTGAAGATTTTGTTTGTATGTTTGTTTCCTTGTTTGAAAGCGCTAATCTCAGGAACTACTGGTCCGATTTGGAAAATTATTTCAGTGTTAGGTAGCCCATTTATCGAGGAAGGCTATAGACTATATATTATCATGCTAAAATTAAATCTATTTGTTATCTAATTTCTTGCGGACAAAGTCGTAGGCACAGCTAGTATATAATAAACAGACACTTGAAATTTTCTATGTGTATACAGATGGACTCAAAGGTGGCAAGTGTTTACAGATACGCAGAAAGACGTACCGAAGGTACTGATTACTTCACTATCAATGTAGCAATTCAACAGAAAGTGATGCAACAAATCAATAAGTAATCAGATAAAGTTACAATGTATGTGTACCGTAATTGATAAAATGACTAGATAATCAATTCCCACAATGTTAAAACTGAGTGCACATTTTTTCTAAGAATATAAGGAATGGTTAAAAGCAGCGCTCTGCAAAGTTGCGGCCCGCGATCACACTCTTTGTGGCCCGCGACTGTAAATGGCAGCGTTATTTTTACGAGTTAATAATAATGACATTACACGAGCTCAATTTTTTGTCGTGACGCACTAAAATTTAAATAAAACAACACAATATGTATAAAAATATACTGTTGTATTTATTCATATACGTATTTTAATCTATTATATGTATGTATATTTAGGTATACCATTTATATAAGCTTCTATTATATTATCCTGCACTATTCATTTAGTTTATTATAGAAATTCCTTTCGCCAAAGCTTTTCTGTTAAGAGATTGCTTTAGCAATAAGACCGCCTTTGCACGCGTATTTATAGTTTTAAAGTTATATTAGCTCTTTCTTTTGTAAACTGTATGAACTGTGTACAATAAATAATTTATGTATCTATCTAAAATGTACCGTTTTATATATCGCTTATAATGTCGACGTACAGAAATAGATAACTAGAACCTATTGCCGAATAACTATTTTACGAGTCTGGCCCGCGTACATCTAATTTCTTAACGAAGTGGCTCAAGTGGCCCGCCTGTATGAACTCCGATAATCTTATGAATAATATCAATCGGGGCCCACTGTTTTACGTGCTTCCCGAAACATGGAGGAGGTCGGATATTTGAAAACCAGTGTCAAAATCGGTCAACTATGTATCACCCGGTTGTATAAGAACTGTTAAACCTAGCGACTCAAATGCCGACCACTGATTAAGCTACGAGCTCCTCAGGTTTGGTTTGGTTTGATCGCAGCCAAAGTTGCAAAAATAACCATGAAATGCGTATCGCTCGTTCACACTCAGCGGCTGAAAATACGTTTCGTTTGAACGCAGCCTTAAAGTAAAATGATCTCACTCTCAGGAAATAAAACACTTGGCGAGAACTGAGCAACATTATTCTGTCTCGTTATCGCTGTCCTTGCAGAACTCGGGATAATTTTAACGATTCATTTCCAAGGCATTTGCGAATGAAGTAAACGTGAATACGAATTTCGCTTACTAACTGGATAAATTATAGCCTTTAGTTGCTATCCCACAGTTTGTATTGAATAAATAATAGAGAAAGGCATTACTTTTCCGAAATTCATAACAAACGGTGAGAAAATAGTTACACTTTAATTCTAGATTGAAGCCAAAATTTTGATGATGCCGTGATGCAAAATGTACACAGCCACCTTTATTAGATTTTAGCTAACGAGCGGGCACTTTATCACCTAAATGACTACCGTCGCTCATGGACGTCTGCACCATCAGAAGTCTCATAGATGCCGGCCTTTAATGAGGGCTTAGGCCAGCGAGAACTCTCACAAACCGTACGAAACGCGACAATAATACCATCACTAAATGGGATAGCATTGCCGCCACTTCAGCCCGATCTTATGTGAGAAAGAGGTACTGGCAACCGGTCGCGCTGACCCAATTCGGGTGTAGACCAAAAGAACTGCAAGCGTGGCGCTACCTCTAATTGTATAGATAGGAGTAAAGGATGGTACGTAGTAAAAGCATTTAAAGGTAGATAGATGAATAGGATGCGGATACTACTCACGGATGGTATAGGGGCAATGACAATAGCAGCTAGCGTAGTCCGGGATCGCGTACCCGTAGTAGATCTGAAGATTTATCGAACAGATGAAAGAAAGATTCACCCCCTAGACCAAGCTGGATTACGATACCATACATATTTTCTATGAGTATTATGGTCGTACCTAAAGCAGTGGCTGACATTTGAGTCGAGCAGCAGGCACCCAAGTGCCTACCGACGCCCATGGACATCTGCACGACCGGAAGGCTAGCAGATGCGTTGCCGGCCTTTAATGAGGAACACCGTATAGGGTAGGTGGTTAAAATAATTTGGCGGTAGAAAAAAATGTGATATGATAGAATATAGATATATTCTATCACATTATATTTTTGTACTGGAAAGATAGCGTATAGTAAAAAAGCATTTCTTTCGAGGTATAATAAAAAGGTCAAAACTTTTAAACTTAGTATTATTATTTGTCTAATTTTGTAAAGAATTCCGCTAGCATATTCAATCCTCCATCCATCCAATTAAATTTACTAGTTATTACATTCTTTATTCCTTCGGTAAATAAGCTACTCTTGAAGGCAAAACGAGTATTTCAATATCAGCAGCTATTCGAGTATTGGAAATGTTATCTAATTAGGGAGACTGGAAATTCTAGTGCTCTGGGTATCATATAAGTATCAAATATTCAGTGACTAACAATGTTCATTAGCGAGTGACATGGAGTGTTTATAAGCAAATTTAGTATTGACTTATGTCAATATCCACTATTCGAGTCCTGCAAATTAGTATGATTTGTGCGCGACCCACATCTAATTTCAGGCAGATCTTTATGTGGGTGAGTCTGTGTTGTTTGTGTGTACGCGTGTGCGTATGTGCGTGTGTGTATGTGTGTACGTACTCGGGCGCTTGTATGTGTGTGTATTTAAAATTCATTCGATAAGCATATAGCCCTGACGTTTACAGACAATCTTTTTTAACATTATTTTTAACATATTACAAAATTGTTCAAACTTACCAAGTTTATTTCCAGAGGGATACAATACCTGCCTATTGCATTGCACTGCTGAACATGACTGCACCAGTACGTTCCATTTCACCCTGTTTTATTTATTTGCTATGCCCTACATTATATAAATAATCATTCCAACGTGAAACAGTTTCAAACGTACCAAAATAAAACAAAATGTAGATATATTTTCCACGTAAATTGTTCCAAAATAATAGACTCGACCGCAGAAGAACCATTGACTAAAACCGCTAAACTTAAACAAGCCGTTTGGGAAAATAGAACTAAATTTGGACGACTATTTATAAGCGGAAATGAAGCGATTCGCTTCTATTTCCTACTATTCTTCTGTTTTTAGATAAATTTTATCTTTAACTTTAAACATTTTTACATTTATTATGTACATTAATATTAATAAAATGAGTATCTTTAGATGTATGTATATTTATCAGTGAAAAAAGTGTTTTATAATTTAAGTAAAAATACTTACAAATTACGGTTTCGCTAAAGACTAAAAGTAGAAATGATAAACATATAATAGTTTATATATAAGAGGGTGTGCAGTATAGAGGGTATGCATTATAAATATATTAAAGTATTAAAATAAAACTACACGCACACCGAACGGTTTACACACACAAGTATAAATTTTACTACAAGATGATGTCAAAGTATAATTATGACAAATATGACAGAATAACAAAATGTTAATTAATTGTCAAATAGGTATTGTAATGAGAATAAAAAAAATGCATGTTCAATACGCATATGGTTTAAACAACTTTATAGATCTGTGGTTGAACGTCGATCTTCTATTTGATCGATATTTATAGAAACGTAGAAGATTTATAAAATGAACCTAATAATATAAGCATATTATCAGATATGCTGTTTATTCGCTAAATAAGGATTGTTGTCTTTTG
The DNA here is from genome assembly GCA_024363005.1 of Charaxes varanes. Taxonomy (NCBI): domain Eukaryota; kingdom Metazoa; phylum Arthropoda; class Insecta; order Lepidoptera; family Nymphalidae; genus Charaxes; species Charaxes varanes. The sequence continues at coordinate 12,857,952 of JANCMC010043217.1, read as the reverse complement.
TATCTGTCCCCTGTAACTGTACAATATCGCACCTATTTATATTACTTTATACCACGTACTTTGAAAAATTTCTTTTGCTTATCACATGGAACAGTACCTTTTGGGTCGCGGCCAATCTCGCGTAAAAGCTGTGCGCAGTAAAAAGTATATATACAGCTCCTTTATATATGTGTTTATGTTACAGTTACATCTCAAATAATGCTCACTACCGAGGTTGACCAGTTTGTCATAAGATGCAAACAAAATTACACTAGCGTATTAAAAGTTATGCAGAATAATATACTCTACCATATTACAATAAACTTTAACATACCGAGGGGTCCGAATATAGCATACAACTTGATAATGAAAGCGCCTTACTTTGAATATTCACGACCGATATATAAAAAAAAGGATCGTGAATCATTGAACGAACGTAATTGAATGGCTGAATGCGATTCTGAAAACAAAAGGTAAGAAACAAAGGAAATGTAAATATACCTCGGAGCTATTTAAATCTACCAAGAATAGTATCCATTAGAGTATCTTTAATTTACTTAAAGATACTCTAATGAGTATGTTTAAGTAAATTAAAAGTGTGTTCTCTATATAATAAATAAATCATTGAAATAATTGATTCCAATTAAAATGGTCGCGTATCCGTAGTGGATCCAACCAGTTATTGGACAGATAAAAAGGAAGATCCATTAGAGTATCTTTAATTTACTTAAAGATACTCTAATGAGTATGTTTAAGTAAATTAAAAGTGTGTTCTCTATATAATAAATAAATCATTGAAATAATTGATTCCAATTAAAATGGTCGCGTACCCGTAGTGGATCCAACCAGTTATTGGACAGATAAAAAGGAAGATCCATTAGAGTATCTTTAATTTACTTTAAGATACTCTAATGAGTATCTTATTGTAAATTAAAATTTTGTTCTCCATATAATAAATAAATCATTGAAATAATTGATTCGACTGAAAATGTTTGTAGCAATATAAATGTGGCTGTTATAAAATTTGCCAACATGTAGTAAGTATATTGTTCGTTTACCTTTTGTTTCAATACGAAGTGAATAGGGTATATACCCTTACATATAACAGAAATACAGGGACCTTTTTTTATTATAGCGGAAATTTTATTACTCTAAATTGCAAGACAATGAGGTATGTCAAATTAAACTACGTAGTTTTCGAATTTTTACGTTGGTAGAATTTTTCGAACAGCCATTTTCGCGTTGTACACAAAGCCAGCGCCAAGGTTTCGCTTATTCTAAGCGCATCTTGGCTGGTTGCCAGTTTATTCTTCGGGTTATCTGCTAACGGGCACTAGTTATAAGGAGATGCGAGATAAAGTGGGATACGGCAAACGTAAACAACAACGGGAGAGATTTATGAACAAAGAATCTGCGAAAAGTAAATGCTTCGGAAATTCAATTATAGATTTTCCTCATTAGATTTTCAGATACGCGGTAAATTTATCAAGTCTGTGTATCATCTAGATATAGATTTTTTTTTAATTTAATTTTATTACAAAAATGAAATATTTTATAGGTAACAAATATGCAAGTGCCATTAAAGCGTGTAAACGGTTTGTCTCGTCACGTAGCGGTATTCTTCGCTATTAATTATTAAAAAAAAAAGACCGACACACAACAAACGGATATGCAACGGGCTTAGATAATCCATCTAAGGTTGGTTTGAAATCTAATAGCCGCTTAATACGTATTGATAAATACCTGCTATTTAACTGTGCAGTTTAAACGGCACAGTTTTTTCAATTTAATTGAGGGCCTAGCACGGACTTTAGGAAACTAAATAAGTCTTCACTTAGGATAAAACTGTTCGTACTACGCTCACAGGAGGCAAATCGTAACCAATGTTAATGCATCCCGCGTTGATGCTAAGAATGATCCACCGTGGGTCTAGCACGAATATTTCCACCCTAAGTAGTTTACTTCGACTCGATTCGTCGATTTACTTCGGTTGAAAAAGTTCGTGCTAGGCCCGCGGTGAATCATTCTTTGCACAGTTTTATCCTTGAGTTTCGGTGGCTATCGCTCATTTTGATGATTATTCACAGAGCTAGCTTGCTGCGATGTAACTGTTCAGTTTTATCGCAACGACTTTTCGATACGTGTGTAGCGGTTAACTGCTTAAGTAGAGCTAGTTTTTAAACAGGCCCTCGTTACCCTAGAAGTACTGATCAGAGGGCTTAGTACGAGCAATCTCGATAGTTTTACTTTTACATTCGAAACGAAACGTCGAATGAAGGTTCGTGCCTCCATTTTACACGACTTACACGGCCGTAACGTCGAGAATTCGATACGTGCGAGTTCTAAATTCTTTCGTGCCAGCAATATTTAGCAACTAAGTTGTGTAAAACTGTAGCATCCATGTTTCGTTTAACGTTCGAATTTGAATGTAAAAGTAAGTAAAACTGTCGAGTATGTTTGTGCTAGACCTTCTGATACCATATACTATGGTAAAGAGCCAATAACTCGCAAATAAATAACCACGCATTGTCAGTTAGCCATGCAATTGGTCAGGCCATCTATACGTAATAAAAATATAATGAGGTAAAGTTTCCGATTCTACTGATTTGATTTTGAAAGATCTTTTAATGTTAGTGTGGTGTAGTTTTAGGCACAAATAATACATCTGCAGTCCCTCTGGTGTTGCAGTTGGCCATGGGCGTCGGTAGTCACTTGGGTGAAAACCGGTTGCTCGTTTGCCCCTTATTATATAAAAAAAAAAAAAAAAAAAGATGGTCTTTGGGGATGTTGGTCTCCCATGGAACTGTAAGTTCTACAAGTACTACTCGCTTTAGCGTCTTTGAGTATAGGAATATGATATTATTCAAATTTTTAACGTAAAATATAACAGTAAAAATAATTAAAAAAATTGCAGACTTAAACTGAATTGAGAGGGGCCGTCCGTGGTGGTAAAACGGTCATAATATTTTTAGTATACAGTATAAAGTCATTATATTTACGAGTTGTGTTATTGCTCCCCGTCTTCATAATTACTATTCTGCGCGGATCAAATATTATGGCGTTGGTAATTTACATTGCGCCATAAAATTAAAAGGAGACCGTTTACTGGCAAAGATAAATAAAATCAGACAAGTGTGAGTTGGATTCACACAGAGAGTTTCGCTATTTTTAGAGAACGGAGAATTCTGATTTTTATTTTCTAATTATTTGAAATACTAGCTGTTTCTCGTGACTTCGACCGCGTGTAATAAAGCTTGCACAAGCCCTTAGACCAACTTAACCTGGACATATCGAAAAATCGGTGAATCTTTATATGTCCCAAGGTTAAGTGACCTTTTGAGTGTGTATAGATTAATAGCTGTACCCCGCAACTTCGTCCGCGTGAGCCACCCTTATCACTTAGGATTGTGAGAAATACATAGTAGTCGATTCTGAGACTTACTGAATATGCATATTTCATAAAAATCGGTCAAGTCGTTTCGGAAGGGTATGGGTAACTAACATTGTGACACAAGATTTTTATATTATTATCGCAATTTGTACGCTTAGGAGGGGAAATGATTTCCTCAATAGCTCAACAGTAGAAGGTTGGATTGAAACAGTGAGGTTTGACGTTCAAATCGTTCTAAGATTAAGGCAAATATTATGGCCCTGTACACTTATATTGTACTACAAACATTAAAAGTAACCTCATATTCGCAAATATATATATAACCAATCAACCCGAGTTATGATCCGAAGAGAGCCAAGGGATTGCCGAACCGCGAACACTTACGCGTGGCGACGCATCACAGGTGGCTAGAGAATCGCGGCGAGGCGTGGCGTGGCGACGTTGTGAAGTGATGTCAAAGCCAATCCAGTCTGCATTAGATGTTTCACATAAAAAAAGCGATTTAGAAATCACTGACGCCAATTACATCTATAAGTATAGATTAATAAGATAACTGTCAATAGATTCGGAGACGGATAAAACTAGAAAGTGTTCTGAAGGTGCCATTGTCAAATTGACAGGTGTAAAGTGAGTAGCGAAAGTGTGCTGTGGGGCCTTTGTGGCGCCGGACGAAATTTCACTTTCAAAAATACAATTAACACTTCGGAAATTGGATAGGCGCCATTTTGAAAGAAGTGCAATACGACGCAGCTATTTTTTATTCAGTTTTAAAATATATATATTTTTTTATTATATAGCAACGACAAAAAGACTTTTGAAGCTATTTTTTTTAAAGAAAAAATAGGACAACCCTTAAATTTTTTAATGCTGTAGTTTTTAATTCGTGAATATCGTTTGTTTCGGTAGATTCAAAAGGCCAATATTGAAAGTTTTTTTTTAATTTGCGCCACATTGCATTAAATTAAGCATTTTTATATTTATTGTATTTACAAACCACATGCTTCAATTTTACTTCTATTTGCGTATGGATAAAAATAAGGTTATGCTTGTTTTTTAGGTATCAAAAGACGGTTCTGGCCGGTTTTCCTTACAGACCGGGGAAATTAAAAATAAATAAGAATAAACAACCGAGGCAGTCGCAATCAGGGGAACGTTATACTCTACAATAGGAAGCGGAAACACTGATCTGAGTAGACCGTGAACACGCGCGTTTTTATTTTGTTAGCCGTGCTTTTTTTTGTCCATGCGTCCTACACTGACTCGTGTCCGTACAGCTTTGCTGATCTGAGTGTCAGATCATAGGAATAATATCGGAGTAATCCGTGAAGAGCCTTGGTACAGCCTAGATATTTTTGTTATGTTTGACAATTTTAAGATTTGGCTTGGAAGGATCTACACTTGATTAAAGTTAAAATTGGAATAGTGTGGACCATTAAGCGCTTTAATTATATTTATAGACAGGCAGCGGTTTCCCAGAGTCATTATCGACATCTATGGACAATTAAAAAAACAAAAGGGCAAATTCATTCCTCTGAGGCCGGCAAGACATCTGGTAGTGCAGTTTTCCGTGCGTTGGTAGTCACTCAGTTAAACCCGTTTGCCCCCTGTTATATTATCCTTAATTAACTTGTAGTATGGAGGGTGGTTGAGGGATTCGGAGTGTCCTAAATAGAATTCTGGACACACACTACTGTTTCTCCGCTAAGGCGTTGTTTATAGCTTCACTAGTTAATCTAGGAACACGCCAGTGTTCCGCCAAGAAACCGCGAAGCGAAAAGCAGATTTTCAATTTTCGTCGGTTTTACAAAACTTTCTACACGTTATCACTCTACAAGTTCTAATTTTACAAACTCTACACTTTATTTATAGTATTATGTGGCTAGGCCGTTTCTTTACTACAATAATTATTTTATAACTCAAAATTAATGAACAATGTAGCGAAACGACTAAGCCACATAATACTGTAAATAAAGTGTAGAGTTTGTAAAATTAGAATTTGTAGAGTGAAGGCGTGTAGAGCTGAATCTTGGCTATACATGAAATCTGATGACCTTTTGACAGTATGAGCCTTTTCTTGGTAACATTTTACATGAAAATGTTTTTAGTAGCATAACAATGTCAGATAACGCTATATTATATTCTACATCACGCTAACGGTTTACACGTGCCAAGGCTTGTACTAGTCCTTTTAGCGCACAACAATGTACGACGAGGCTCGAGGCAATCATATTTAATCTGAAATGTTGTCTCTGTGGTCCTTTGAAGTGGTCGAACAAACGCCCACCGTTCCCGCCTTCGCTTCTAAAACTCATATATTACAAAAGCTAGTAGCAAAGATGTACTATTAAATATTTACTCTTTGGTTTAAAGTACTAATTTTGTCGTTATATTTATCATACTAAATTATAACCATGTAAGCATTATACTAAACCCTAAAACTAATTTTAATATTAATTACGTAGCTCTAGTGTCGAAAATAATCTTTAAATATATGTATTGATGTTTCCTATTTCCCTTGTTTACGATTTCACGCGTGAACGGCTGGATCGATTTCGCTAATTATGTTTTTGTTGTTTGTTACTATCGGGAGAAGGTCCTTATAAAAAAAAAAATTAACATTTCACGGAAAAACACAAAATTAAAGACTTATCTCTACATTAAATGTCATCTTAGCGCTTTTGACAATTTAAACTTTTTTATATAACTTTATGAATTGGACCGGAAACGGGAACGGGAACGAGACCCGGACCGGGAACGGGAAGGGAACAGGAACTGAAACAGGAATAAGAATAATATTATAGGATTTTACAGTGTAGTAAATAGTAGGTACAACAACGTTCAGACAGGACAGCGTCTGCCGTTATAAAAATTACCTAACATCACATATACTTATTACTAGAGTAATTGTAACTCTCTCTTCCTAGCGTTATCCCGGTTAAGTACCAAGGTCCGCTTAAATTGTAGAGGATTTTAGCTGTAGGGCGAGTTATGATGACCGATTGCCATCTGACGTCGTCCTCGGAACCCCCACGATCTTTACAACCTTACGACTAATATCACAAAGTGACATTAATCGGGTCCCACTGTTTTACGTGCCTTCCGAAACACGGTGGAGGTTGGATATAAAATATAAACCAGTGCTAGAATGGGTCACCCATCTATCACGCAGTCGCAGCCAGAGCAACTTAACTTAGCGATCGACTCAAATGCCGACCACTGATTAGACCATGACCTCCTCACTAGAGTAATTGTATATAGTTATATATTTATTCATGACTTTCGTAGTCAATCAACTAACTACAGTTCATCCAAGACCATCTAGTAAAGTTAAACATCGCACTAGAACTAATACAATTAATCAAAGTTTCAACTAAACTACTCACAAACTAACTTAATAAGCTGAGAAGAGCTTAGAGACAAGTTTAATATACTAAGTGATTGATAAATTAGGTGATTTTCTAGACGCGTGAAGACGCTTTCAGTGTTTGGTACACGGAAAATCAAATAAGGTAAGTTATAACACTTAAGACAAAAAATAAATTATTAGAATATGAATGCAGTCGATTAGTGCGAGTGCATTATTGTCACAGAATTGTCTAACCTTCTTTGCTACAGTAAGAAATTCATACAACACTATATTACAAAGAATTTAATTTTTTTTGTGTACGATTATTTGTAAATTAATATAGAGTTCATAGTTCCATGGGAGGCCAACATCCGTAAATACCATCTGATGGCCTAGCACAAACATTCACTATAGTTTTACTTACTTTTACTTTCGAAACCGAACGTCACGGAGTCCACAAAGGACGTAACTGGCGGAGATATGGTAGATTGCAAGACAAGACCGTTATCACCATCATCATCATTATCATTATCATCATAATCATTTCAGCCAGGCTGCGTCCACTGCTGAACGTAGGCCTAGTCCATCATAGGTTAATAGAAGTAAGTAATCCAATGTTTGGTCAGGACAAGGCCCGCAGGGCATGCTAGTTGATAAATAAATAGTAACAATTGTTAATGTAGGTCAGTGACCCTAATACAACAGTATCTACTAAAGATAACAGTTACAACCTTATAATATATATCTACAGTTATATTTGGTTTCCTTTTTCAGCATTGGTTAAACTTTACTATAGAAAGATACAATCACGGTTTGCTGCACACTCTTTGTCACATACTAATAAGTTTGTACAGTTCAAAGAGATTTTGAGAACATTTGATCCATCAAATGAAACACCTGTAGATTTGTACCGAAAAATAGAGCAGCTATTCGGCGCTGAACATAAAGACATTGTTGAGGAATTTCTGATGTTTTTGAAACCATGTCAAGCAGCGTCTATTGGTAGATTTATGGACTACTTCATGCTGACACAGATGACAGCATTTATAAAACTATTACAGGTTAGTATTGCATTTGTATATTTACCATTAACACTTAACATTTAAAAAAGTCATCAACAGTTACAGATTTCATAATACAAATGTGTACAGGATTAGGTCGAGGATGAGAAAGAAAGGTAGGAAATAGGGAAATAAAGCAATATAGAATTAACAAACACCCAGAGAACAGAAGAAGAACACTAAAAAAAACTAAAAGTAATTGCTGTTGATATGTAATCTACAATAGGTATTTTTCTCACTGTAACTCAAAAATGGGTGGGTGTATTTGACCCCTGTCTGTTTTATTTACAATATGTCGAGGAACGTTTAAGAAAAAAACGAAAGATAGAAAGACTCAAAAGGATATTGAAAAAATACTAAAGGATATAGAGGTCGCCATATCTTTAGAATACTTTCAATAGAGGGGTTAGTACTGGATCTTTCGTCTGACTGTGAATCTGGAGAGGGAATGTATGTTGGGTTGGCTAGTTTATATATCAAGAATTTTATAAAAGCGATATAACTGTTAATTAGACGAACCTGCTAAGTATATATTTATTTGATATTTAGTGTCTTCATTTTATTTTCTCTATTTTTTTTATCCTCCTAATGAGTACAAGTTTCTTCCACAACAACAAAAATTGAGGGTACGTAGATTGCTTGATAGTTCTTGGTACTTCTTTTTAGTAGTTTTGATATTTTACCTACAAATATTGTATTTGAAATTTGAATTAGAATTTTATATATTATAAGTTATACATGGTGTATCAAGAATTTTAAACTTGTTTTTGATACACTGTTAATTAGCGCTAGAGGTCATACTGACAATACTACATAAATATTCAGTCTGACGTTCATATAAATACATTGTTTAAAAATAAGGAAAATGCTATTCATAAAACAGGTTTTACCTTTATGAATAATGAATGTAATTTAAGTAAATGTAATTTTTGTATTATTTATACACTAATATACTGCCTGCTATAGAAATACCCTAGCTGTTATTGAAACCTCTCTATATCGTCCGCGACCGTAGTATCCGTATCCTTTCTGTCCTCTCCGTCTATCTTTATATCCTTTTACTTCATCCCTTTCCTTTACTCCTGTGTTTCTAATTAGAGTTAGCGCAATGCTTGTAGTCCTTTTGATCTGCAGCCTTTCTCACATAAGATCGGCGTGAAGTGGCGGCAATGCTGTCATGTCAAGTGATGGTATTGTTGTCGCGTTTCGTTCGGTTTCTGAGACTTCCCGGTGACTTAAACTTGCCATTAAAGGCCGGCAACGAATCTCCTAGCCTCTTGGCTATGCACATGTCCATGGGCGTCGGTGATCACTTCTCGTTTTTCTCCTTGTAACAAAAAAAAAATGATTATTAGACCTTTTTACACCAAGTGTTTTACTTTCGTAACACACTTGGTGTGCTCCACGATAAGATTACAAAAGTTTATAGCGGCGAGTAACTTGGTTTAAATTTAGAACTTTTAAACCAAGATACTTTTAAAAGCGTATGTTTTGAACAATTTAAAAGTTGAAATCGAAGTGGACGTCTAAGTTGTCCGGACATTGGCTCGCGGTCGGGAGTTGTTTAAGAAAATGTTGGACTTTTAAAGTCATGCCCCTATTGGTTCGCATCGTTACAAGTTAAATCAATAATATCTGGTTGGTTTTCAGTTATCAAAATGAACAGAGTAATTTGAATTGAAGAATGTGAAAACGGGAATTAAGGAAAATAAAAACAAAATAAACGAGTTTGAAAACCTTCCTCCAAAAACTTTAATAGTCTGTATGTAGAATAACACAAAATAAACGAGACTAAAACCTTTCTCCTTTTTAGGGTTCCGTAGTCCAACAAGAACCCTAATAGTTTCGCTCTGTCCGTCCGTCCATCTTTCGGCCCGTAAGGTGGTCCCTCCTATAGAATTTCCAAACTATTAGATGTAAAAACTTGAAGTTTGCAATATTGATAGGACATGCTAAAACTATTTAGTCGAGTTATTTAGAGCGAAATTGGATAAATTTTTAAGTTATTTAACGAATACCCTTATTGCTTATCAGATACTGAATCCTTCTATATAAGTGTGTTATATACACGCTATTGGCCACTTTTATCTCCAAAGACGGTTCAAAGAGTAAAATAAAAAATCATTACTGTATTAAGAAACGACTATAACTTTAATTCATACTTCTGAGTTGGAAGAGATTAGAATGTATATGTCGTCATTAATATATTGTTGTCGCCTTTCGTTCGGTTTGTGAGAGTTCCTAAATAGCGGTGGCCTAAATCCTTCTTTAAGGGCCGGCATCTGTTGGCATCTTCTGGTGGTTCACATATCCATGGGTGTTGGTAGGCACTTAGGTGAAGAACCGCCCTTTCGTTAGTCCCTTGTAATTTAAAAATTGGTTTCTATTGAAAAACTCAATTTTATATTTCCTCCAACGACCTATAAGTTTCTCCTAGTAATCCAGTATTGCTAAGTGTTTTTTCTTGTACGTTATTAATTAGGTTACAAGCGTGCACTGTGAACTTTAATTGCAACTCGTTGGTCGTCTTAGACTGTCATTACTTAAAGGTGAAATCGTTGTCAAAATGAAGTTAACCGATATTATTATTTTCGATGTTAATAAAACAGCTCATTATTTAAGAATAATACCAAAATAAATTCCCTCCGATAATAATCACCGTTATGGTAGTATTGCCCGTAATAAAAACAAATTATACGATTTGACTGTGAACCAAACAGTCGAACATGAAAACAAGACAAGAGCATAACTCTTTGAAAGGGCCCATCATCTTGTCGGTTTCGTTTTAAATGCCTTTAACTCGGCCGCACACGCACCGGTTGCTGCATTCCGGTACTATTTTATAATCTACCATTTTAAGGACATTTATCTTTCAGGGGCCCAGCCAGTCTCATCGTGACCTAATCAATTTCTAACTGCTAAGAACTAAGATTACAAAACTAAATCGAATATAGCAAATTACGTTTTATGTTCAATTGAAAAGGCCGGCATCAAATCACCCGTTCAGATGGTAACATTCAATTAATTTATAAACAAAACAAGTACTTACTACTACCACTTTAATATACAAAATTTTGTTTAACTGTCAAAAAATATATTTGTCACCAAATAACAATAGGTATACAATAAAGGAAAGATAAAATTAAATATAAAAAGAAACTCACACACATAAGAAGCCCAAAATGCCCAAAAAGGTCAAACTATACCAAAAACCTATCAGCTTATTTGTTTGAAGTAAGAAAATTCCCACTTCCAACGCTGAATAAAACCACTTCTTTCTTTCATATATAAATTAAGATATTTTTTTATTTATGAAAAATTTACACGTACATCACTGAGACATTTAATTACATAAGAGACAGTTACTTCGAAAGTTGTCAATGATAAATATTTATTTTAAATTTTCTTAAATATCTTATAAGGATATTAGGATTCTGTCTATATCTTATAATATTTATCTTTGAATACTTTCCGACACTCATCACTCAAAACGGAACGTATTCTACCGGACCGCTGTCGTGTGCGGTTGTGTTTACATATGTTTAAGTGTAATTCTCAGGTTGATCGCAGATAACGTATCCCTGGAGGTCGAAAGTCCATAATTTCATCGTTACGCATCAAAAAAATGATCCTATAGCCTTTTCAATGGTATCTTAAATAACGTAAGATATCTTTAAATGTGTTCATGTTAAGAATCAGATATAATTAATCGTATGTGCTTCTGTAGGTTTTTCTGAAATGAAGCCATAACTTCTTTGTTAAACCGATGTTTTATTTGACGTCCTTTTAATCCTTCCTGCTTTAAGTGGCAACAAGACTCGTTTTAATATTGTCCACATAATAGGTCTCATTATTCTTTATAGTGCCGTATCTTATTAACATAATGTTATAGCCGATAAACAAGTGAAATTTCATTTCAAGGAGATATGAATGTTTATCACATTATCGTCATCCGCAAAAATTTAACGGGAGATTAAACAAATAGGCTCCAGTAAGGTCAATACTGTTGGCATCTTCTGCACCATCAAAAATGTTAATTTAGCCGAGTTAATTTAATGCAACAACTTCATTAAATCATGTCCACTTAAATGGTCGTTGAATATAAAATTCGCTGAAACTGCGCTTCGTTTATGGTAAAACGTCGTTGCATCTACTCTATAGAAATTTATTGTACATCTCGGATGGGTTTTGTTACTTCATTGAACATTTTATGAGACAACCAACTCGATAGTATGTCAATATCGATACAGCAGTTCTAATATGGTTAGCAAATATTATTATTTATATATACTTTCTTAACTTCTACGTAACTGCGAATTTTTCACTTCAGTCATCCAGTCTACTTACATATTATAAAGAAGTTCTTCGCCGCGTCTCGCTGTCTGTTCACAATTGACTTCAAAACTATTCAATGGATCACCATAAGCTTTTCACCAATAGATACACCGATTCACGAGGAAGGTTTATATTTATAATAAATATGTATATACTATTGTAAAAACAAAAAAATTCAATTAAATGAGAATGTGATTTCGTATAAAAGGTATTTTTGTGCGCTTATATTGCGCGCGATGACCTAAAATAGAACAAAGTAATGTATTACGGAATTATACATTTTTAAAAAGATCTGTAATAAAGTCTGCGATGGCATATGTCTATCTCCTAAGTATAATCCACAGGAACAATTTTTATCTTTTAAATATTACAAAAAAATAATGAACTATTACGAAGTTATTTTAAAGAATGCCGTATTAATTTTTATCCAATTAAATAAGTTAGATAGGTTATACATTTTATGCAGATCAAAATTGCTCATTATAGCATATCATTAAAATGAATATATTTGAAGATATCTCTCATATCTTCTATGATATCTATCACACATTTATTTCAAAGATTATGCATGTTACAATATGAAACAGAATCAAGACATTTAAAATGTATAAGAATAAAGAGAAAGGTTTTGTTATTCAATATCAATTGTAAGTATAAGCCAACTTTCGGGTAGGACAACGTCTGCCGGGTTCGCTCGTGAAAAGTTCATACGTCACAGTTCATTATTTTGACTAGGTTGCTCGTATCTTTTTGGGCTATAAGGCCGAAGTAGTGTTTGTAATTCAGCCATCATTAAAAACTAACGAGGAAGCCTATTTGGATGAGTCAATCTGATTCACCTCAGTTCGTGAGAAAAATGGAAAACGTGAATTTGTGTATTTCTCGATAATATCTAACCGAATCCCGTTTTATGACGATCGTTGCTCTTTACCGTCGAATTATTCATAAATCCGGCGAGAGTTCGAGATCTCGATTGGTCACGAACGATTTCCTAAATCAAAAACGTCTGATGATTTCAAATGTATAAATAGAGATATCGAATGGAGTTGATTAGTTTAATCGATTTATTAAAACTCGATGATATAGTTCGACGATCACATTAGAACAGAAGTTTGATTATTTTTTTTATTGCAATTTTATGCTGATTGCTTTTGTCTCGTGTGGGAATGTGGCTTTTAAAATTTTCGACCGACTTCAAAAAAGGAGAAGCTTCTCAATTTCATTGTATTTTTTGTATGTTTGTTACCTCAGAAAAATTGGGTGAACCAATTTTGATGATTTCTTTTTTTAAAGCTGGTGCTCCCCGTGTGGTCGCATAAATTTTGGTCCAGTTCTGAAATTTTGAAGTCGGTTTTATTTTAAGGAGAGAGTATGATTATTCGGCTTCGAAGATACTAGTACATATTTTTTGTGGTGTGACTTGTGCCTACTTTTGGTATCGTTTAAAAAGAAAGAATAAACGTTGTTTCTTTCTTTCTTTCTTCTTTATATTCTCTTTGGAACTTGAAATTTTGTTGATTGTGTCGGCCTAAATTTTTATTTGTTGCAAATACAGTATGATTTTTTGTTTCTTTATTTTTGTTTTTATAAATTGTAAGTTTTTTGCTTTTACGGCATCAACAGACCAAAATCTTAGGGACGTTCTCCCATAGCTTCCCTATGGCGGAACGTCCTTCTCATTGCAGGTTTGGTCTAGAAGTCTATAATTTTTTTGGTCTATAATTTTTTACCTTGGTATTTTGAATGTGGTTTACGTTGTTATGTGTGTTCTTTTTATGTACCTGTTATTGTACCAACTGCTGGTGAACCTTTGTAAATCAAATAAAAAATTAAATAAAAAAAGTCAAAGTCAAAAATTGTTTATTCATTATATGCTTTTATATACAAACATAAGTGGTGTTTTATAACACGTAGATACTTAAGATAGATGGTATTTGTGAAGAATGTGCAGTGCCCAGACAAGCCGTATAGGCTTAAGGGCGTGAAGAACTTTAATTTAAGTAAATTATTGTGAATCGATGAATAAATGAATAAAATGAAATAAATAGGGACATCACATGTATCATTTTTTTTAAAATTCAGTATTTAAGAACTTGGTATCATGATTTACAATTTAATATGTTTACGAGGGTACCTTACGCGCTGCACTGAAAAGTGCCCACAATAAAGTCATTCGGGTCAGTTTTTTTTTATCACCATTTCACAATAATTTAGTAGTAAAGTCCTGTTTAGTAAGGTTAATAAAATCGATTTTAAAAATAAGAAAAATGCAGACTATCGTAGAGTCCTTGCGTGTCCAATTGTATTTAGTGGTCCTCACATTCAAATAAATTCCAACATTCTCGGCTCATGTTAAAATTGACGTGGGCTTAATGAGGCATTTCTTCACTTTAATGATATGATTGTTTCAGTTATAATTGGCTGGTGACATCGTAGCTCGCTGAGCTAAAGGCTCGGTGGAGATTTGTGAGCTATTTACATGTCGAGTATAAATGTTTGCTGTTGAAAAAAGTTGTTCGTGGGTTATTTACTTATGGCCTCAACGGATTTTGCAGTTTCATTACACACTGGCTGTATGCCGCAACTTCGTCCGCGTGATGTCAGTGATTTTGTTAAATTTTTTGTGGGTATTATTTTTCTAAAACTGAAGCAGCCTACGTTTTTCCTTTAAATATCAGATATATGCCAGTGAAAGTCCCATCGAGCGTACAGACGTTTCGGAGATTACCCGGAACAAACAAACACGTAAATGTTATTATTTGCGCTTTTGTTATAGGTATCGTATGTCATACGCAATTAGCAAAAAATTAAAATTTTGACATTACAAACAGTCACTTCAATTTTATTTATATGTATAGATTTATCTAGATGAAACAAGGCGTTTTACTTGACTAGCCCTTTGGCGCAGTGGGCAGTGACGTTGCCTTACGCTCTGGGGGTTGTGGGTTCGATTCCCACCTCGAGTCTGTATATATTATGTTTGTATTGTATGTATAACAGGTGGTCGTAGTTATAACACTGACAGTTGTCTAGTTTCAGAAAGACTCCGTCAGTGAGTTCTAGACAGACGGCCGCGTAAAAAAAAAACAATTTACTCATATATAATATTAACTAAGGCCTATGGAGGCATTATCCTTTTAGTATATTGTATTAAGTGGTATTAATGAGCTCGTAGCTAAGTCAGTGGTTGGCATTTGAGTTGATCGCTAGGTTAAGCAGTTCTTACCGCGGCCGGATAATGGACGGGTGATCTACTCTAGCATTGTTTTTTTTTCAAATAACCGTCTTCCTTCGTGTTTCGGAAGGCAATTAAAACAGTGTGTCAATATACAAATGACGTTCATAAGTGCTCATAAAAAAGTCTATATGAATAAACGAATTTGACTTTTGACTTCAGACGGCAGACGGCGGTTTGTTATCTTAGCCCATAGCCACATTTCTTACAATTTAAGCAGATCCTGGAGTACCTTAGCAATTCTTTCTCCCAGTCTTCCAAGACCGGGATAATGCTAGGAAGAAAACAAATTCCTGCTACTACCAACAAAGTCCTACGGAGGGATTCTCTTTTTAGATTGTATCATGAAGTGGTATTAATAACACACAGTTGTGCACGTTCTTCAGACAAGAACAAGTTCATTCTATTAATGACAAACGAGAAATAAAAATGCATTTTTTTGTCAAGACCACCGCTGTAGTTTAAATAAAATCGAATGTAATTACGAAGCAATTACTTGCAGCGATGCAGCGTTATTTTTTTGAATGCAGGCAAGTGGGTGTACATACCGTCGATTAATATAAAAAAGTAAACAAACAAATATACAGAGGACTGTATGACGCCCGTTATACATAAATATTTTTTTGTAGAAATGTACAAATTCATACATATAGATACACCCAGACTTGAGGTGGGAATCGAAATCACGACCCCTGGAGCGAAGGCATGGCCACTGCTCACTGCGCCAAAGGGGCCAGCCAAAAAGGTAAACAAAATAAGATGTCTCGTTATTATATTACTAAGTAAAATTAATTGCGTTAGAATATACCCGGTCGCAGCCAGAGCAACTTAACTTAGCGATCGACTCAAATGCCGACCATTGATTAGGCCACGACCTCCTCAATAGTTGGGTGACAGAGGCTTGTTGAGTCAATTTTTTGTATCTGTACTAATATATAAAGCTGAAGAGTTTGTTTGTTAGGTTAAACGCGCTAATATCAGGAACTGGTCCGATTTGAAAAACTCTTTCAGTGCAGATAGCCCATTTCTCGAGGAAGGCTATAAGCTATAAATTATCATCACACTTAAATTTCTCACCCAATTTTACGCGGACGAAATCGCGGGTAGCAACCAGTACAAAGGTAAAGTAAAGGAAAGTTCCAACCATTACGGACGCAGACGTAAAATCTGAAACAGCTTTTTCATATCTTTCTCTCGATCTTGCGTTTATTGAGAGCAACATTTTATTTATTTTATAAGGTCCGTGAGCGAAATCAACGAATATTATTTTGGTATTTCATGTTATAAAGCCGTAAAGTTATGTTATATACAAACGCTTATATTACTCATCTATACATATAAATACAATGGAAGTGTCTCTTTGTAACGTTGATTTTTTTAAATAATTGCATATAACTATAGCAATCTATAACTTTATTGTCGTACAGTCTCCGGAACGATAGAATCGATTTTGGGAAGTCGAAATCGAAATCGATGTCTTTCACTGGAAGATAGCTGATAAATGCTATTGCATGAAGTAACATAGGCCTCGACCGACTAATGATTTAATCTTCTTCTGTTCACAAAGTACTATATTTCGCAATTGTAACTTGCCGAACAGAACTTCCCGGATCTGTGTCAGTACCTCTGAATCTACAATTTGAGCTGTATGCGAATTCTTAAGTTTACTGAAAATCGAATATTTAACTCGAATATGCCTAGAATCTAACAGAAAATTAGCTGTTTAGTTGAATGAATGAATGAATGAATGAAAACTTTATTCAGAAAAAGTTAAATAACTACAAAAAATTAACTTATACTAAACTAACACTAAATTAACTTATACTAAACTAAAATAAACCCGTAACAAATAGATATAAAATACATATGTGACTAGAGTAGTCATGTAACTATTCCGAAAAGGATGACTAGTTGAAACTAAAGAGCTAATTATTCTGGTAGATTCTAGTACTCCGAAATCCTTAAACCGATGTTTATAGACACAAATATGTTGCCGGCCCCGGATTGTTTACTGGTTTACGGCGTACACTAGTGTCGGCCTCTTTTTAGAACTTAAGGTCGTGTCTAATTGTGGCACGGCAGGTTATTACACGACGCTACCTGATCCAGATTGTGCTTGTAAATGCAGTCCGTGAAGAAAAGGTCGGTGTTTTATTGCCCCGTCAATATAACCCTGTCACGGCACCGATCCCCAACAGCAATCTTATTTATGATAAAAATACACGCATTCTTACAGAATATGTCAGGACTATGTGTCTATTAAATTATGCAATGCATTTATTACCAAACCCAAAGTTATATTTCTGGATACGAAACAAGGGTTTATAAAATTTAATTATTAGCTTAACTTCTGATGGGTCATGCCCGTCATAGCTTGTTCCGGAGTTACAGAGTTTGTGGGTCATTTTCGTTGCTGTGTACGAATAATATAACACTTGTTTATGCCCGCGGCATCGCTTGCATTCACATTTCTCGTATACCTATTGGTTTGCCCTTTGTTATATATTATACAACCTGTTCATATAAACCTGCGATCGCGCGAACGTCTTTAATTCGGCCCGATCGTAAAATTCGTTCTCAGCGGACGTCTACTAACTTGAAACTACCTCCCTGCCAAATTTCATCTTTGTACGTCACACGGTTTTCGAAATTTCGTGATAGGTGATTTTTGCTTATATTACTACTAGGTGTTACCCGCGACTTCTGCCGCGTAAATTTAGGTGTAAAACTAGATTCAGTTTTAACGTAAAAATATATAGCCTTCCTCGATGAATTGGCTATCTAACACTGAAATAATTTTTCAAATCGAGCCAGTAGTTCCTGCGGTTAGCGCCTTCAAGTCCTCAGCTTTATATCTTAGTATAGATATAGAAAAAAACATGCGTATATATTCTACTAAATAAAAATAAAAGAGCCGAAGAAATAGCGAATCCTACTGCATAATAAATTTGCCCCGATGGCATTGTGGGAAGGCATACCTAGGTGGAAAGTTTTCGGCGAGGAATGAAAGGTGGGAGCGAAGGTCGATATGCTCAACCACCGCACTTACTCGACATTTATCATTATATTTTGGACTATTCACACAATATCTTTATAATTTATAGCCAATGTGTTATTTTGATGTATAAACTACATTATTCTAAAGTTTGATTAAAATCCGTTCAGTAGTTACTCCGTGAAAGAGCTTTAAACATACATCCAGACATGCATGTGAACAAACTTCCGTGTTTATAATATTAGTAGGATAGCCTCGTTAGTTACTTAAAGGAATGAGTAAAAGATAATTAATTAGTTTATTTATTTATTGCTTTATCTTCTTCTTCTTCCTAAAAATATCCCGGCATAGCACCAGGGTCAAATTTAAATTGCAGAGCATATGGCTGTGGAGCGTGTTCATGTGGAACAAGTTAATATGACCGGTTGCCATCATCCCCGGAATCCCCACAATATCAACAATCTCTCAAGTGATATGAGTCCAGGCCCACTGTTTTACGTGGGCCTGGATTCGTGGGCGTACAGGGTTCAGACATTTTGAAAACCAGTGCCAAAACTGCTTAATCTTGCGATCGACCCAAAAGACGCCCACCGATAAAGCTACAACCTTCTCAATCTATTGTTATCCACTCATCTATTGTTTAATAAAGAGGATTTAATTTACTGCAGACAATTTTATTCTAGCTCAGCTTGACTAATAGGTCATCCGTGACGTCACAGGTGATACAAAATTGATGCTCTGTAGCGCGGATGCCACCCCCGTCTAGATAATTAAGGGTTAACTACCCCCATACTTCGCACAACAGCGCCCAGGGCGTAACGTTAAAACGTACATTATTACAACATTTTATATTTATAATGGCTCACCGAATAATGAACGCAAATCTGTGAAAAGTGAAATTGCTTTTTAGAAAGTGAAAGATCTTTAAATTGTTTTTTAAAAGTGAAAACTAGTTGGGAATTTCTTGAGACAGTAAAAACCTTTGAACTCGCGACACGCTTACCGTTACCGACACACTGATGATTCGTTTTAACATCTGTCGGCATTCCCAGAGTGCCACTGTTTTTCCTTTTTGGAACGTAAGGCGGGCGAAGGTGGGCGAAGGCGGGCGAAAGTTGGCGAATGTGGGCGAAAGTGGGGAAAGGAGTAGAGGTAATTAATCGTATTCTTGTCCAAAGTCTCCTGCGTACCAGTACTGGTAGCCGAAATCGATTCGGAAATACTGCAAAAACAAGAAACCCTTAGACATCCTAAACCTAGCCCTATCTAAAAATCCGTTCTTAGTGGCTGTCTACTAACTACAAATTATCTCCTTGCGCAATTTCATTATTGTACGTCTCGTGGTTTTCAAGATTTCATGTTAGGTGACCTACCGCTTTAATACATATTATAGATTTTGGTGAAAATTTGACAATTGAAAAGCTAAGTTTTTGCGCCTTGCTCTGTAAAGAATCCACGACAAACTCAGTCGAGTATTATTTTTTGTTATCACCATTTAATTTTCTGTTTTGTTCAACCACGTAAGGCTTTTAAAATTATTTTTAAAAAATATATAAAAACTGCAACGACGAGCTTGCATTCAATTTACACGCCATTTCTCGCGATTGTTACAACTGTATTTTTCCTATCTCCATTAATATATCACGTTTGGAAATTCCCGAAGTGGCAATCAATATAACATGGCAATGCTCCAAGTGTAATGCGAGTGAGTCATAATTCAAAGGATATCGCGCCTCTATAGTGAATCGGAGCGCGTTTGCACGATGTCGTTTCGATTTTTTTATGTTAACGCGTAAATGTCACACCGACCGATTCCGGCGGCCGCCGGGCGATCCCGAAGGGGGGCGTTTGTGGACAGTGAAATGAAGAGCAGGCGAGTCGCCGTGTTTTGTCTTTTTCACACACATTACAAGGGACATCTTGAGAGCATCATCAGAAAAAGAATAATTGTATTTTTCACATTTGTGATTTGGAAATGAAGCATCTTGTGGCATCGTTAATACCTTTTATTATTTTGAATGTGCATAGTTAAAATAAAGAAACATACACAACAGTGTACTTTTTGGGGTTTCGTACCTCCAAAGGAGTAAAGGAACTCTTATTAGGTCACTTCGTTGTCCGTCTGTCTTTCTATCAAGACCCTTCTCAGGAACGCGTAGAGCTATAAAGTTGAAATTAAAATACCAAGTACGAGGTCTGCTGAAAAAATTAACTCTCTAAGTGGACACAATTAAAAGACATAGTTGATTTCCAGTAGACTCCAGTAGACCTAGAATCATAAAGTTTACGGGGGTGGGGTTTGAACCGGGTACCTTGCGGATTTCAGTCCATACCTTATACCGTTGAGCTATTGAGGCTCTAAAGAATCTCCAGAAATTAAGAACTGTAATTACTGTGTCTGAAATAAAATACGAGACACAGTGAGAAACAAAGCATAAACGTGATCGGATCCAAAAAGACGGCTGTAGGCATTATGAGGAATTTTTAGACTAATACCAGCAGTTGAATTTCATCGACATAAATCGTGTTAGAACTCCAAATTTCGCCCTATGACCATGATAAGGGCAAAAACCGTAATCCGAAATCCGATTGGCTAAGAATTTCTTGCCTCGCATATTTTTCTGATATCAGTGTTCAGTTTTGGTGTTTCCGAACCGATACGATTTAAATATCGATTTTCCTAGGTTATATACCTATGTCCTACTTTGTAGCCCTTCGCTTCTTTTCATTTAAAAATAAAAGTTATGTTACCGAGAACTAGAGATGTTATATTGCTAGATGGTCGAACGCGGGAGGAATCGCTCCAAAATGTATAGTAGGGAACCCAAGAGGGGATTTTGCGATATACTCGAGCGCGTCAGAAAACCATTTAGGGAGAATCCCTGGTGGAGGCCCTATAATTTACCTCCACCAAATATGAACTCTTAATATAGGGGCGTTCTTCAGGCCCTTAGAAAAACTCAGGCGCATGAGCTTAAGACAAGATAAGTTAATTAAATGGAAATAACTGATAGGATCAGGCGTTACTTTGCGGAAATCCATGACATGCATGAGAAACTAAACTACTTTGCTTTAATCCGCGGATGAATACGAGGGAAAATCGGTGTAATGCTGCAACCCGAAAGCTACACCACCCAAACCGCCACCAAAGCACAGCACTGACTTTCCGATATGCCTCAAATGCACGTTTCGCTTCGACACCGAAGCATCATCAGGAGATAGATTCTACACAGGTTATTCATAAAGTCAAAAGCGAAATGGAAATAAGTTTATTTCAATAGTATCACGGATTCAGCTTGAAATAAGAAAATAAAGTTAGATTTATAAAGTAGTAAAAAAAACTAGTCACTTGTCAAAAATTCGAGCTTGATGTGAAGGAAATCCTTTAAGGATTACCGCGAAAATATAATATGATGATTCTCCCAAGAAATCTCAATGTAGCCACCAACAACACTGGAACGTACGCTACACATCATTAACATCATGATCATACCTCAACATAACCTTTTTTATCGTTTTTGCACTTACCTATTCCAATAGATCCCCTCAACGCTTTAGTGACTACAAATTTAGCATCACGGGCTCCACTACTAGTAGTGAAGAAGGCAGGAAAATCCTTGCAAGTCATAAGATTGTTGATTTTTGGCCGTCGAGGAGTTTTTGGTCATTTTGGCACTGTATTGTCTTCACTGCCAAATGAATATCTATCTTCTGAAAATCAGTATTGGAACAAATCGTTGAGAAAAAGTGCCCTTTGATGCATTCAGACTATACTTTAAGTTCAATTAATTTAGTTATAAAACATTGTTCTTTCTTTAAAATATAATGAAATATTAAATAAAGAAAATGAAACTGTGGAAATTATATAAAATATCAAAGCCATCTTTCAACGGGCGAGAGATGATTGAATACACAAATTAATTGCACGGCGCGCATTGTCGGCGATCGGCGCAAAACTTGATTAAAATGGCCGCCCCGACTCATTCCCGTAATTAAACTGATTTGTTTATCGTTTACCCATTGTTAGTATTAAATAATTATTGCGAAGAAGTTCTTTATGAAATTGCTTTATACATATTTTTTTAATAGAACGTAATTGTTGGTAAAAAGTTCTTGTTGCAAAAGGTATAAAGATTACACTTTGCAGTTGCAAAATGCAGCAATGGAGAATATGAGACATACTTTAATAAGTTAGCAAAAGTTGTGCAACATTCAAAAATAAATGAAAAAATATTCCAAGCAACGTCGAATTGGACACATACTTTCGTAAATTTTTCACGTGAAAAAATTTTAAAAGATACAAATCTTGAACAACGCAAGAAACTCCCGCAGATGAAAAGCTGGAGAGCGGCGGAAATCCGTATTCGTGAACTAATTTATTCTTTGACGGGAGCTCGCTAGGCGGATTTGCAAACGGATTTGCTCGCAGTTATTACGTTGCAGGGGATATCACTATAATTAAATTCAATCAATTAAATCTAAAAACATTAGTGCAAATTATCAAGCTTTATTTATCGGTTCCGCACCGCCGTTGGGGTATTGTCGCACCCACTCCTAATACAAGCTTTTAATTTAAGCTTAGCAGGAGGGGAAAAGGGAATATTAGACATACATAAAAATTATTCCCAATACTCTTAAAAATATATATTAATAGCTTCTTTTGGGTCTTCTTTTGGCTTTGTCCCATAATTGGCGTTCACCTAATGATGATTATAATGAAATGACCACCAAAATCCATAGACACTTCGTCGTCTGCTCATAGAGTTCATATTTAAGAAATATTATGTCTCCTTTTTTCTCTTTGGTTTCTCTCTCTAAATTTACTAGTGATGGTCCATCACCATTGTCACTTTCATCATTTTACTATATTAATATAGTGATGTATTGAAAAATGAATAATAAAATAATATATTATAATAAGAGTTGCGCTATGCTTGTAGCCGAATTAGGCCGTCATATCCGGGCACCAGTACCTCTTTCTTAAATAAGATCATTTTTGTCAATTCAATTACATTCATTTATTAATGTTTTGTATGTAGTAATGTAAGCACATGCAATCTAATCTCAGGGGGTGGATCTTCCTTTATCTGTTCGAGAACTGGTCAGATCCACTACAGGTATGCGACCCCGGAGTATGCCGTTAGTGAGACTTCCCGGTGGCCCAAACTCGTCATTAAAGGCCGGCAACGCATCTGTTTGTAGACAATTAGCTGCTCGCTGCCTGCCCGGTTACCTCTTGTAACATAGAAAAAATATTCCATCTATCTACCTGCTATATAATTCATCAAAAGAGGAACGCAACTAACCTTATATTAGAAACGGTAGCAAAACCAATATACGTAGAGCAGGCAGCTATATCAAAAGTTTTCGTGCAATACAGGGATTCCTTCCACCGCTTCCCAACTTCGCGGTTGCAATAACGGCAAACTTCTCAAAGTTTCCGAATACGATACCAAATATAATGCGAGGACAAAAAGATAACATCATGAAAATTCCCTGTGTTATTTTGGATGAAAAGTTATTGTGCGGCCATTTTGTTTTATCATGGAAATTGTTCTTGTGGTATCTAAATATTCGAGAGTGGTCGTATAGTGAAGTCAAATTCAAATTCCCGGTACCAATCAAATCAAAAAGACGTAGATTCAATTCTTGTAATAACAATAAAGTTTGTGTGCAAATAAATTCAGTTACAAAACTAGTGATGCAGTAGTCCTCAAAGGAATGTCTGTATTTAGAGAACTACCTTCCGTAATGAAGGAAAAATTTTAGCAAATTTATTTTAGGAATACCATTAAACAATAATTAAAGTAAATGATTATTTGTATGTGGGTGAATATGTGTACACATACATACTCATGTGCGGGTGTGTGTGTGAGTGTGATTTTATTTGTTACTGTTTAATTTTTAAAAATCCTCTGTAGTGGCATAGTTAAGGGTGAGAAGCCATGTATGTATGCAATTTTCAACTCGTAAGATATACATATGTAACAACAATTATATATATTTATTTATTTGTTAACTTTTTTTATCTCTTAAGAAAGTTGAAATTAATTATAATGGACCTTGAATCGGTCAACAAAAATGCGTGATTTTTCACGCACAAGTAAAATGAATACAAAAAAATTGAAATGAAAAATTCAATAATAGTTAAAAAATTGAAATGCACGTTTAGATTTTATTTGATACAATTTATTGTTTGGGTAAAGTGGCGTTCCCATCTAGAAAACAAATGGACCAATTATTTATATGTAAAAATGGAAATCGTAACGTGTTTTGTGATTTTCGATACGTTTGATGGCATGACACGAATTTGTATGTATATTTTAGCTTTATACCGCTTTATACCAGGATTTTATATCAAAATGCAGTACATAAAATCAAAAGATTATTCCCTTACTATGGAATGAATTAGAATATGGAAAATGAATATTTGAGTTGAAAGTTTGAATTTTGTGAAAGGATTTTAAAAAAAAATTATGAATAGTTAATTTTATATTTTGTGATTATCTGCTTTTAAAATTTAATAGAAGATACATAGTTAGTAATAAATGAATAAAACAATTTTGTCGTATTAATGAAAAAAAATTACGTCTCTTACAGAAATTTGCATTGTATCTATGGATATTATTTTGTTTTATTTATCTTATAAAAATTACTAGATATCGTCAGCTGGTCGAAATTCAGCCAAAAATCTTTAGATTCGCGTACCATATTTAAAATTATGTACAAAATTTTAATTATTTTCCGACATTGTTATTTGTAAAAGGTAAGATTTCCGTACAAGATAGTTGCAGGAACAAAACGTATTGTGGTGGGACCTGCTTGATACATCGCCCGTTGGCAGAGACAAATTCACCACCTTGCTGTTATATTTTGAGAAAGTTGTTCTACCTCAGGTAAAAGAAACGAAATCATTTTAGTCGCAAAAAATATTGATCCAAACTGCACCAAAAATGATAAATTTATAGAAACTGAATCTCATGTGTAAACATAAGAATATAAATGGTAAAAGGTAAGATTTCTTGTACCAGATAGTTGCAGGAACAAAACGTATTGTGGTGGGACCTGGTTGATACATCGCCCGTTGGCAGAGACAAATGCGCCACCTTGCTGTTATATTTCGAGAAAATTGTTCTACGACATATAAACGAAACGCTCACTCTTTGTCTGGTTGAAACAATCTTACACCGTTCTGTCATATCGAATTCAAATTTAAATTGTGCGCTTAAAACCTTAATATATCGCAATAATTAAAACATTAACTTATTCCAAAATACCATTAAGAATGTAATTATTTATTTATTACACATAAAATGCAATTATTTTAATATATATTTTTTTAATTTAAGAAAATATAATAAGTGTGCAGTGACATGTAAAGGAACTTTTAATTCTGCCAAGTTTTAAGGTTCATTACCTCCAAAAGAAAAAAGGAACCCTTATAGGATCACTTTGTTGTCCGTCCGTCTGTCTGTCTGTCTTTCGAGATTTGCCTGCCTTTTTCTAAGGAACGCTTTGGGGTACAAAATTGAAATGAATACTGATTATTGAGATCTACGGTGTCTGACTGGCATTTGCCCGGTTTATTTTTTTATACAATATTTCAATATTCACACTGCAATTAAAAATATTTCCAAGAAAAAAGTGCCTTATTTTTTTTTACTTAAACCGTATTAAGATCAAATAAGCTTTTCCCAGAAATGGACACCTCTCAGAGAGACAAAGATGACAAACAAAAATTTAAAAATGCTGTTTCAAATAATTGTAATTAACTACTGTATCAGACATACATGACGTTATTATTTAATGAGTTAAGTTGACTTATTATTATGTGAATAATGTGACACTTAAAAATATAATTTATGAAAAATATGTGTTTATTATAAATAGCATTATAATATAAATAGCATTATAATATAAATAGCATTTGCAATTATTTAATTAGATTAATATAAAAATTTGAACGCCAATATAATGGCAAAACATGTACGGTACACTTAATTATTTATCGGATCGTGTTGTTAGCCATGTTTTATAGCAAATAAATTATGATTTGATATAAAATATATCTAATATTCTTGAAAAACCCCAGGAATTGAAAACGTATACACCTAACGAAAATTAAAAGCAATTATTTGCTCTATTGTATTCATAATTATATATCTGATAGAATCAGGCGTTACTTTGCGGAAATCCATGACATGCATGAAAAACTAATCTACTTTGCTTTAACCCGCGAATTCATTCGCGGATTAAAGCAAAGACGTTTAGTTTTTCATTCATAATTATAGACAAAAAGAACCTAAGTAGCTCAATAGTAGAAAGGGTGAACTGAAATCCGCACAGTACATGGTTCAAATCCCGACACCAATGGGGTGTTGTCGCATCCACTCTTGACACAAGCATTTAATTTAAGCAGGACGAGAAACGGGATTATTAGACATACATAAAAGGATTAGGTTGTGGCCTAATCAGTGGTCGGCATTTGAGTCGATTGTTAGGTTAAGTAGCTCTTGTTGTGACCGGATGATAGATGGGTGACCCATTCTAAAACTGGTCTATATTTGATATGTGAACTCCTTCGTGGTTCGGAATTACATTTAATGTCAATGAGTGATATTAGTCGTGATGTTGTAGAGGTCATGGGGGTTCCAAGGATGACGTCTGACAGCAATTTGTGATCTTAACTCGCCCCACAGCCACATCCTCGGCAATCTAAGCGTGCCCTGGTACTAGACCGGGATAACACTTGGAATAAAAAGTAAAATTATGGCTTATATTCCTATTTTTTTAAACTTCAATTTTATTAATATTCTTAAGTACCTTAAAGACCCTTAAAAGGTATCTGATTTTACTCCGAAAGTATAGAACAAGTTTTGCCAGGCTGAGAGAGCGGGGATTCCGTTATCTCTTTAAATCCGGGTCGCTCAAACTGCCAACTCTGGGATCCGTTTGAGGGGCATCCCGGACTCGTGTCCGAAAACTCTTTTGTTTTCGGACAAAAATGTACAAACACTTTGAGGCGTACTTTTAATTTCTATTTACATTGCGGTTTGATGTACAAATATTGAAGAAATTAGTTTCTGATTTAAAATCGCATTGGGACAGAAAGTAATAATGATATTATACAGTATTCAGTTAAAAAAGTGGTTAAAGAAATTGTACATTTCAAGAGAAAGCCGACGAAAAATTTCACCACTGGGAAGTCTAGAATCATGTGCTGAACCCATGGAATGCGTATCTGGTATGATGTCTTTTAGACCCTGTATATCGTGTTACGTCAAATATTATGGAGTTAATAAATCTACGTCGTAAACAGACACACATTTGAATGAGGATTGAATGATAACGTTTCAATTCATCGTACTAAATTTATCACCCGTTGTGATATCGGATATTATTTCAATATTCGCCGCCGATGGAATATTGAAATTATTTTTTGACATTTTGTTTCGATATTCTGTTATTAATGTTTAGCTGTAAAGTGCGCTAATGAAAAGGAAATCGCCTGTTATTTATTGCGCCAATTTCATTATTTTCAAATTCATTGGCCTGGTTAAGCCCCGGTTTATGAAGTGGGAGTTAGAAGAGTAGGGCTCATGGAATTCCAGAATACCTTTTGAATTCAACCGACGTCTTCAGCTTTGAATGAATGAATGAATATTCTTTATTGTACACCTCAAGAGTAAATATTTCGTAATATTTAGTCTTAGTAATAACTAGTGTTGCAGGTACAATTGGCGGCCTTATCGCTAAATAGCGATTTCTTCCAGGCAATCGAAAGTATAGTAGGGATAAAATTTTATTACTAAAATGATTAGGTGATTAGTGCTAAAACAAGGAATACAATTAGAATTAACTTTAAAAAAAAGAAAAAAACAAGAATAAGTATAACAACGTCTATACATACACAGCAGGACAGATAAAATCTTTGTGATTTTGATGTGTCAATAGACAGACAGACCGACGTAAATACAGACGAAAATTATAAATAAAAAATTGTTATGGTACGGATCCTTGGTAAAAGATTTAATTTTGGTGTTAAAATAATATTCAAATAAAAATGTAAAAAAAGGGACCTAAAATTGTCAGAACTGGACCAAATTGAAATGGAACCGCACGGGAATCATCAGTTTTCAAAGAATCATCAGAATCAGTTCACCCAGTCGAAAATTCTGAGGGAACAAAAATAATAGAGGAGGGAAAAAAATACAGTGGAATTGCGGGTGCGGGTTTCCACCCTTACATTGTTGACATGCGGGCATCCCGTACGAAGCGTTTCGATGCTTCTTTCCTTATCCGAACGCGTCTGTGTTCCTAGACCACTACAACATGGGTATCTTTAAGGCAAGAGTGAATAGGTTCATTCTAGGCAAGCGCGCTCCACCGTAGACCGCATCTACACTTTATCAAGTGTGACTGCGGTCAAGCGCTTGCTTATCCCCAATAAAAAAAAAGAATTACCTCTTCCTTCTTTAAAAAAAAAACACTTCAATTTTTTCTACGTATCATACGTACTTACGTTTTAGTAAGAATATAACTACAAAAATAAATATCTTTTCGCATGGTGGCGGTTTTATTAATGAAATTCTTAGAGAAATATTAATACATTTTTCAAGCGCGAAGGTAACTTTAAGCTGTACAGAGCTTTTCACTGCAATATACACCGTAACTGAGATCTATTGTGGTGCAGAGCTTTTGATAGTTTAAAGTTTACGGCATAAATGTTTTTGATAAGAATACTTTTCTGATGTGCCGAATATAATACTTTCGTTTGCACTATGGTTAGGCGCTTTAAAAAGCTTGTTGAAACTAGGAGGGGGCACTACGAAAGCCCTGCGAGGTTTAAGTTGTACATTTCATAGATTTCATAGGTTTCAAAAATTTCATAAATTTCACAGATTTCATAGACTTTACAGATTTCGCAGATTTTTAAATGTTTTCTCATTACCGTTGAGCTATTAAGGCTATTTCTTTCACTTATTTTTTATTTAGTGGCGGGAAACATTCATTGTGCCGTATGATATAAGGAATAACCGATGTGAATGCGGAACAAAAACGCAGAAAATTTCATTATTTTTAGTAACTAAGTTACGTCCGCAAACGTTTGCTTGCTAGTTTCTCTGTTTTATAATTTACTTGATGAGTTACTAGCATTTATGTTCTTATCTATTTTTAGCCGACGATATTTTAGTGAATTAACCTTTTTTATTTTCAAATGAAATAAAATCTAAATGGAGGAGGTCGAATATCAAATATAAACCAGTGCTAGAATGGGTCACCCATCTATCACCCGGTCGCAGCCAGAGTAATTTAACTTAGCGATCGATTCAAATGCCGACCACTGATTAGGCCACGACCTCCTCTAGGCCCTCTGATGTGTCACGATGATATTCAATCTATGGCCGTTTCCTTTTATTTATCTACATATGTATTTAAACCACTAGATCATCGATGTTCAATGCGATTTTAATCGATTTTCTATACACCGTAGAAATAAAGGGGTTAATTAAAAATCATCTACAATTAGTAATTACACATACAAAAGATTTAAAACCGATTATTCATCCTCTGATCGACACTTCAATAATCCTGGATAAGACGAGGGTTACAATTATTTTGTAAATTGTACCCTAGTACGTAAATATAAAGTTTAGTTTTATGTAGCACAGCAGTTTAATGACCGTGACGATGAAAATATGTGTTATTAAAAATGACTAAAGGATACATAATATTATAGTTCATTCATACTTAAACATTATAAGGCTCACCACAGTCAATACACTACATTTAAAAGTACTTTATAGTATCAACTACAATAATTACTTACATCTAAACAATCTGATGGTATTCACTTACCTCTCTTATCATAAAAATAAAGAATATGTTAGATACAAGTGATATTACAAATTTTACTTTCAAAAAATAATTAACGCTATTGAAATGAAAAAAAAAATATAGTTACAGAATCGAACTGAATCAAGCTAACTCTTTAATATTAGAATTTAACTGAAACAAGCTCGTTCTTTAATGATAAAACTATTTTTAACCTCAAATTATAATTTAATCAATTAAAATAAATACGTACATCTCGACAATTTCTAAGCCACGATAAACAAAACCACAACTTAGCGAAGTATAAAACAATAGCGCAATTCCTAGCATCTCCAGAGGTGGTGGCCAGGCCTCGAGTGTGGTCCGAGGGGCCTGAACAATGGCGGCAATCTAACATCGCGACTATTGTCTACTGACGAACCTCAACCACGATTACCCCACCCCCGTTCGAAGCAAAATCTATACAACGTTAACTTGAACGTCACTAAAGGCCTAGATAGGTACTATTCACTTCTGATACTACTTCGAATTGTTTGTTTAAAATGTTATTCTACAAGTACCAATATTGGTACCAAAAACGACTGCTTTTCGTCGCCATAGTTCACCGCTTATTAAAAAACTATAAATCTTTTTCGAATACAGAATTGTGATCATATTTTTTTTTATCACAGTTTTCATCATATTCACAAAAAATAAATATTGTATATTAACTGACTTTTGACCGAATTTTGCCACGTTTGCTATTATTAAATTTCATTCAGACAATCTCCTTTATGTCTCTTCCATAAAAAGTGATACTGGCCGTATATTTTAAGAACAATAATTTTACTTGGTACGTCAGTCAAAAGGTTTAATACGAATGTCATCTATTTGAAGCATAGATTTGAAATATTCTGAAGTAGAGAACAAATCTGCACTTTTTAGTATTTTTAAATAATCTTTTCTTTTAAACCTTCCCATAAATAAGGGGAATAAAACAAAAGAATCAGATATCAAAATGATCCTGTAGTTACTGCGTTTTAGAGGAACAACCCGATTTTGAAATATGTTTATAGATTTCGATATTTTTTAATTATATTTAATAACAAAGATTTTATTCTCGGCATTTCGGGTCACTTTCAGCAAGTTTGTTGTAAAGCAATCTATCAACAAACGGTGAAGCAGGCCCTTACTGGGATTGGTTATAAAGTAGATAAAGTAAAGCGCATAATTTCCGTGTATACATGCAGTTGCCCGTGGCGTTCCTCGCTCATTGTTCGATGCAGTCCCTCTCAGGCACATGGCTCTATTGTTCATATTTTCGCCACTTCTAATGATGCATTCAAACGTTTGTATTTTGCAACTCGCTACACACATTATAAGCATGATATGTATCAGGTATGGATCGTTATAGTTTTATATGTTTGCAGGCTCCTTATGGCGTCCAGTAATGAATAGTGTCACTATCGTTAACTTAGTAAAATATGACTAAGGATTTAAGAACTAAATAGTCACCAAACTCTTTGCTTAAAGTAGTGATAAAGAAGCAATAACTCTTCAATGACGAGGGAGATTTTGAGGAAAGTTTAGTATCAGTATATCAATAATAGACGTAAAAAAATATAATGTGAAACCCGGTTTCCGAAATCCGCAAAACCGAAACGCGACAACAATACCATCACTTGACGTGACAGCATTGCCGCCACTTCACGCCGATCTCATGTGAGAAAGAGGCACCGGTACCCGGACGCGCCGGTCCAATTCGGCTGCAAACGTGGCGCTACCTCTAATTCAAATATCTTTCACTCTTCCTTTTTTATTACTTTGGTTCCATTATACAAAATCCGGGTACGTCTTGGGGGAGGCATTTCCGCAATGAGATGGGCGTCACTGTGGTAGATGGCCGCTCTATGGTTGTATTCCACTCCAGCATACATGCTCGCGGCAATCGCTTCCTTCACGAAGCGACCAAATGCGTCTTCTGCGTCGTCGGTGTAGTAGACGCACTCCTTCGTGTGACAGAAGATTGCAACTACTGCCTACAAACCCTGCCGTGGATGGGAATAGTCTTCTGCATGCTACGGATCATGATTACCCGCTCAAAGCGTAGACGCTGTTATCCCGTTGAGAGTTCTCAAGTTTGTACTATGAGAGGGTGCATGCATTCTTTTATAAGAAAAGAAACGAAGCCTTCTTCTGTTTCCAAAATTCTATTAAAAGCCCTTCATACTCATATATGGGGCAGAACAATGTCAATACGAATCCGTAAAGCGTTTATATAAATATACATAAGGACTGAAATCGTATGCTCATGACCGCCCTTAATGAAGAATTCAATGGTTAATAAATAATAATCAGTTGAAAAGTCAATTGTTTTCGTACGGACGCACGCCGTCGTTGTTATTGGAAGCGATTGTGTCAATTGTAGAGCGTGAATACTGTAATTGGAAATGTGAAAAAACGTTTGATTTACTAGTAATCATGCGGCACTTTACCGATGTCTAATACAGATATGTATTAGGTAGGGTATCAACAAGGGGGGGGGGCAAAAGATTTGTAGTGAAGTACGGTTGTTTCTGATGCGCCTTCATGTATTTAATGGTCCGGTGGACAAAGACGC
Source organism: Charaxes varanes (assembly GCA_024363005.1). Classification (NCBI taxonomy): domain Eukaryota; kingdom Metazoa; phylum Arthropoda; class Insecta; order Lepidoptera; family Nymphalidae; genus Charaxes; species Charaxes varanes. Next base: position 12,825,176 of record JANCMC010043217.1, on the reverse strand, counting down.
CGGGTGAGATAGACTGTCAAGCCACCCTTCTCTGTAGAGGGGAGAACGAGGAACCTCGTTCACTACTTCTCTTTTCTATATCTACGAAGGTGCACCTTCGTGTGTGTGAGGTGTGAGCATACATATATGAGTGTCGTTATAAAGTTGGGACAGAATAGATAAAAAAATTATTGCATTACAACCAAAAGCGGTTTATGCATAATTGACTTTAACGACAGCTAGATACCTTAATCCCCGTCAGATAAGGAAAGTCAAAAACCTTGTATGTGCAATAGTCTTTTATCTTTCTGACCTAGAATAGAATTAATATGTAATCTATTACTATGCAATTTGACTGGCCCGTCGGAAGTAACTTTGTTTGCCGATTCGGGATTTAGAACATCGAGAAGTGGGTCTAATTTAGCTTGCCAGTTTTGATTACCGACAAACATCGGTTAGACTAAAAAAAAGCTTGTAACAGAATCGCTTCCCACTCTTCTACGCTGAGGTCAACTAAGGTTAACTAACTAACTGAGATTAACTGCGCAACGGATTTTCTTGTAATGCAGTTTACACCAATAAACAGAATGATTCAAGAGGAATGTTTATATACGTATGTTATGTGGATTTCAACATTGTCCCCGTGCGAAGTGACGGGACGCTAGATGTATAAAACTTGGATTATAGTAGAATAAGGTCGAAAGGTGAAGATGAAGTGATATCATAGGGGCCCCGTATGGTTAAATCTATATTTTATTGACCATATCAATTAAAGCCAATTGACATCCATGTGTATTGTAATTTTTTTATTGGCGCTTGACCGAATTCAGAACGAAAAATTTAGAGATTCAATAGTATAGATGTTTCAGTCTAAAAATGCACGTCCTTACCCTTATTAATTGCAACGCATGCTAGTGTGTGTGCGGCGTTTTTATTGTAAATTCAAAATCAACCGCGCGCTGTAAGCCAGTAATATTGACGAGCTTGCGTGCTGTATCCGCGCGCTATTTTGCATGTAGAGATGAACACATTGTAGGGCCGTGCATTTTTACACTGTACGCACTCTACAAAGGTTAGATACAGACTAAAATGTTTTAGGTACTTGAACCTTTTTTTCACATATGGCTGAAATAAACTTAAAGAATTCTTTATTCAATTCAACTTTTTACGTTTTTTTTTTTAATTTATGGAATAATTTTTAGGTATGTCTAATAATCCATTTTCCCCTCCTACTAAGCTTAAATTAAAAGCTTGTATTAGGAGTGGGTGCGACAATACGCCAACGGCGGTGGGGTTTTCATTCGCGGATTAAAGCAAAGTAGTTTAGTTTCTCATGCATGTCATGGATTTCCGCAAATTAACGCCTGATTCTATCAATTATTCTCAAAATTTTTTTACACGTACATCACTGAAACATTACATTGCATATGTATATTAACTAAAGTTGTGTCGCTGATACTTAAAATAGGTAAAACCTGTGCTATAAGTATCAGCAGCCTTCCATCTAGTCTGTATATACATGAAATGCGTATATTACACTATATTCGCACATTTAGACAATTGAGTATTATTTAAATACTATGAATAAAGTAAACAATTACGACAAGAGGAGCAATAATCAAATTAAGGAAAAAGTAACTTAATGAGCTTATTGTGTTTGTATGTTTGTGTGAGTATATTGAATGTTAAAGTGTGTGTTTGTATGTGAAAGAGTGTGAGTGCGTGTGTTTGAGAAAAGAAAAAAAAGAGTGAACATTACTATTTCATCGGACGCATCAGATTTTCCGTATTATCATAACTTTGATTCAGTAACTTTTAAACTATTATTTAAGTTATTAATAAACTTTAATTTTATTATAAATGTTAAGGTTTCACACTTACTTACAGATCATAAAACGACAGGTAAAGACATCTAGTTCATAATTTCAGGGCATGCTGGTACTAATACGATACACATATACATAGTTTCGAATCTCATTACACCTAGAGTATATTATAAGAGTTTGTTTATTATATTTTTAGGGCTCTCGGCTAGAAAGAATCATTGCGACCCTGAGACAGCAGCATGGTAAAGACAATATGGAGGATACAAGAGAAATATTGATGAATCCTACACCAGTACCTAACTCCAGTACGTACATACAATCTCATTCTTTGTCACCACCAGGGGTAAGACCTTCTGATGACCTTCCCTCTACCTCAACTAAGCATTATTAAATCCCCAGAAATATGTAGTATATATTATAAGAGAAAGTATTAATAAATAAAAATAGAAAAAAAAAATAAAAATAATAAAAAGAAACAAAAAATATATATGCATTTAAATATACATTAATTTAGCATCAATGCTGTGTAAGAATTAGCTATGTTAATATACAAGGTGCGGCACGTAAACGTCCTTTTTTAAAACAGTAGTATTGGAGATATCATTTAAGTAAAAACCAAAAGTTTTGTAGATATTATTATTTTTTTTTAATATATAGCAGTACGTTTAAAGTTTCTTCATTTATATTTTAATGTCACGTCTTGAAAGTGGCCACCGCTTTAGTCAATACACAGAGTCGAAAACTTGAGTTTTGGTCTACTGTAACAAACAGTTCCGTAATTTAGCGATAGCATGACAAATATCATTCTTTTGGTCATCCAGTCATTCTGGTCGAATAGAAATACACGCTAATTTGAAATATTCCCAACGGAACAAATTGGAGTGCGGTAAATCTGCCGAGCGCGCTGGCTACTCTAAATTACCCATTAAAGGAATTTATACGTTTAGAATTAGGCAGTAATTTGAGATAACTATGATATTGTGATGTCCCATTGCAGGTAAACTTTACTTTTTGACATAATTAAAACTGTATTACTTAAAATAAAAGTATTATTAGGTTTTTTAAGTAAAATTATACGATAATTTGAAAGTCCTAAGTAGAAGATAGAATATGGCAGATGACTCAATTAGTTACATGTTTTGTGCAAAGTAGATAAAGACATAAGACACATTTCAACAAAAAAATAATATTATAAATAACATTCGCTAGTTTGTTTGAAATGTCGTAATAATTAACAATTGCAAATTTGAACAAGCTAGCTTTGTATTAATATGAGTTATATAAAAGTTTTGCGTTAAAAATGCTCTCCTGGAAACTAATGATTTTGTAGATAGCCGTTTGTTCTTTGCGACCATCGATATGACTTTTAAAAAAAACCGGGCAAGTGCGAATCAGACTCGCCCACTGAGGGTTCCGTACTGTCACAATACTTTTACAAGGATATTTTACGATAAGATTTATACTTCTCATGGGATTTCCTTGAATATGACAGTCTTCGTATTTTTTTTTTATGATGTTACTACAAATTTATGGATTTTGTATTTTTTTCTTTAACTAGGCCCGTATGCCTTTTATTATGCTATGTTTCTTGCCAAATTTCATGGTTCCAAGGCAACGGAAAGTACCATACGGGTTTTGAGTCCATTTTCATCCATTTTACTGGTATGAGAAATGCGACATATACAGCCATATCTTTTGATTACGTATATTATAACTTACAGGAAGCCACTTTCTTGAATACATCGTGAATAAGAAATGAGTTTTTGGTCGTCCGTATTAAATCTCCCTGCGCCAACGGGCCAGCCAACAATAAACATATAATTCACAGATATGACGCTCTAGTGCTCTGTATGGGCGCGACATGGCCACGTGACCTACCGCTGAAGGGTCGCCAACTCGGCGGCATACATTTCGCGATGGAGTTCCTCGAGGGCTGGCAGAAGAAGCAGGCGTGGAAGGGGCCCGTGCCCGCGCACGTCAACAAGGAACTGCCGCCCCTCTCCGCTAAGGACAAGAATGTGCTCATCATAGGAGGGGGCGATACTGGGTAAGATATTATTTACGGATTTCCAATATTAAACAATGACAACAAATTTTCTATAGGCAGATTTTTTTTTATAATATTTTTTCTTTTTTATTAAAATCTAAACATATTGTGTTATGCAGGTGTGACTGTATAGCGACTTCCCTGCGTCAAGGCGCCAAAACTATCACGACCTTCGAAATCCTCCCCGAGCCCAAGAAAACTCGAGGACAGGACAATCCCTGGCCGCAATGGCCTAGAGTTTTCAGGTAGGTAACCTTTATATTCTATATTGTAGCATTGAAATTTTAAACCTGGAAAGACAAACGTATTTTGTTACATTCCTTCTATTAATTTTTTAATCAGGGTGGACTATGGACATGAAGAGGTCAAGGTGAAATTTGGCAGTGATCCGAGAAAGTTTTCTACGCTCACCAAGGAGTTCTTAGATGATGGTAAGACACGATATTTAATATCCGAATAATTAAAGTATATTGCAACATTCATTCAACTACTATTCCTCTTTACCCTAGAAGTAGAGACCTTGCTTAATCTGCATTGACAGTATTTAATATTTATACTTTTTATCCATGCCAGTGTAATACTTAGTAGTAAAACGAATTTCTCGCGCAACATTGATAAAGAAGAGAAGTTGCGATAATGCATTTATAAATTTAAATGTCTAGTGCGATATTGCTGTCAGTAACTTTTACCGAATTTAAATATACAATTTAATACCAAAGTTTTTAATAATAGTATAATTTTATATCAATAATCAAGCATAAATTACGTCACACGTTAAACGGGGTGGGGGGACTATCACTAAAATGTGTAATTGTGTGACAACGGGCAGGGGAGGGGTTGGCATTACATGTCAAACTTTAAACTTTGTCGTTTACTAACAACGCTATATAAAATAATTAAATGGAACGGCCGTTTCCTGAATTATGTTATATCACACTAGGTGGGAGGGAGTTTCGATAACGTGACCACCGTGTGACAAGGACAGCAGGGGGAGTTCGAATATCGTAATATTCATTGCAGCGTAATTTATGTGGATGGCCCCATATGGTTGAAATCGTTTCCCTACAGGTGAGGGTAATGTGAGCGGAGTACTGGCCGTGGAGGTGGAGTGGACGCGCGGCGCGGGCGGACGTTGGGAGATGAGCGAGGTGGCGGGCTCCGAGCGCGTGTTCCCTTGCGAGCTGGTGCTGCTGGCCATGGGCTTCCTCGGCCCCGAGAGATACGTGGCCACCCAACTTGGTTAGCATTACATTATCGTGTCTGTATACTTGAACACGCCTTAGAAGAAGACTTCATCCAGCTGTGGAGTCATGGCAAACAGTTCCTCGCTGCGTGATGACTATATATTAAAAGATTTGCCGGCTATAACAATTATTTATTAATATGCGTACATCTCGCTCTTATTGTCACCATGACAGCACTATAGCACTTTATCACTTCCGTGGAATTGTGAATGAGATTATATTAGACGGTATATAAGGCCGGCAACGCCTCTGCGAGCCCTCTAGTGTTGCAGTTGTCCATTGGTGTCGGTATTCACTTAGGTGAACCACCTGCTCGTTTGCCCCTTGTTATATAAAAAAATATATATAACTCCAAGGTTATACCTTGCAGTTATCGCGCCAACATGGCTGCTATGATGATATTTTAATAATCCACGTGAATACAATTATAGGTTACGGCGAAGGAACACTGACTTATTTACCTGCACTTAAATTACGTCATAGATGACGCTATTTAAGTGCACTGTGTGAACTATAAGCGTTAGCGATTCAGTGCCCAAGCTTTTGAAGATATAGCGATCAAAAATAAAAAAATCTAATACCCGACTGTTATAAAATTTTAAGACGATATTAATTATACTCAAGAAGAATATGTTGACCTTGATGTACATTAATCATTAATCTAAAAAGTCTTCATTGATGGATTGTTTGTCTTTTGTTACAGATTTACCGTTGGACGCTCGAAGCAACATCGAAACAGCCAAAGAGAATATCTACAGCACGCCAATAAAAAATGTATTTGCCGCGGGTGGTAAGTATATGCGATCACTAACGTCTTTAAATAATGAGATTATATATACACTAGCTGCACCCTGTGATTTCGTCCGCTCAGGCCACCCTTATGACTTGGGGCTTAAAGTTAGTTTGCGACAGATTCTCGGGCCTACCTAATATGCACAAAAATTTTGATCGCTCAAGCACTTTCGAAGGAATTTGGCTACAAACTCTGTGGCACGAGAGTTTTATATATTACATTTTGAATGGTACTAGTGGAAAAAATATGTCCTGGAACTTCCCAATTTAGTTGTTATTGTTTCGCAGATTGTCGACGCGGCCAATCGCTCGTAGTTTGGGCCATCTCCGAAGGTCGTCAGGCGGCGCGTGCCGTGGACATCTACTTGACAGGAAAGTCCTGCCTCCCCGGACCCGGTGGGGTCGTCTACAGCCACTAAAATGACACAGCTTCTTTTCCGGACCGAGATACGTATCAAACATGCCCAATAGTAGTGATGAACTTATACGTAGTGTTATCATTTAAGCCCTCATTCGCACGAGCGTTAAAAAAGCGTTGCGTGAAATATCGGCTTTGATGCTTTTTTAACGAGTTCGATACATATATATAGGCGTTAAAAATAGAACATTGCTCGATAAAAAAGCGTCGCGTTATAATAACGCTGCCGTGTGAACACAAACTTGGAAGTTTATATGAATTTGAACGCTTTTTTAACGCGCGGTAAGAAAATCCCTCGTGCGAATGAGGCCTAATTTTATATAAGCGCCTGTTTTAGTAATACTGTTCAAGAGCCATATTTAAATTTAAAGCTTCAGTAACTCCACAGTGGAAAAAGTGGATGGAAATGTGCATTCCGCAGGTTTAATTCCCGACTGTGTTTGGTTATTAGCGCAACCACTCCTACCATAAACTCCTACGCTTAGTGCGAGTGGAATTGAGAATATACGTATAACAAGAGTTTGTTGTATTCTTATTTTAAAAAAAAGTGTTTTGTTTTGGAAAACCCGAGTTCTCGACTCTGAATATCTGTGACGGTTGTTTCGCCAGTGAATTTTTTGAAACACTATCGTTCACAACTATCTAAGCCAGAGTAGACAAATTAAACTAATCCATCCATTTTTGTATTACCTAAATCTAATATCTAACATATGAATAAATTATATTCATTTATACAGAGGATGACCAGATTTATGCCATTATAGTTATGGACAGTAGTAAAAGGAATTTTGGTGTAAAAATGTCAAAATTTATGGAAGTATACTTTGTCTATTTTGTTTGTGAGATATTTTCTACTAAGTTTAAAGTTTCGACAGTAAACAGAGTTTAGAAACATCAACAAGAGTAAAGTTTTTACTCAATTGAAATATGTTATTTTGATTGATTTTATTTGTATTTAGCAAATTAAATAGTTATTCAATGATAACAGCTGTTTAATGTGATATGATCTGTGGAATCGATAAGGTGTTCATACACTATAAGAGAAAAAATCCTTTTCCAGAATCTCTGCACATTTAATCTGTTGGAAGTGTTACAGAAGTTAACTCGCATTATTGTGCGTTACCACTATTAAAATTTTATTTTTTACACTATACGAAAACTATTTTTACGAAATAATATATACAAAATAAAATGTATAATCTCGTATTTTTAGTTATTCATAAGAAAAATATTAAACTACCAGTAAGAGAGACAGGCACCAATTAACGATATAAATTGTCATATTTCTTTTAACCTGTTAGTTTATATTGTAAGGAATTCAATACAATAAGATATAGTAGCTTCAAGTGTGTTATTTATTGTCTATATTACTGAATGTCATTACCGTTTCTTTACGGATTTTGATGTTTATTTTC
>JANCMC010043217.1:12748671-12817355 GCA_024363005.1 Charaxes varanes | reverse complement strand
AAAATTATTACAAACAAAAACTGTTGTGAAATTACTATGATCTCTTGATGTTGATCTATCTTGATGTTGTTAAATTAAATTTAAATTTACACACTTCTATCGATATTCAATTTAGAGATTATTAATTCAGTTATTAAACAACAGTTTGTTATTAAAAATATTTTATTATGAATCAAGATTTCAATAGTAGAGAATTTGAAACAACCAAACAAGCATTGTAATTTTATCTTTCACTACTTTTTATCGATTTCCAAAAGTACTGGTTGTACCGACGAGATATTTTGATCTGTCGAAAAAAGGGTTTAATTAATGGTAGCCGTATTGTTCCTTATTATTTATATATTTAACAGCTATGCAAGTCATACTATGATTATTTTAACTTACATATAAAGGGCTAGTTAGAAGTTAACTGCAGTCGTGGTGATAGAGTGAGCTATTATTTAACTGTGATTGTTTTACTGCATTAGGCGTCAAGTTTTTCTTTTTTCTATTTATTTATTATATAAATATTAAATGAATATTGATACACAACACAGCGCTTAAAAAGTTCCTAAGTGAATTATTTAGAGATCTATTCGGGTGTAGCGTATTATATTGTTTTTGTTGAGAGAAATAATTAATACTTATTGCTCTGGATGTGAAAGAGTGGTTAGTATTGTGTAATGTTTTCCAGTACTGTGGTATATTTCGTCATATTACTACTAGGGGTATGTCTATAATGTGGTGCCATCTATAGGATTTTAAATATTATTTGTAAAAGTTACCCAATTAAGTTTACAAATAATTGTTGGCAATCTGAGATTCTTAAATAATTATACTAAATGTCTCTATCAATATTATCTTGACTTGAAGACATAAATAATTGGAAGATATAAAAATCATTCTTCTAATGCCGGGGCCAGACATAGCTCAAAGTCTTTGTACATTTTTGTCTTTGAAGACTGCAAAGTTCTACAGAACTTTGCGCAGCTATACATAGTCCCCGGCCACACTACATGATCATTGAAATGAAGCTATGTCGGGCTCGGGTATGATTAAACTCTTGCAAAATATGAAAATATTCAATTTGTGACTTTTGGGCTGTGCCAAAAATCAAGTAATCTCGTGTGACTTACTTGCGATGGTTTGAGTAGCGACTTTATATATGTTGAAAATATTTGGGAACCTTTTAATGCATGCTTTACATTTTTTCCACAACGTATGGCCTGTATTGTTTTGTTTTACGCTTACACCTGAAGGGTTATACGTAAGCTTTGTTATTAGTTTTAAGTTTTACAGTTAACGATTCATAATCAATGTTAATTGTGATAATTAATATAAAACGCCAATTTCTTATGATGATATGGTAATTGTTAACAGCGTACAATATTTTAATCTGATCTGATGAAATTATGTTACGGAGCATGGAATAGTAAATTAGGAGGAACTGGCATTACAACTTTTCCTGTATCACTAACCACATATAATATGCAGTTGCCTTTAAAGATGAATTAACGTGATCGAACGCAAATCAAGTGATTTTCCTTAATGTTTTAATTTGTAAGCTCGTCGATTCATTCGATATTTCTTGTGCGAGTTTCTTGATGAGTTATCTAATATTTGCATGTTTCAAAGCAAAATATTGTAACAGTTAATTAATTTGTTAACAACCTAATAACATATTCAGCAAATAAATTAATTTCATTACATTACAATATACATCCAAGAACAGACTTGGAATTTTTATTTCATGAGGAATAAAGCATTGAAGCGACCCGCACAAGTTTTCCGCAGTAGTCAGATGCCACGTTCCCCTAATTTTATTATTTTTAAAGGTTTTTACAGTATGTATTTATTTTGTTCTAAGGCAACAATATCTCGCATAAATGAGTGATAACTTATGTATAGTTGACCAAAACATGTACCATTAAAATTCTTGCGGTAGTTGTAGAAGTGAAACAGTATTTTACGTTTGCTTTTATTTAATAATAATTAAGTTCCATACACAAAAGATTATTCATTGTGTTTATATTGAAATTATTTTCCACTATTGTGTATCGTTACGATTGTTACTATTATTTATTTCGAATAAAAGTTTTATTAATTTTAATTTCCGTTCTTTTAATTTTAATATCGTTTCGTTATTTTGTTCCCACGGCCTGTAAACTTAACTGACAGAATCAGGCGTTACTTTGCGGATATCCATGACATGCATGAATAACGGATTTAAAGCAAAGTAGTTTAGTTTTTCATACCTGTAAACTTGCTATGCTGTCACGTCTAGTGATGGTGTTGTTGTCGCGTTTCGTTCGGTTTGTGAGACTTCCCGGAGCCCAAACTCGTCATTAAGGGCCGGCAGCGCATCTGCTGGCCTTCTGGTCGTGCAGATGTCCATGGGCGCCGGTAGGTGACTGTCAGCCCGTAACGGGCTGTTGGCGCAGTTGGTATTGGCCCTGCTTTTTGCTCCGAGTGTTCGATTCCCGTGTCAAGTTTTTGTGTACATATATATTGGGTAAACAGACGACCGTCTGTTTATACTCCTATGTATGTATGCATGTGTGCCAACAATTTGTTAGTGGTCACACCTAGCGAAATATAGTGTACAACTAGATCGTAATATGTGTGCCATAAAATGTATGTACTATCTTTGTGGCGCGGTTATTGCCTCGGCCTAAATACGGTTTTGTTTCCTTGGATATGTTTTATGACATCCATAAGATTTTTATCACATTCAACTTGAATGATATATTAACTGAAACCATACTCTATATCTTTGATGTATAACAGTAGAGAAGACTATAAATGTATATGTAATTTATTTTGCTCCAAGAATATCTAAAATAATACTTTTTAGGGTTCCGTATCTTCAAAAGAAAAACGGAACCCCTAAAGAATCACTTCATTGTCTGTTTTTCTCAGGAAACTGTTGAGGTATAAAGTTGAAATTAATACCAAGTAGTGAGTATTCTGTTATCACTTGAAACTGTTAAAAAGGACCTTCTTAGTGTACCTTATCAAAAGATATGGCCGTGTATGTCACACTCCCATACATTCGTAAAGTGAACCAAAACCTATAGGGTACTTCCCGATGACCTAGAATTACAAAATTTGGCAATAAGCTGTATCTTGAATTACAAGACAAGATATAAAAAGTAAGAAGAAAGATAAGAAGTATAAATCTTATAATAACCTGATATTAATGTGATGGTACGGAACTCTAGACCGGCGTGAAGTGACGACAATCCTGCTATGTCAAGTGATTATATTGTTGTCGCGTTTCGTTCGGTTTGTGAGACTTTCCGTTGGCCTAAACGTCATTAACGGCCGGCAAGGTATCTGCTAACCTCCTGGTCGTGCAGATGTCCATGTCCATGGCACTTAGCTGCCTGCTGCCTGCTCGTTTGCCCCTTATCACATAAAAAACCTTAGTGTGCGAGTCTCATTCACACTTGCCGCTATATTGTTATTATTCAATATTAACTTTTTAAGAACTAAAGATATTACCCTCTATATAGAGTATCTTGAAATTACCTAACAAGATTGCATTATAAACAGAATAACTTACAGATTTCATCTCGCCTTTCGACAGTTGAGATACGAAACATTTGACTACTATCTAAAGAAATATATTATTAAAACCAAAATAGCTTTGCTTGCCCTCCGAAAAATATAATATATCATGTAAGACTTTTTCATAATTTAAACATGTATTTTGTTCCAAAAAAACGTTACAAAGACTTGTCCACAGTTTTGATTCATGGCATATAGAAACCTCGCTTCGGGGCAAAACCATAATGTAATGTACACAGGCTATCTATTATTCTTTGTGTTATGGCCCCACGAAAATAACTGTTTATTTTAATATTTACTTTATACACTAGCTTCTAACTGAGGTTTTGCGCGCGTATATGTATCACGTATACATAAGAATTATATAGAATTTAATTTAATATCCGTTGAAGGCAACTTTTCTCAAGCCTAAACCCTCATTCTTGCGACAGCTTTTTTACCGCGCGTTTAAAAAACGTTCAATTAGAACATATGAATTCCCAAGTATCTGTAAACACGACAGCTCTTTCATAACGAGACGCTTTTTTATCGGACAATGTTCTATTTTCAACGCTATTTATATACACATACATTATATTTTCGTATTGCCGACGATAGCACTAGAAAGCGCCAACTTCAAGATTTAACGCAACGGTTTTTTAACTCTCATGCGAATTAGGGCTAAATGTAAGACATTATGATAACATGTTAGCATAATTTTGTATTTATTAGTTGAACATTCGTATTTATAGATACAGATCTTCAAATTTATTACTGCCTAAATGAATTTAAATTAAATAGAAAAAAATAGCACCAACCCTTGAAATTACACAAAACTATATTTAGATTTAATCGTTCGTTTGCAGTTAGACCTTTCACAATAAAAAATATATATAATAGTTACAAATTCGCTTTTGGATTTTTATTTTACATTTGTTATGAACATATCCGCCATATTGTTTAAACACCACCTAATCAATTTTGTAATAGAACTCTATACCTTCTATACTTTCGGTTGCCTGGAAGAAATCGCTACTTAACGATAAGGCCGCCGATTGTACCTGCAGTACTTGTTATTATAGAGACTATACTATAATTCCTTTTAGGTATATTGCACTGCATAACATCTTGAATAATCTGTAATAAATTATAAGTGTGGATGTTTATTATAAAAGTATACATTATTTTACATGTGTGTGTAGTGTCTTATACATATGCAGTGCTTTGTTATTTAATAAAGTTTTTCTTGTTCTTATTAGTTTGTTCTCAATTTTAAACAACACTTTGTTTTTATAGACACTTCGTGGGCACATGGAAGATGTCCTAGATATTGGCTGGAATAGCTCCTCTACACAGTTAGCATCTGGGTCAGTGGACAATAAACTCCTGGTGTGGGATTTGGACAGAGGGCGCTACAGTACCATAGTAACTGATCACAAGGGGTTCGTGCAGGGAGTTGCGTGGGATCCAAAGGGACAGTTAATAGCTTCAGCTAGTTCTGATAGGTAACTACTGAAAAGAACTACAAGATAAACAAATTCTTTAGTATTATGTGAGAAACCCATAAATATTTTTGAAATTGTTTAAAAACTTCTCAGTGTTTATTACTACTTAGAATATTTCTGGTTGGTAAGAAAATAATTAATCCTTAAATTGCAGTCCATCAAAAATTTGCTAATATCGTAGTCCTGCGTATGGTGAAAAATGGTAGTATAGTTATCAATGTTGTTGAAGGGTTTTCCGCACATTTGATGTGGCTTCAAAGAAAGTGGTATCACGAAGCAGCAAAGCTGTACTGCCATTTCCTGCAGAGCATCCTCTGCACAATGTGAGGGTGCGTCTGTACCATGATGACACACTACAGACATACTACAGAAGGTTGCAGTTTAGTCCAGATGGCCTCCTCATAGCTGGTAAGTTTTTTAAGTTATTATGGAAAAATTTACACTGTTTTCTATAAATTCGTATATTGCAGAGCTATTAAAGGGTGGAGTTAAAAAAAAGATTCCAGTATTTACATTGTGCTTGTAAGTTTGTGATATGCTGTTTATTTTTGTAGTTCCTGGTGGCAGGATAGAGGCTGAACAAGGAAAGCTAGATGTGAAACCTGTCAACGCTGTTTATATATACACAAGATACTCATTAAAAGTGTAAGTATAACTATACTATCGTTTTCATCTCAATTAATAAATTATTTTTGTTGCGGACAAATGCTACGAGAAAAGTGGCAGGGGGCCCTCTTCGACCGCGGACGTCGGCGACGCTACTAAGTGGGGCTAGCACTAGTGTAAATAGTGAGCGAGATAGCTAACTTCTACTGGAGTTAGACGAAGATAGTGCTATCTCGCTCACGTAAACACGGATTGTTTACTGGTTTACGGAGTACACTAGTGTCGGCCTCCTTTTAGTACTTAAGGTCGTGTCTAATTGCGGTATGGCACGTTATTACACGACGCTACCTGATCCAGATGTTATATTGTGCTTGTAAATACAGTCTATGAAGATAAGAAAAGGTCGGTGTTTTATTGCCCCATCAATATAACCCAGTCAAGGCACCGATCCCCAACAATATCTATATATTTGATAATCGATCTCCTCCGTGTTTCGGAAGGCACTTAAGTCAGTGGTACCCGATTAATGTTATTCAGCGATATTAGTCGTAAGGTTGTAGAGATAGTGGGGGTTCTGAGGATGACGTCAGATGGCAATCTGTTATATTAATTAATCCCACAGCCACATCCTCTTAAGGGGACCCTGGTATTTAAGCAGGATAATGCTAGGAAGAAGAAGTAAGCCGACGTTTGGGCAGGACAGCATCTGCCGGAGCCGCTAGTATTGAAAATCCAGAAACAATTCTTATTGTAACCTTTTTGTTGCTTCTTTATTGATTGTCCTAAAAGTTATTATATTAATAAGGTTGCATATTTTATCCAATCGTTTATTTGTTTGGGTAATATAATGTTGGTTTAATGCCAGATATTATAATCAGTATTTGTATATAATCTCTATAAACATAAAAATATTAGTATGACTTTATCAAGTAATAGTTTTGTTAAATATACCACCTAAATGATTAGAAATATTACAATATAAGCAAGTAAAATCAAATAAGGAGGCTGTGGACTAATCAGTGATCTGCGTTTAAGTCGATCTCTGGGTCAAGTTCTTCTTGCTGCGACTGTGTGATGGATGGTTAACCATCACACATTCGCAGTCACATTTTTACACTGGTGTTTTCAAATATCCAATCTCCTCCGGTTTTAGGAAGGCACTTAAAACAGTGGGTATCGATTAATAGCACTCGGTGAAATTAGTCGTGAGATTGTGCCGTTCGATATGTCACCAAGGCGAAAAATAAGCATACTATCAGCAGAACGCTTGCTGATGTACTAGGAGGTGTCCATGATCCACCTGTACATATTATTATGACATATTTTACCGATAATGCGCGATATAAAGTTCTGTATATGGTAATAAAGAATAAAAATGCTTTATTACCATACACAGAAGTTATTTTCTCAACTATCTGATAGTTGAAAATAAAATAAAACTGAATACCTTGCTGACAAAGAATTCCGGTAGACCAAATAAGTGCCTCAAAACAATTCATCCTTCGGGTGTCTTTTGTGGAAGAAACAGTTCTGCTTATGACCATAATAGCAATAGCAGCCCCAAACCCTACGCAAACCACACAGGCTATCAGCTCTGCGCTAAAGGGCGCTAGAAAGATGTCACGAATTGCTGATGTCTCTTGATGTCGGATGTAAATGTTGCACCTGAAATTTTTAAGTAAACAACTGACTAGTGTTCTTTTAAATGAGAAAAAAAATGCGATGACTCCAGGAAAAGGTATGAACATACAACAGACATAAAAATTGTCTATACTATAATCCCCCTTACAACAAGTTAGATTTATTCCGTGTTATACCAAAACGCGTTGTAGGAGTATACTCGTACAACGCTCTGATACGACCTCGAATGCCTATAATATAATATTATTTATTTTAGAATAATATTAATGGGTTATAAGAGTACCGTGTTATAGGGGGATTACAGAAGTTCTATACGCGTCAATCATGTCATCACAAACATCGAGTCTATATAAATAATATTTCTGCTTACATTGTTTCAGCTATAGGAAACACAAAATCCATATTTTTGTGTCTCGGTGATATTACAGTGACTGGTTCCAGGGCTATATCCACAGAACCCTCAATCAAGGCCCCAAGAAGTCCAGTCCAAACACCTTCATATGTACGAAATCCCAATTTGCTGTAGTATCGCGTTATAGATCTGTACCATGAAACAAAACATTGTTGGGTATTATGACATTATTTCTCTATTGGAGAAATATTTAAATATGTATCGTTAATCAACATTATAAATTCCCAAATACATAGACGAAGGGTCATAATATTCTTCCTTATAAACTAACCTTAAAGAAAACAGGATCGGCTTTTTATATACATGTAGTAGGATGTCATTTAGTTAAAGTAGCAGGTATTAGCAACCTTAGAGACGTTCGATAAAATAAGATTAACTAAGGATATCACTATAGGATGAGATCAGATCGGAACAGGTAGGGCAGGGAAGGTAACACGGGCAGTGGAGGTGAGTGTTCCTATACACGTTAAAGGGATCCCTCAAACCTACACTTGGGTCACAAGTTCCAGACATTGTCCTGGTTCCTTCCTCTGCAATACGTTTTACTGGAAACCCGTACGGTCCATCCATGAAGCATTGCTAAAATACCCGTCTCTTTTAGATTTCAACTTCACATGCTGTGTGAATTAACCAAGTAATAGAAGTTGCGAAACGAACCAAAACCAGTATTATCGAAGTACACCCACTGATGAGCCTTCACCCATCCTGATGTGCCTTTATACGTATTATATTAAAAGTGTGACATTATTATTTATTTTTATGTTGTAAATAAACAGGTATTCTTACGTAGCATTTAATTTTTTGGTGAGAAACTGGAGAATATCGATAAGCAATCCTGGCGCTGTGGGTTCGACGTCATCAGAAGCTTCCACCTCTTCGGTAGATGTATTGCATCTTCCAATTACTAACGCTTCTCCCATAAAATTGCGAGCTTCAACAGGATATGGAGGATCCACGAAGGACATTGATCGCTCTTGACTCCATGCACCTGTTTTCATATTTCAAACATTAACCTTGTATTATAAATTTAATTTACTTCTTGCTCTTTTGTTGTAAGTTGACTAAAAATACATCAGGTCTTCAGACCGCATATAATTAGTTTCATAAAGACGGCACATTCTAATGACGCTGATTTTTATATGCAGTCTACATTACATGTGCTGAGTGACAAAAAACGGCTTCAAATTTTTAAGCGCTTAATAGTTGATACCTCAATTATACATTGTCAACACTCGTAAATTTTATATCTATACAGTAAATTAATATCGAGCAATAAGATGGTACCACAGATCATTGAAATAACACGTACATACCTAAATAAGTCAGAAATAATGTCGAATTAGGACGCACTTTGAAACATTGGATCACATGGATTTTATTAAATTTAGCAACTGTTCCACTTCTTAAAAACACCGCTTCGTAGCGAGCTCATGAGGAAGGACCCCGGACGGGTTCGAAACTAGTGGGGCAATGCCGATATAACATACGAGTGAGTTATAAAAGCCGTTTTTATAATTAGTATTATGAAAATATAAATCATTAATCACAACGCCGAACAGCAATCTGCGGGCGTGACGTCACAACTTGTCAAATAAATTTTCGTTGCTAACGTACACTCCAATCACACTCAAGTACAACTGTTTGTTTAGCAAAACGTTACGTCACACAAGACGCCATGATAAATTTATAAAAACGCAAAACTAACCAGGTGAAAGTTTTTCGCTGAAATATTGATATTTTAGGTTTAGTTGACTGTAAAGCATAACATTACCTAGTCTCTGAGAAATAATCAATTGGCCTATTAAGCAAATAGAGCGAGTCACGAGTGTACCCCTGTAGAATCGCGATCGCCCACATTCGTCGTCCAACTTGGTGAATGTACAAGCTCCATAACATCTAATTCCATTCATTAATTCATTCCAGTATCATGAAATGAAATCGTCTTTCAAGAAGGATGTTTTTTATTCATTAAAATTGGACTAGTCAGTAGGAACTTTATTATAGCGTTCTAGTTTTAAAACGCAATTATAACGACCGTATAGTAATAATGCATATATTTTTAGGAAAAAAAAACAATGAACATATGGAAATGGAGAAAATTAACTACAAAAACACTACAAATATTGTACAAAATTGTCTGCTATTGAAGTAAACAAACATAATAATGCATAGAAACTTTTTAACTGGACTTTTTAAACTGAAACTGAACTTTATAACTCTTTAATATAGAACCATACATTTAGACTCTTTAATATGGAACCACACATTTACAAAACTGAACTTTTTAACTCATTAATATGGAACCACACATTGGTTAATGCAGCTTTATAGGGGTTTACTTCAATAGTAGAATTACAAAATAACTCGTTCCTCCTTATTTCAAGGTTTCGTGTTTATCCACAAAGTAAGGCCTGTTCAA
This sequence comes from Charaxes varanes, assembly GCA_024363005.1. Taxonomy (NCBI): domain Eukaryota; kingdom Metazoa; phylum Arthropoda; class Insecta; order Lepidoptera; family Nymphalidae; genus Charaxes; species Charaxes varanes. The sequence continues at coordinate 12,807,244 of JANCMC010043217.1, read as the reverse complement.
AAACTATGAGGAAACGTTTATGAAAATATAATATTCTATAAATGCCTTCTTTTTCCTTCAAGTGACAAAACACTAGCATTTCGAGTCAAACTTTCAAGTGATAAAATACTTGGTATCTTATCTTATTCACGGTCATGGTGTCTTGGTCACGGTCATGATATTTTATTCACGTGCATAGTATATTATTCCCGATCATGGTATCTCATTCACGTGCATGGTATATTATTCACGGTCATAGTATCTTATTCACGGTCATGGTGTATTATTCACGGTCATGGTATATTGGTCACAGACATGGTATCTTGGTATCTTGATTACGGTCATGGTATGCTTGGTATATTAGTCTTGTGTGCGTCTTGGAATCATCGGAGCTATATTTCGGAACAAATCGTCAACGTTGTCCGGCGCTGTTGTTACGGATAGATCTTCAAGCTCCCTCCATATCTCATAATCGCTCATAAAACCCCTAGACAGTATTGCAGAGGGGTCTGCGGGTTTATACGATACGAGTGGAATGTTCTCGTCGCTTGGATCGGCGTTAAGACGCGCCATTGTTTCTTTTTCGATTCTCTCCAAGCGCTCGAGTGCAGCAGACGGGTCTGTATCCTTTGGTCTTGCATTAAAATCGATGTCTATATCGATTCTGCAAGATAACATAGAATGTTAGATGAATAGATAGAGTCACTTCGTTTGACCAAAACACACAAGTTTAAAATATTACGTCTGCGATATTATGTCAACTTTACGATTGTTTTACGTCCAAAGAAGAATAATTATAGTTTATTTCTAGGGTTCCGTACCTCCGAGGGAAAAAAGGAACACTAACAGGTCCATTTCGTTGTCCGTCTGTCTGTCAATACCCTTTTTCTCAGGAACGCGGTGGGTCATATAAATAACAGCTTTCTATTAAAAATGTTTATTACCTAAAATTTATTAACCTATTTTTAACCGACCGAAAAATGAGAAGGACATCAAATCGACTGTATGTTTTTAGGGTTCCGTAACCCAAAAGGTAAAAAGCCTTACAGGGTCACTACGTTGTCCGTTGGTCTGTCTGTTTGTCCCACCCAAGTCGAAGGTCCTGGAGGCTATTGGCATCAACCGGAACGACTCGTACCCACTCACGACCACTCATACGTACGCGCTCACGCACTCCGCCCCTAACACCTACCAGCTGCCGCACACTACATCTTTGCGTGAGTGTAGAGACATTTTTCATATCTTTATTTCGAGGTGGGAATCGAACCCACGGCCCCCGGAGCAGAAGGCAGGGTCACTGCCCACTGCGCCAACGGGCCAGCCAAACTGAATTAAGCATTTTATTCGTAACTAGTTGTTACACGCGACTGAGGCCGCGTAAAATCAGGCGAACAATTTTAGCATGACGACATATAGCCTATAGCCTTCATCCATAAATGGGCTATCTAACAGTGAAATATTTTTTGAAATCGGACCAGTAGTTCCCGAGATTAGCGCGTTCAAGCAAACAAAGAAATAAACCCTTCAGCTTTATATATTACACGTATAAGCATTGTGTACTGTAATTTGGATTTTTTTTATATGACAAGGGGCAAACGGGCAGGTCGTTTACCTATGTGACTACCGACGCCCATGGACATCTCAACACTAGCAGGCTCAGATGCGTTGCCGGCCTTCAATGAGTCGACCGGGACCTCTTACAAACCGAACGAAACGCGAGAACAATATCGTCACTTTACGTGACACCAATGCCGCCACGTCACGCCGATCTTGTTAGATAGATGTACTGGTTGCGGGACTGCGGGACTTTCGGGAATATACCATTCGGATACCATTTTAAAGATAATTAAATGAAGATTATATATCTTCAAAAAAGTATTTAACACAGAAGACACAATTTTGTCTAAGGAGAGTTATAAAAGGTCCCTTCGAAGTAATATATATTCAAAAGTCAACCGAAAATCACCTTGTTTACCAAAAATAAGGCCAATCCTTTAAAACTTCGGTCGAACCCGAACATTAGCGGGACCTGTCCCAACTCACTCAGGCGTGGTTAGAGTTAGTTTGTCTATCATCACCGCACTAACCCCAAAACTTATAAAAAATGTAGTTTCCCTACTCGGAGAAGTAATGGCCCGTGGAAGGGACATTCTTCCGAACTTGCCCGCGCGGGCTGGTTAGGCGTGATAAAAGTTTTTATACACTGACCCGACAGTTTTACGAATCTATAAGCCATTATCTCCATATGTTAAATATACCGTGTGTATTATTCTTTCGCGTAAGTTAAATTACGGTCCGGAATGTATATATTTTAAAAGAATATTAGGAATAGAATACGTTTTAGGTATGTCTAATATTCCCTTTTCCCCTCCTACTAAGCAAAAAATTCTGGCTGGCCCGTTGGTGCAATGGGCAGTGACCCTATGGCGCAGTGGCCTCGGGGGATCGTGGGTTAGATTCCCACCTCCAGTCTGGGTGTATTATCCATATTTATGTATTTATACATTTAAAAAAATATATATATTTGTGTATAATAGACGGCTGTTACCTATAACACAGGGATTGGGTTTTCTACCTTAGGAACAGGCGTCCGTATGTCATGTAGTCCTGTATATATTAATTTATTTATACATTAAAAGCTTATATTAGGAGTGGGTGTGACAATACCCCAACGGCGGTGGGATTTGAACCGGGTACCTTGCGGATTTCAGTCCATACCTCATACCGTTGAGCTATTGAGGCTCTAAACTATGTTTAAACTATTGCTAGATCAAAGTTCAATGCTCTAACAACGCCATTAAGATGTTATTCATTACATCAGTATTTGAATACGTAATTTTAAAATCAAGTAAGTTGACGAGTCATTTTAGAATCAAGGTCAAGAGCAATATGGAAATGAACTCTACGACTAAACTAACTTTGAGAAGATCTCATCTATAAGACTAGCTGTTCCCGCGACTACGTCCGCGTAAAAGGAAAAAAACGGTTCAATTTTGTGATGATATATAGCCTACAGTCTTCCTCGATAAATGGGCTAACTAACACTTGAAGAATTTTCCAAATAGGACCAGTAGTTCCTGAGATTAGCGCTTTCATGCAAACAAACTCTTCAGCTTTATATATTAGTAAAGATTAAGCCGGCAAACTTAGTTTTGTTAGTCCTTTATATCGCGCATAAGCTACGGTGTTGCTGTGGACAACTAATTCATAAGAAAATGTATTTTGTTTATTAAATTTCTTCTCCATCAATGTATTTATGTTAATTATCCAATTTTCCAAATGGCGGCCCATCAAATAAGTTAAAGATTATAAAAATTGGTATAGATTTGCTCGCGTTACCTTATACTCTACTAAATCCATTATTTGCTCTATTCATGGGGAGTTTTAATGGTAACATTAATGCCGGGGCTAGACATAGTTTCATTTGAATGATCATTTCAATGATCATGTAGTGTGGCCGGGGACTTTGTGTAACTGCGCAAAGTTTCTGTGTCCTATAATATCGACGCTTTTAAAATCTGTGTACAGGTTTCTTGGAGGCAGGCAATGCATCAGCACCCCTTATGCTGCAGATGTCCATGGTAACCACTTACGATCAGGTGGGCTTTCTGCCCATTTGCCCCCTTTTATTCTATAAAAAAACATTCTTCTATATTCTTTCTAAAAAGTCTTGTACACTTTTGTCTTGTATTATATTTCACAGCACTCTCCTGTCTTGTATCGATCAAGCATTTGAAGTCTGCATCTGTACAATATTAATGAACTGGCGACCCTTACGGGTCAAGTCGTAAACATGTGTAATGTGACTTTGAGGGTCGGCGGTTCACCTTACAGAGTATCGATCCCGAGACGAGCCCTTGAAGCTTCTTTTCATTGAATGTGGAGAAATCTATACCAGGTTTACATCTTCATGCTCTACTCGCAGAAGTAAAATAAATAAAACTACCTAATTATTTTTCTTTTATCCAGTAAAATTGTCTTCTTCTACCTAACGTTATCCCGGTCTACTATCAGGGAAGCACCCGGCTTGCAGTCCATTTGGTTTGCAGCTGAATTGGGCCAGCGTGTTCAGGTACCAGTACCTCTTTCTCACATGAGATGGGCGTGAAGTGGCGGCAATGCTGTCACGTCAAGTAGATGGTATTGTTGTCGCGTTTCGTTCGTTTTGTGAGAGTTCCCGGAGGCCTTAACTCATCATTAAAGGCCGGCAAGGCATCTGCGAGCCACCTGGTGCAAGGTGAAATAAATATCCAAGGACGTCCGTAATCACTCGGGTAAAAAGCCGTTGCCCCTTATCCTAAAAAACCACAAGTTATGATAATTTTGTCGCGTTTCGTTCGGTTTGTGAAAGTTGCCGGTGGCTTTAACGCCTTTTTAAAGGCCGGCAACGTATCTGCGAGCCCTCCGCTGGTGCAGAGGTCTATGGACGATAATTACAAACTACTTCCCTGACTAACTTCATCTTTGACGTAATGAGCTTTTCGAGATTTCGTGATAAGTGACCTTTTGCTTTAAAATATGTACGTATATTTTAATGTTTCATTGTTATGGTGATGTATGGACAATATGTTTGTAATACCTAAGTAAGAAATGTATGTGTATATCTATTATTTATAACTATTTACTTTTTGCACCACCCTTTGTTCCAAAAATGTCATGTCTTGTCTTGCCACAGTAGTCTGTGAGAGATCGCTCTAAGCAATAAGACCGTCCTTACGCACTTTATTTTAAGTATTATGTTAAGTTATTATTCATTGTTGTTGTTTTCTATTGGGTGCAATAAGTATTAAATAAATAAATAAAAAATTAAAATAAAATAAAAAATGCCGTCTACGCCAATCCTTAGGTGATGAAATTTCGATATATATTAATACGTGTTATGTTTTACAAACACTTGTATACATTTTCATATAACATTGCGTCAAAGCGGGGCTATCATGGCCGTGTGAATATTATTTGACAAATATAATGTCGTTATTGCAAAGATTGTATTATTATTTTATACATGTAGTGTAAATTCTCACCTTCCTGTTACTTTTTTTTTACTTCTTCCTAGTGTGTCTTGTCAAAAGCTATATGTTATAATGTTGTTATACACTGTAAGAGTAAGGAATCAAAAACATATTTGTAAAATGTTCTACATAAGCAAACTTTGTAATGTCTTTATGTTGCGGATTTTTAAATAAATTAAAAGATAATAAAAAAAGACTATGTATTTTGTATATAGTTTTAAATAAGCTAATCGTACTGTATGTATGTACGCAAATCTAATGATTAATTCTTAATATTAATCGGAAATTAACAGATAATATAAAGCGGAACTAAGAATTTTTAAAATTTTCTTACAATTTTTAATATCTCTCTCTTGTAGTTGCAGTTTCTCGGCGGAAGCAGATTTTGCATAGATTTGTGCAAAACCTAAAATTACCCCTAGATCCCACAATATTATATCTATGGATGTACTAACTACTTCCGGCGACTTAGTACGCGAAAATTTTAACTTGCAAGGACGCTTGGAACTCCTTAATCTGGCCCTATCAAAAAATCATTCCTTAGCCGATTTCTGCTAACTATAAACTACCTCCTTGCCAAATTTCATCTTTGTGCGTCCCGTAGTTTTCGAGATTTCTCTTTTGCTTTTATATGCCTATAAGTAGATTTTTAAAAACTGATCACAGGTAGACACTATCAGGGGGCGCGGCAGAGTCCCGACCAAGTCCAGCTAATGTTTTTAAGCCGTCGTAGTAATTGAATTCGCCTATGTTTTGGACTGTTCAGTTAATAGCTGAATCAATAATGAAGATATTTGATCAGATTTCTGCATAAAACTCAATATATTTACTAAAATTTTTGCCCTGGAGATACTATTAATCAATTAATTTGTCTTCTACATTGTGGCAACTGTATTTCTCAACTTATTTTTCGACGTCAATTAACAGAAACGTCTGTAACAGCTACTAATTAATTAAATTGTTGTTTCATGTTTAATTATTATTTAAAAATAAAAGTAACTATTTTACATTCTCCCTTTCCTATGTTCCGCTAATTCTGCCGGTGTGTATATTTTGAAGGAACAATATAAAATGTCAGACACATTTTAGCAAATTTCACTAAAGGGTTTCAAATTTCACTTAGAATTGGTTTCGCCCAATTTTTATAAAAGAGCAGTCAGACAGACGAAATTTTTAATAAATATGCCGATGTCATTGTCCAGTTGTGAAAGGTTTCTGGAATTGTAATCTGGGATGAATCTGCAAGTAACGCGGAGTGCGACAATATGCACAAAGCGGAGGTGTGAATGAGATTTTGATCTGTGGTCAGTGCTGACTCATGCCACCCTTGCAACCCTTATTTACGATATGTTTACTGTACCGTTAGCAGAAGAACAGTCTTACAAATTCACGAATAAAAACCTAAATATATGTTTTTGGCTAGGCAAGTCACCGGCCAGACTATATGATCATTGAAATGAAGCTATGTCTGACTCCGGCATAATACATAATCTATACTATAGTTAATTTTACTTTAGGTGTGGAGGTACTGTAGATATGATTTTCAACTATATATTCGATTTTTTATTTGTAAACATTTGATGAATTAAAATTATACTGAATTGAAAATATTAATAAAATAAACATTTCGCTTTTTTTTCTAACCCTACGTGTCCCAGTGGACATAATCCGGGTCCACGCGGAAGGGTTCTACGCAAAAGACAGGCGCGATCGCAATCCTTCACTAATATTATTAAAATTCTTTCACAGGAATATAGCATTTATACCTAATGAACTTAAGCAGTTATTTCCGTGACAGATACAAGCAGCTGCCAAAACTGATGCAGATGCGGATTCCGCGTAGCAAAATGACATGTCCGCTAAATTGACATATATGTATGGTTTCCTATTTACTAGAGGGATTAATGTTTGTTTGTTTGCTATAAGCAAGTCTAGGATATTCCACTATACGAGACGAAAAAAAAACTTTTTTAAAATTTATGTATCAGATCGCAAGACACACGGGTCGAATATTATATAACATTGTTAATAAGCAATGTAAATTCTTTTACCAAAAAAATCTTTGTTTAAAAATTCTTGGCCTTAATTAAATGCAGACCATTAATTCTATCAATATGTATTACATGTACATATGTATTATATGTATGTAATATTACCACAGAATAACTATTCTTCCAATTAGTCATGTCCGAAGGTGTGGACGAAGTTGACATTGAAAGTCAAACATTTTCAAGATTTAAAATTTATGTCAAATATCCTACAGCTACAAGAATTCGGATTATTCCAAATAATTGTATACTTAATTATACAAGCTGTACAAGTATTTCGTGATGGTTGGTAGATGGTTTGAAAGCGCAATTGGACCCGGTAGATGGCGCTGCTGTCGCTATGTAACTCGAAAACAGATGGGTATCTTTGACTCCTGTCCATTTTTCATTTATTTGCATTATTTCTGAGGTTTAAAAAAAAGAAAGAAAGGGAAATCATAGAGAACATTTTAAAATACAGAGATTATTATATGATGCAGAAGTGGTCACATCTTTGAAATACATTCAAAAGGTGACTTGGAGACAAAATTTCTTAGCATTCCATGGATTCACAGTGCGTGTGCCAGGTCCATCGTGTTGCAGAGGAAGAAGCCATAGCAGTGCCTAGGACTTGTGACCTAGGTGTAGGTTTTAGAGTACTGAACCATTTATTTGACCGTAACTTGGACAACACAACATCTGCCTGGTCCACTAGTATATATGTATTTTTTAAAGAATACTAGGTATATCCGCAGCCTTTCTGCTCCCACTGCTTGGTATAGGCCTATCCCTGTTTGACAACTCTCTATGGTTTTGAATCTGGACGAATTTGGACCCTGAACAAATAATATATTGTCAACCCATGTAGTTGCTGGACGACAAATGCTCCGTTTTCCGAGGCTCGGCCATCACTCAGTCATTGCCCATTTTTACTGTTATTTTTTTTATTTTACCATTTTTCACTATATTTTGGCCTAGAGGCCATAAATATAGTGAAATAGGCAGGAAGGAAGTCTATAGTGCCACGCTTTTAATGAATGCTTTTGCTACCCGCGTTGACACCACGGAGAGTACGCTTTGGGCCCAGCACGAATATTTTCAAAGTCGACTCTTCGACTCGTATGGTTCGAAATGTTCCTGCTAGGGTCTCAGGATAAGTTTGTGACAGGTGCGTAAATTGAAACTACAAACAACTACGTGGACGTACGCGCGGCCGAAATTGTTCCCTGATCACTCTGAAAGACTCGTTAAATTGGCGGCAAAATGTATAACTATTTTTCATTGCTTAATTTCGCTGCTCAAATAGATTTCTCCGACAGGATAGAGCCCACGTTCTCTTAATGCGAATCTAATTTGGGTTTTCGAGCTGTTACCGACTGGACTTTTGTTGGATATCCTTTTGTTGTTATTTTAGTTTCACATCGTTTTTGGTATTTTAACTTCGCTCGGTTGTTGGTAATTTACCGCATTTCTGAACGTTTATTTTGCACTATTTACAATCGTAGTCAAATATTTATTCAATCAGATTTATTTTAATGTAATAAGTTGACAAACGATGTCTGAGCCTAAAACTTTATTAACGACATTTTAAATCAAATTGGTATATTTTCATTCAAAACGCTGCAAACTATACAAATATGCTTATAAGCGCTTACTTCATGGCGTTTCCATGACAATCAGCAGGTATATTTGGCCAAGACAACATTAATTGTTCTTACGCTTACTTATCCTTATGCTGAAAGCGAAAAATGTTGAATTTCAAATATTTTTATTTGAAACAGTGTGCAAGGAAAAAATCATTACTGTCTGAGTGAGTGGCTTTGTCTAATATCATATAAGGTCGACGGACCGGTTCCCGTGCGAACCAGTTTTTGATGATAACTTACTTATCCGAAATCACTCCGACGTACAATGGACATTGCCTTATAATTGTATGTCCTTGGAATACTTGGGCTTCCGTAAGCATGACTGTTCTCATGACAATTTTGCCGTTTGTACCCCAAATTAGAGAAATCTTTAAAGACGTACATTGTAGGATATAGAAACAAACCGTTATTGAAATAGGCTTTGACAAGATAAAAATCATATTGAAGTACAAAAGTGAGTCCATTTGCAATATTAAGGAAACCGACAAATGGTTGCCTACAATTAATTAAGTAAGGATAAGGTGGCTTGATAGCGCTTTGCGGGGAAGACACGGATAGGGTTAGCTCAGGATAGAGAAGAGTGGTCTGAGAATGCTGAAGTTTTTGCCCAGCTGTGGGATGTTCATGAAAGATACCTAACTAGTATTTCAAGCATTCTTTAATGAAATCACACCCTATGACAAATTCAAGATTATTCACGTCCAAGGAATTATAATTGTTTAACTTTTTTTGTACAAAAACGTGTTTCCTATTTGGTTTATTGTTACACGACGACAATGCAGGCGACAGTTGCAATCTTAGTTTATCGGGCCCCCTACTGGTTTTGAAGAATAGATAACGGATGACGAAGGGAGTAAAGAAAAGATAAGGATTACGTATTTGAAAACATTGAAATTTGTACATTAATTTTGATAAGATAAATAAATCATGTCTGACGTAATGAGTCATGTTGAATGTAAATTAAATTATTTAAATTATGCACTGCGATATCCTAAACAAATTATGGCATGAGAACATTGTAATGGGGTATACAATTCATTAATGTAGTTTATTTATACTAAATGTGTGAGTTTTTTTTTTGATTGTTTGATAAATTGTTTGGCGTAGCGCAGCGTAATTACGCATTTTAAGAATCTTAGGAATATTTTGAGATAATATGTCTAATACTCTCTTTATAACTCCTAAACTTGCAGGCTCGCATTGTTTTAAACGGTTTGTTTTTAATGAACATTTTGGTTTGTCAGGTCCTAATAGGTTTTAGGTTCATGTCAGGCATCGTGACGCTTGTAGTCTTTTTGGTCTGCAACCGCTTTGGGTCGGCGCGTCCGGGTACCAGTACCTCTTTTTCTATAAGATCGGCTTAAACTGGCAGTGCTGTCACGTCAAGTGTTGGTATTGTTGTCGCGTTTCGTTCGATATGTGAGAGTTCCCGGTGGCCTAAACCCCCCTTCTTTTTTTGGCAAACACTATATTGTGGCGGTCCAGAACGTAGCTAAATGAACTCCCTTATCGGAGGGCGTGGGCAACGTTGGCGCGTCCAGGGGACGACGGCCCGCGCAGCGGCACTCGGCCGCTTCCAATGCGATGCAAATACCTCACGCGGGAATATCCGCTGCGGCAGTACAAGCGCTTACCAGCGGCTGGAGTTTGCCCGGGACGTTGACGCAAGCGCAGACGCAGCAAGTGCTAAGGCTCGCTCAGGTTTGTGGGGAACCCGCATTATATATTTTAGTAACTATTTATCTACACTAATATATAATACTGAAGAGTTTGTTTGTTTGTTTGAACGCGTAAATTTCAGGAACTACTGGTCCGATTTCAAAAATTCTCTCAGTGTTAGAAAGCCCATTTATCGAGGACGGCAGTAGGCTATATATCATCACGCTAAAATTGAATCTATTTTTTTACCTAGTGTTTCTATAAAACGTGACGTAAGTTTCAAAAAATCAGCTCTCATGTTAGCAAATATGTCACACAATGGATTCGTGATAACAGCAGTTGTTTGCCGACAGGCGCAAGTTGCAGCGCAAGCGCAGGCGCAGGCGCAAGTTGCGCGATACAACAACGCGGCGATAGCTGCCGCCGCAGCTGCGTTGCCGCAGCACCGCTCGCAGCATAACCGCACTATGCAGGTAAGTCGATTTGTTTAGCGGCACAAACAACACTTTAACCATAATCAAAAAAAAAAAAAATGAATGTTTTAATTTTAATTGTTTTTTCAAATGGAATTTAAAATTTTCATCCCCAATAGTTTCTTAAATAATGATGAGGCAAAATATGTTCCCTTGTAATTGCATTTTTTTGTAAATATTAACAGATAAAAATACTTGGATACATAAATAACTATATATGTACGGATGAATAGTTTATAAAACAAAGTATGGATGATAGCTATTTTAAAAATACTTAACATTTTTTTTAATGTGATAAATTTTATCGTGTTGGAAAATCACTCTCACGATTGGAATTATTTTATTTATTCAAATATTTATCATAATAAATATGATTACTATTGTTGGTAAATTATATTGTACTATTACAACTCTCAAGATTATACTATAAACGCAGGTATTCCCGCTTAATTTTAGGTACATATTGAAGGTCTCTTAGCAAACATTACCGACTATAGGAAAAACCGAATGACTGTCGTTTATTGTATGTATTTTTCCCATATTTTCCTTATTTTGTAATTGGAATTATTACTATTTTGAAGTCATAGGAGTTTTATTTATAATATTATGTTTTATTTACGTAAATCGCTAGGTTAGTTGACTCTTACTGCGACCGGGGGATCCATTCTAACACTGGTTTATATTTGATATATGACCTCCTCCGTGTTTCGGAAGGCACGTAAAACCGTAGGACGCGATTAATACCATTGAGTGATATCAGTCGTAAGATTGTAGAAATCGTGGGGGTCCCGGGGATGACGTCAGGCGGCATTCGGTCATCTTAACTCGCCACACAGCTACATTCCCTCCACTCTAAACGGACCCTGATACTAGACCGGGATAACGCTAGGAATTGGAATATTTACGTAAATTTTTGTTGCTCATTATTGAAAAGTTTGATTAATTTGGAAAGTTCTTTTATTTTATTACCCTAATAGAGAATTATTTGAATACACATTAATCTTGTTAATTACTGTAATCTCCTCCTATAACACGGTGGGCTTAATCCACGTTATAGGAAAACGCATTCTAGATATGTTCTCGTACAGCTCACTCGTTCGGCCCCGAATGCGCTTAATATAATATTATATATTATGGGGACCGCTAGTGGCTTTGTCGCACAGGCGAGCGAGAGTCGGGGAAACTTAAAATGATGCCGCCAATTGAGGGGGGACGGGGTAGGAGCGGATGATGTTTTGCCACGATTGGGATCATCCACTAAGCTCTCGGCCGGTCTATCCGTGGGGACCACTACAAGTTTAAACAGAAAGCGTAAGGCAAAAGAGGTCACAGGGATTGAGGGAATTAATGCTTAGTCACTTCAATTCAGAAGCAGGAGGTTACCATAAGAAGCTCTATAATTTCAAATAATAATAAAAGTCACATCGTCAATATGTCATGGGGTCAAAGAGGTAGGAAAATACTGAATGTCTCTTTTTCCTGAGGGCCTTGAGACACGGGACATTTAAGTAAACCGACTTTCAGTATAGTTAAAGTCTAAGAAAGACTTACGGAATGTATATATTATAATATGATATATTATAGAACATTAATGCGTTATAAGAGCACCGTGTTACGGGGGGAAACGATGTAATTAATTTCCCTTCTGGACACTCGATAGCTCAACGGTAAAAAGACGGACCGAAATCCATAATGTACTTACTAGGTTCGAAACGCTCAAGTTTTTATTAATAAAGGCGAACTGGAGCGTTAATGATTATTTCGTTAAATATACGTGCAAATTATAATTTTCTATTCAATTCGAACTGCCTTTGAATTAATAAGCTATTTACTTGAATGTTATATCAGTCAAAAAACACCTTAGCTGCCTTCTAGTTCAAAAGAGTTTTTGTTTAAGGCAGGATATTTCTAACAAATAGCATATTCATGAGTTAGGAAAGATTAGGATTCTTTGATTCGAACCGGCTCCCTTTGCCCAACGAATCATGCCCGCAGCGGTGTTATATTGGTTCTACAAGTCGAATTCCTAACTGACGCGGCTTCGGATGTAAGCGTCGGACTCTTTACGTTGACGATAGTGATGGTGACACACTGACAGTTTATATCGATAAATGGTTTTATTTTTGCTTCACAAGACGTGACTTGGGATGTAAAGCTTTAAGCATCAGACTGTTTATACTAACGTTAATGATGGTACACATTGATAGTTTATATCGATAAATGAGTTTATTTTTTTGTTTAATCAGACGCGACTTCGGATGTAAGGATATAAACGTCGGACTCTTTATACTGACGAGAGTGATGGGACCCTGTGAGAGTTTATTGTTATCGTTATTTGCCCCTTGAATGATCACAACTTTATATATTTGGTATGGTGATACAATTTGTTTTAAAAATTCAACAACTGTAGATAATCGTTATTTTTATATTTACAATTTTTTGCATTTCTGATGTACACAATAATATTTATTTAATCACAGATTAAGAGCTAAGATTTGTAGGTATAGACAGGCCTTTTTTGTCACTTATTTTGTGGGGGCACGCTAATTCTGGAAAGTTATAGGCCCTTAAGTTTTGTACTCTTTCCCCGTCCGTTGACCCTGTTTTTTGATCATAGAAGCATTTTGTGAATAAAAAACATCAGTTTCTTTTACCAATGAAATGTATTTGAAACCTTATTTTATGATAGATGTGATATGAGTAGTAATAAGTGTCATAATAAAGTTTACAAAAGAACTTCTACCAAGTTGACACGGTTATACCCCATTTTATTTTCTTTCATTTTTGACAATTTTTATGATAATTTACGATATTTTCCAAATTTCAGTGACAAGATTTGTAATAGACATGACGACAAGTTTTAAAATAATAAATATCTATGATGGTCCCTAATATCTAAAGTAGTACCAGTCAGGAAAGAGGGTAAGAGCGACTCTGACCGGTCATAACTTTAGTCGCATAAGAAAAAGCTAATTAGTGTTTTATCGATAATTTATCGCCATCACTAAGCCGTTTGCTTTGGAAACCGCATATTGTGGAAGTCGCTCGGCATTCCCAAAATTAGATTTGCTCTGTGAGCTGTAAGTCTGATTAAAACCATTTTCTAAAGGCATTTGGCCCGTCTTGCTCTACATTTATCTACAATGTTCATATTAATCTTGTACCACGTACACGTAGATATTATGTATGGATATTATTATTGCCTGCTGCCTGCTCGTTTGCCCCTTGTAACATAAAAAAATAATTTAAGTAGATGACATCCATATTATGCCGGAGCCAGACATAGCTCAAAGTGTATGTACACTTTCGTCCAGGAAGACTACAAACTAATACAAAACTTTGCGCAGCTACACAAAGTTCCCAGCCACTCTATCATCGAAAAAGTTGTTAGTAAAAATTAAAATTAGTTGTAGACACATTAGTGAACATTGTAATAGATAATTAGTGTTAGTATATTAGTAGTACATTAGATATATTCTCGGCTGTAAACACTTCAAATTTGTCAAAATTTTGTATTTATTAGTATATAAGGTAATTAAAATACTTTCTTAAGACAAGGAATGGATAGACGGACAAGAAAGTCTCTGAACATCATTGTCAGAGGTAGGAGTGTTTAAAAAAAAAACTATCATTGAAATGAAGCTAGTCTGGCTCCGGCATTATACTAACAAGATCGGGCAGGAGATCTTAACTTAATCAGTTGTGGTGACCCATTCTCACGCTAGTTTTCAAATATCCGACTTTATGATTAATGTCTCTGAGTGATATTATTCGTGAGATTGCAGAGATTGTGGAGGTTCCGGAGATGGCGTTAGACGGCAGTTGTTCATCTTAACTGGCCCTACAGCCACATCCCCTGCAGAGCATACTTATTCCACAAAGGCCGGCAACGCATCTGCGAGGCCTTTGTAGTGTTGCACTTGTCCATGGTCGTCGGCGGAACCCTAAAACCGGAACCCTGGCTGGGCCAATTTCAACGGGATTTTCACTGGCAGATAGCTGATGTTACAAGGAGCAACATAGGCTACTTCATTCTTAGAAAAATAATTAGGATTCCGCACAAAAACATAAAAACTGAAAATTTAAAAAAAAAGCACTCAATTCTCGCGGGCGAAGTCGTGTGTTTTAGCTAGTTGTAAATAAGATACAGTTCTGATATTCTCTTGTGAGATATTATATACTTCATATTTACTTAACTCGCTCAAGTAGAAAAACAGGCATGTCTAGTTTAGTTTCAAATAAGGCATCGGCCTTTATACGCATCAAAGTTACTTTCACCTGGTCAGACCAGCGTGTAGGGGAGCGATCCCGTGGTCTTTGGCCCTCAACCTTTCCTACTAAAATCAGTTTGGCAATGATCAAAACAGGACTCCTTGGCAGTAGACAGTGGATAATCTGGTAGTGATGTGTAAATGTTTGGACCTATTGGGTTTTTTTGCCATCCATGGAATTCGCAACATTCTTCTCCAACACCACACCTTAAAGGCCTCGATCTTTTTACTTTATAAGAATTCTAATAGAACAAAAATAATTCATTGTTCTATTAACTGCCCACGGTCTTCTGTAATTATATTGACTTCGTAGAGATAGACTCCTAGTCATTAGCAGTAGCAGACGATGCTGTCATTTCGTTATCCAGACCGGACTTATTCTATTATTCATATCTCAAGGTTATTATAGTAAGATGTATTTAAGACGCTTAATGTCCCATGGGAGACAAACATCCCTTAAGCCAGACAAGACAAGCAAGTACTGACTCCCCCATAATGATTTTGTGACTAGTTTACATGCTGTAAAATTAGAGATTAGGAGTGTACCAGTGAAATCAATCTACAACCTTCTAGAAAGAAGGAAAATGATTTATTTGCTACCTTAATATTCATTGCAATCTCCATCTCCATGTCTCCAATTACAAACTATTTGTACACAAGTACGCCTAGACGGCAAAAAGGCCACGACTCAGCGTTTATCCTGCCGATTTAGTCTGCAGTGCTGATATTCTGTCGAATAGCTCAAGAGGCGAGCGTTGCATGTAAGGACTAAAAGATCTTAAGTTTAACAAGAACTACTACTACAAGTCCATTAGAAAAGATATTAAGATAGCCAGCTGCAGTAGGATCATACCAAAATTTACTGAGCAGAGGTGGGGAAACCTTTAATGGAAACGAGCATTTTAGCGCACGATAAAGAGATTTCTAAAACCTACAGATATGTGCTAGTCCCAGTCACAACGGTGGTTTACTCCTCTGCAACGCGATGCACCCGGCACCTCCGCGATGAATCCATAGATTGCTAAGAAATCCACCCAGTCTCATATCTCTTGCACAAGCGTCTTTGTCAATTAAAAACACTTTAAAATTCGCTTAAGGTGATAGGTTAGGAAAGCAGCTTGTGTTCCAAACACGGGGTCTCAGCAAAACAGTCTACCTTTCTTAATTTATTGACCGAATTTTAAAAAATGAAGCCTTCAAAAATTTTTTTTCGCACTTTCTAATCATCTTCAATGCGCATATACAAATATCTTAATTTTTCCTTACCGTTCTGCGACTAAATTCACTAAAACAACGGCTTCTGAAGGTGCCTTTTGTACTGTTATGCGCACTCCATCAAAGTTATTTTCGCGTTTTGGATTATTCAAAGATAAAATTACCTATTAACGCTAAAACCGTCACAAACTTTTTCTCTATTCATCGCAAAAGACTTCCTTATTGTATTCACCAAATTTAATTTCTTATTTGGTGTTTTAAAAATATTTCTATTCATTAGTATAATCGTAAAAATTACAATGAATAACATATAATTTTATTCTCGAAGGAATTTTGTATGTAAAATTATAAGAATACCTCCTAGACAGTTAAATCAAGTAATGTCAGTTATACATCGTAGGAACTTTTAAAATTTTACATCTTGTACAAGTAAAAATGTAAAGACCTTTTAGACTAGTAAGTAAAATAAAAATATAAGAAGAAAGTTATTATTTTCTTCTATTATTTTGGATAAACTTTAGATAAATTAAATTTGGATAAATTAAGTAAAGTTTTTATGAACTTAAAAACCACCTAAATTATCCTAAGAAGGGGAGTATTTGTAGTACATATAGATGAAGGCAAAGCTAGTATAAATTAAGCAAAAAATGTACTTGTCAATAAAGTTTCAGCTTGAAAAGGGTTAGCACTATATAAAATTAACCCAAATGTATGAAGAGGCGATTATTCAAGTCCTCGTCCTCTCCCTAATCAGCATCGGTCCCTATTAATCCACAATTGAACGTGCGTCGGACAATCGGAACTGTACTTAATGGACGAAGTACAATTTAACACGTTTTGCGGGTAATTGTGAACTTTCAATTGCTGCGACATGGTTAAGAGGCAGAGTGACTAATAATAATAATATTAGTCACTCTGCTTCTTAACTCTATATATGTTTCTGGTTGTTTTTTATTTGTTTTTGCGATATTGAAAGGAATTTCTGTAATAAAGATTTTTATTACTATTATAGATGAAACTTCGAAAGCCTAATATCCTCTGAAAATCCTTAATTGTGGTAGGAAATTATGCTTTTTGTGTATTGTATACCTTCTTCTTCCTAGCGTTATCCCGGTTAAGTGCCAGGGTTCGCTTAGGTTGCAAAGGATGTGGCTGTGGGTCGAGTTATGATGTCCGATAGTCATCCGACGTCGTCCTCAACCCCCAAGATCTGTACAACATTAAACGGGTTCCACTGTTTTACGTGCCTTCCCACGGAGGAGGTCGGATATCAAACATAAACCAGTGCTAGAATGAGTCACCCATCTATCACCCAGTCGTAGCAAGAGTTATTTAACCTAGCGATCGACTCAAATGCCGACCACTGATTAGGCCACGACTTCCTCACTTCTCTTTTTTGTGTATTGTTCATATAATAATAATTAAAAAAAAAACGGCTTTTATCAGGATTATCCAAGTAGTCGGGCAGATACCTGTTTGTATCATGAAATGAGTGTGAAAGGAAAGAAAAGGAAAGGTGTGCTTTTAGGCGCCATTTTTCTAATGGCGGCACATGAGGCAGAAATATGAGATAAGCAAAGTTAAAATTGGGAAAGAGCACACCAAAATTTACACTTATCTCTACAAAACTACCAAATAATTGGAGCAATAGTGTTTAAAAATAATTATATATATTTTTAACTATCGTCCCTTAATATATATTCAACTACTATTACTACCAAAATTTCGTTACACGCCCTTAGGGTTACCCACGGTTATATCATTAAAAATCAATAGGCGGTCCTTACTCAATTTAAATGAACAAATTTAACTTCAATTATTTTGAAGTGAGCCGGGTCGTACGGTATCCTTTTCACGGCCACCCTTCCCCTTATTGCAGCCCACAATCTCTCTACATCTCTACATCTAGATAAGGGCCACCCATCTCTATTTTTCCGCCTCTCTCCCTTCTGTTTTGCTTTTTAGGGCCCATTCATTTCATTTCATTTCAATTCTGTTTGAGGCAAATGAATTCATTTCTCGTATTCCAGGCAGGAAACTCCTGATGTATCGCGCTGATAAATCACTAATCTGTTATTTGTAACTACGGGATACGCTTTTTAGATTTCCCCATTGCGATAGTGAGCAGTTGAAATAAATATTATTCTCATTGTTGAATTAGTTTTTTGAATTCAATAGTATTGTAATTGTAATCCTTTTTTTAAATTCATTCTTATTATATGAACTACTTCTTAACAGTCGAAGTTAATTCTTAAGTATCCTAATGTTATTTGGAGGTTCGGTTGACATTACGAAGTGATTTTTTTATTATTTTAATTATTTTCATTTATGATGGGGCTCGCATTGCGGATACACTACGACCCAGCTGGATCTTTTGTGCTCACCTCTTCCCTTCTTCCACCAGTTACAAAGCTTCAAACATCCAGACAAGCTGTTCTATAATCGCCAGCAAACCTGAAGGAACCGTTGTCTTCCGACCTTAGATAGGCCCTGCCGAAGAGATTCATTGTCATTCCGGCCAGCCCATCGCACTCGCAGAACTCTTTAAGATATTAAAAAAGTTAATACCTTAAGGAGTTCTTGTCAAAAAATAAATATGATTTGATTAAAGTCGAATAAACAAAGTTGGTCCACAAACAATTACAAATTTAAGCATTTGTCACATTTTTTCAAATGAAAATCACTTAGCCATACATCTCGAAATTTTGTGTATGGTCTGGTGACAAAGGTTTGTGAAATTTAACAGAAAGACGTATATCTTTTGTACAAGTTTTTTTTTTTTTTTTTTTTTTAACGTGAGGAAATCCGGAACGGATACCCGTCGCCACAGGGGCCGACGACGGGTTATGTATAAGATTACCTCTGTTAGTATGTACTGTTTGTAACACTTTTGGAATAAATGTGTTTTCTTTCTTCTTTCTTTCTTCATTTATTACAAAAGCTGGGATATTATGCTTTAAGCTATATACTAGGTACTGTTGATTATTCTAATTTTCCTCAAAAATTTTATAAAATTTACTTCGGGTTTTTTGTTAAATAAAATTCGATGTCAAATATTCACTACTGGCCAGTGACTTTATTAGTAAAAACTGGTATCACATATTAACGGAATTAAAAAATACCTTTGTATGTGGATCCGATACATATAATATCACCATCTCTTTTAAACCAACATCAAGGTGCGTATATAATATATTAGTATATATAAGTGCGTATATATAAGGCTGACTTTATATCTCTTTTGTTCTTGGCAGATATAAATTTAATACACTATTAGGTAAATTATACGCAATGCATCAATCGTCAGTGATTTTTACATTTAGGTGATGTGGGCTAATCTCCCAATTGTAGGGTAAGCCAAGATTTCGGGCCTATATGTTAATATCGCGCGATATTGTCATGGGTGTCAGTAATGCCGGAGCCAGACATAGCTTAAAGTGTTTGTACATTTTGTCCTTTATGACTACAGCGTATTACAAAACTTTGCGCATCTACAAAAAGTCCCCGGCCGAACTATATGATCATTGAAATGAAGCTGTGTCTGGCTCCGGCATAAGTATAGTGAGTGTTTCTTTCAGGGTTCTATAGTGAACAGTCACCGTACAGCAGCGTCAGTTCCACATGCGACTATTTCTCCGTTTTTGATACTTGGGACGGGAGCGCGTCTGATGAATATTGCTTTTATAGTGAGTATTTAAATTTAATTTTTACTATTGTTTGGATATACGCGTTGCTTCATGAGTTTAAGTGCATTCTTTGTTGTTTATGGAGTAAATTAAAATGAAATGAACTCTGATGAGTTCGAAATGTATAAGAATCTTCTAATTGGAGCCCAATTTGGAACCGACGATGTAAATACACTCGTTGAAGAACAACTGAAGGACACTAGATGGTTCTTGATTTATTATTAAATTGTAACTAATTGTCCGTATTTAATTGACGGAGATGAGGGTTTTTTAGCAAATTCAGTTGGAAATAGTACATAAAAATTAATTATGTACTGTGACAATAATTATTTAATATAAAATAACAACTTTAATTTAAATATGTAATATAAGAGAGCAGATCCCGTCAACAAATTGCCGATGCAGTTTCACGGAATTGTTGTATAACATATTGCAAAGTTATTTTTGTAATAATAAATTATGTTAAATAACTTTTTACATTTAAAAGGACAAATAAAATCAGTACAAAACGATTATCTATTTGTGGAGAGAAAAAAATGAGTCAAATAAATTGATTTAATAACGTAGTGAATAGAAGCGAGATTCGTTTGGTAGTGTTGTTTTTTGTACTTTCTCTTAAGAGCAATATTATATTAATAGGGGTATGATTTCTGTACCAGCCCCGTGCCGCAAGCTGAGCAATGCCAGCAACGGCAGCTGGCAGAGACGGTCCTTCCACAGCGCGGCCACTAAGTTTGCCCTCGGAAAGGCTTCCACTACCATCTCCAGTTCCGATTCACAGGTACCGTATTATCCACATTCACACTAGTATTATAAATGTGAAACAAACTCTGTCGCGTCTTCACATCCAAACCGCTATAGCAATTTTGATGAATTTCTTTATAGAGATATGTGATACTCTGGGAAACGACATATACTACTTTATGCTGTGAAGATGAATGTTCGCTTAAAAAAATCTGTTGTTGTGTGTGAAGTCCGTATACGGGCTAAAATTTTGTCGTGCATGACTGTTGCTTTTACCGCGCTCTCGCTTGCACGCTTGCACGGCTCAGGCGAAACGTGACAATTTTTCGTGCGTGCAGACGGCGATCGTCAATTTATAAGATGTTATCACGGCAAAAAATAGTTATAATTTATGTACACCGAAAAACTTACTTTGAAAAAACTTATGCTAAGAGGTGGAGGGTTAAGGTAGTTCAGCGGAGTCGAAGACATATAGCTTGTTACGAATTTTATTGAGGTTTTATTGTTAGGCACTCGTGTACCTTCAGTCATAAATGGCAACAATGCTATTTGTGTAAAGACACAAGTAATAACTTAATTAAAGGTAGCGCCATGCTTGTAGCCGAATTGGGCCGGCGCGTCCGGGTGCCAGTACCTCTTTCTCACATGAGATCGGCGTTTTAAATGCATGGAAATATGCTAGTGGTGGCGTTTTGTGGCTGTGGCGGGTGGCCCATGTGCATCTACCCTTAGGAGTGAGCGCGACAACACTCTGTCGGTGTCCAGATTTGATCCGGCTATATAGAAGATTTCATTCCATCCCTTATACCGTTGGGCCATTGAGGCCCTGGACAATTAATACAACATCACTGAGGACCCATTTGGCTAGCGCCATAAGCAGGAAATTCCTTGCATTTTTTGTGATATAAATAAAGTAAGAGAGAAAAAACGGACGATCTCAAATTTGAAAGCATTCGATGACAATGGTCATAATCGTTATCGTAACTCTTTATCACAGACTAGTTGTTACCCGCGTCTTCGTCCGTTTAAAATTAGGTTAGAAATTTTAGTGTGATAATATATAACCCATAAACTTCCTCGATAAATGAGCTATCTAACACTGAAAGAATTTTTCAAATCGAACCAGTAGTTCCTGAGATTAGCGCGTTCAAATAAACAAACAAACTCTCCAGATATATTAGTATAGAGTATAGATAATTAAGGTCCATATTACATGAATAAAAAATTACAAAAATTAAAAAAAAAAGAAACCGACTACACATTGTCAGAAGTGGACCAAATTCAAACGTTAAAACGGTTCACGCAGTCGAAATTTCTGAGCTAACGAAAATAAAAATACAGTCGAATTGTGAACCTCTTTTTTCGTTATTAAGGTCGATTGAAAACGAAATTATGAAACGGTGTGGTCGACTAAAAAATTGATATAAAATTTTTATAATATATAAATTTTGCTAATAGTCAATGTTAGAAATTAACGTAAGGCAAAACAGACAAAAATAAGCCTTTTTTATTAATTGACGTGCAAACGACATTCGACCTTCGACTGGCAAACCAATTTCTTGGTAAATATACAAACTTCTAAAAACTAGTGTAAGTAACATAAACATTAATATAACGCAAAAAAAGTTAATGGCTGATCATGATAATAAGCGTACTAAAGTCACCACATAAACAATTTCAATTTAAATATTCAATTAGGATTACATCCGGCGCGATATTTCAGATCCAATTAAATTGAATTTACCTAATTCAAATGTTTTCGCGCTCCCCAGTTGTTATGGAAATCCATCTATTTTAAATAAATTACCCATTGGCTCGATGTAATTGATTATAGTATTGTACGAGTAATTTTGCCGGCAATTTTATTATACAAATTCAATTTATAGATACATATTAATATAAAAATATTTTTATTTAACATCCCCAAGATCAAACAACTTCAAGATGAACTTACTATCGGACAGACGTAAAATTAATGATTGATGAATATATATTTCATATATATATATAAATATATAATATATATAAAGGGGCAAACGAGCAGGTGACTACCGACGCCCATGGACAACTGCAATACCCGGCGGCGCGTCGCAGATGCGTTGCCGGCCTTTGAGGAATGTGAATGCTCTTTTCTTGTGTCCTTAAATGGTATCAGTTCGGAAATACCGCATCTGGTAACTAATTCCATAAAGGAATAGTGTGAGGTAGGCAGTTTTGGTTGTGGAATTCAGGACATCAAGGGGACGGGGATGAAATTTTAAGTCCTAACGTCCTTTGGTAAAATATAGCTGCCGGTATAACTTCGAACAAATCCTGGGAACACTCCCCGTGATACATGGGGTAAAAGTTAACGGGATTAAATTATCGGGACAATGGATAATTCAGAATTACTAAGCCAAATATCGATACCTCCAATAAGATAAATAAATAAATCCCCGTATACTAGGAGCTCGTTACTTTATCAGTGGTCGGCATTTGAGACGTTCGCTATCTTAAGCAGTTTTTACCGCGACCGGTTGATTGATGAAAGCCATTCTAACAATAGTTTTCTGATATCCGTCCGTAAACAGCGGGTCTAGATAAATATCAATTATTTATCTAGACCCGCTGTTTACGGACGTTTATTAGTCCTAAAATTTGATATTCTGTGGATTTAAGAATTTAAGCAAATTTTGGTACTAGGCCGGAATAACGCTAGGGAGAAGAATGTACATTCGTTCACATATCACATATTTTAAAAAAATAATTATAATTTAACTCATAATAAATAAATAAGGAATAATGGCAGCAGCTGCATAATATTAAATTATTGGATTCAAATTGACAATTAGAGGTAGCGCCATGCTTGTAGCCGAATTGGGCCGGTGCGTCCGCGTACCAGTACCTCTTTCTAACAGCGATCGAACACATACCATAAAACATACCATGACATAAACTAACACCTTAAATTACTGTGTTTTCACAAATAAAGGAAATTTCAATCTCAATTTATTATATAGAATAATTCAGGTAGACATTATTTCGGAAACAAATAAACATGTTCAGGCATGACGTCAATCAAGGCCAGAGTCTTAATAGGATTATGTTGGCTTAAGTCCATCGAGATATTCCGATAACACATAATGTAATGCTAACTGTTATGAGCCAATAAATAGAATTTAATCTTAGTAATATTAATAACTGTTCTTTAGGGCCTCAATAGCTCAACGGTATAAGGTATGGACTGAAATGCGCAAGGTACCCGGTTCAAACCCCACCGCCGTTGAGGTATTGTCGCACCCACTCCCAAAACAAGCTTTTAATTTAAGCTTAGTGGGAGGGGAAAAAAGAAACATTAAACGTACCTAAAAAGTATTCCTAATATACTTTAAAAAAAAAAAACGAAAAAAAGAATTACATTTAATATGGGCAATCTTTATCTGACGCGGAGAAACTAGAAAATTTTTTGATGCAATGAAAATTCAACAGCTTTGTTATACAAATGACACGTATGCAAAATTAAAAAAATTAGAACAGGTTTACTTTTTTTACGTAATTTTTATGTTTTTGCGGGAGCTAATAGTTTTCAATTTGTCATAGAACGGAACGTTTTCAGACAATATGGGTGATTATTTTAACCATGGTACCTTAAATATAAAAACAAGAAAAAATATTTCACTGCGTGGCAAAAGTTTTTTATTTTTCTTATCTGAAATCATTGACACATTCCATCTTTTCTCTTCACTTAAAATTTCACTTCTTCAAGTTAGCTCAAAAGAATAAAATTTTGCATTTTGCAAAATAACGTGACGGTCTGGAATCTTCTGATTTTTTTAAAATTTCAATGCACCTAAATACATTGAAATCAGATAAAAACATCGAGGTAGCATTTTTGTCGCAGACCTGTGTGATACGTACAAAAAAAATCTGTAATAATTAGAAATCTATATATTTATTACAAGCTGTGCTCATGTTTAAAATCCAAAATTGGTTTACAAAAAATGGTAAAGAGCGTGTCAAGACACGCTTATATGTAAGAGTTCCGTATCTGATACGCTATAACCATATTTGTTAAAAAACTTCAAAAGTTGTTGTTCCATTTCGCTTAAAATAATTTTCCTAATGAGTTTTAGCATGTTCTATCAACCTGGAAAATTTTAAGTCTAAAGGGCTAATAGTTTGGAAATGCTAGCGGGTACCACCTTACGGGCAGACATACGGACGGCCCGACAGAGCGAAATTATAAGGGTTCTTTGGAGAACTACAGAACCCTAAAAAGGTTGAATTTTTGTGTGATGGTATATACACTATAGTCTTCCTCAATAAATGGGCTATGTAACACTGAAAGACTTTTCCTGAAAATAGCACGTTCGAGCAAAAAACTACAGCTTTATTCATTAGTAAAGATATAGATTTGTGTTATAAGAAGACAGTATTAATGCCCAAACGCTACCTTTTTTTGCTCGTTCGTTCATCCGCATCCTGATGGCTAGGATGATATTTAAAACACCATAGAAATGATAGTAGTATCCACTGGAAGATAGATAACTTTACAGTGCAACACACAAAGCCCTATTAAAATTTTAATCGTAAATCTTCTATTTAATTTATCAATTGCTAGGAAAATAAAATCATCCGATTATAATGCCCTCGCAGCGACAGCGCGCTATCTTGGCAGTGACGTATGACAGTCATTTGTTCCGAGTGAAGTGATCCACGTACAGGCACGTATCAATCAGCCAGTGACGACAGATGGATTGAGGTGTGCCTGACAATAACGACCTGAACCATTTACAGCGTGAATCGTACGAATCGTGAACTGCTGTATTTGTTGTATAAGGTCAGAATCGTCTGATTCTGCGCCCTCGTTGCGAGAGCGTGCTATCTTGGCAGTGAACTAAGACTGTCATTTGTTCTGAGTGGAATGATCCACATAGAGACGCGTATCAATCAGCCAGTGACGACAGATGGATTGAGGTGTGCCTGACAATAACACCTGAACCATTTACAGCGTGAATCGTACAAAATTAATCATACAAGTGGGATTCATTTCGTAAAAGAATAACTTGAAAACATTTACTGCTGTATTTGTTGTATAAGGTCAGAATCGTCTGATTCTGCGCCCTCGTTGCGAGAGCGTGCTATCTTGGCAGTGTAAATTGTAAAAATCGTTAGATTGTGAACTGAGTATATTTTCCCAATATACCAAAGTTCCTTGTGTGTAAAAATAAACACGAGGCGCCATGCGATCACTGCGCGATCGTCTTGACTCCTCTAACCTAATCGTGAAATCGGTGCTTATTACTAAATATGAAAGGACAATAATGTATAAGTAAAAAATTTCTAAATGGATTTTAATGATTTTTTATATTTGTGCAAATGTATATTCGACCTAGAATTATTAGTGTTGTATTCTACCTTAAACGATCGTGTAGAACGAAAATTGACTATTCTAAAGTTTTTAAATGTAAGAATAAAGAATATAAAAACTGCTAAGGTATATAATGAATTCGAACGGTTATAGAACCAATACAAAGAGGAAGCGGTTTTGCTCACAAACACGCTCACGTATAAAGTTTTAATTTTTAAAACTAGGATACCTTTTTTCCATGCAATGTGTTCTCTATAGGTCTATCTCATCAAGTTAAATCCTTTCAATCTACATAAACCCTTACAAACTATTTGCTTTATGAGATATTATGTAGGGGCCATATCGTACCCTAAAAACTATACACAAAAACAAAACAAAATGCTTACGAAATTTCAACCTAAACTCGTAATATTAAAGCCGAATATTCATAAAAAGT
The DNA here is from genome assembly GCA_024363005.1 of Charaxes varanes. Classification (NCBI taxonomy): domain Eukaryota; kingdom Metazoa; phylum Arthropoda; class Insecta; order Lepidoptera; family Nymphalidae; genus Charaxes; species Charaxes varanes. Next base: position 12,780,746 of record JANCMC010043217.1, on the reverse strand, counting down.
ACATAAGAAAAGCAAACTACCAAGTTTTGGTAAAAGAATAATGATACAAAAAATTGTTGATAAAAACATTTTTTTCTTGACCCAAGTCTTGTATTGCTCCATATATCCATATATGTATCGATATCTTTTTAGCATAGAAGTATATCCTACCATATCTGTTAGTGTATATTCGCACCAGTAAATATGTTATAGTTAGTGAAATACTACGTACAAGTGCCTGATTGCCAATTGTTATTCTAATTAAAAATCAAGAGAGCAAAATGCGTAATCTACTTTTCTTTCAACTACATCGCTGTCTATTTCCATTTTTTAATCTTTTCTTGTTAAATAAGTGGTATCAAAGTTTTACAATTATATAGAAAGCGCTCCATTTGTTTTATTTTTCCGAATTTATTTGGTCGATTTTTATTTACAGCCAGTATCTTTTTGATCCAATGCATACATTTTATATGAAACTTAATGGGAAACATCTATGTTAAATTCATACGAAAAAAAAACTGCAGTAATGAAATTTCATACAACACTACTGCACAGTTTTGGTTCTAAGCAGTAAAGGCGTCCTTTACTTCTTTTGATTATGTAGTGAGAAATGGTAACGTTCCTGCGTAGTTGGAAGAAGAAGGTATTGCTCTTTAATTGATAGCGAAAGTTAACTTCACGCTAAAACTGAAGGTCTTAAATTAATAATGATATTGGATCTTCTTTTTTGTTCGAGGTGAAGCAACTCTGTGACATTTTTGATTAGTAAATATCTGCTGAAACGAATTAGAATTGTATACCGGAGGCGCTGTGTGTTTTTACCATCTTTGCAAAGTACCGTGAACAATTGATTTACAATTAAAGTAGAGCATAGAAATTAATGTAATAACAAATAGAAACTGCGTGAACTCAGCCGCGAAAAAACAAGGACCCTTGGAACGGAGTTGAACTTTGATCTTCACGCAAGTAGTAATGTATTTTACATAGTATCGTATATACTAGCAATAATTTGTGGCATTCTTGAAGAAGAAGCGATTGTCATCATGTTTAAATCTAAATGCAGTAAAACCGATATAACGACATCAATTACAGTTTTGGATCGGTTATAACAACTAAATGGCAAGGTCGAGGGCCAATTTTTATATACCTGTATAAACATATAGGTTATAACATCATCGGATAAAGCGACATACCGGTTAAAGCGACGATCTTCTATCGGAGTATTCTTCTATAACAACCGACTAACATCTTTTTCACTACTTTTTTTTCAAAAACCTGTATGCTAGTTATAGATCACCTTTTTTGTGTTAATTCTCATTATATGGCGATTATAAGATTATAAATAATATAAGATATTGCAAAGAAATGCCGCATTTCAACTTCTATATTACCCACTTTTTCGAATAATAAGGACAAAACTCCAAAATGATATATTAATAATTTTTAACACTAATAATAATAAAAAAAATGTGTATACTGCGGCCTTATTTTTAGGGTCTCTAGGGATTTAGGGTCTATGTCGTAATAACCGGGTATTTTATCTGTATATTAATAATAAGGAATGTAACCTCCAACGCTTGACGGTTACGGATTAGAAAACCATAAATTTCGTAAAGCAAAGTAGTTTAGTTTCTCATGCATGTCATGGATTTCCGCAAAGTAACGCCTGATTCTATCAATTATTAGACATTGTCCTGTCCAAACGGTGTTTAAAAAGACAGTCATTTTTAAGCATGCAAACCTTGTCCTGGCAATGAAGAAAACAGAAAAAAAGAATGATCGATTTTGGTGCAGTTGTTTAGAAGTTATGCGCCAACATACAATTCGGCGATTCATTTTTATTTATGTAGACGATGGCCTACAGTCTGATTTATACTTGATTACATCAATTGTACCTTTGTAGTTTCTAGAAATATGTGTGCATTACCTTTTATACTTCTATATGTATCTAAAAAATATTTTATAATATAATATTTAACAATACCTGTCCAATTAGAATACTACTATTTTCATTTTGAATATAGTTAATTGACTTTAAAAAATTACCGATACCGTTGAATTTAATAACAGTTGCAAAATGATTCTCTTTAAGATTTATTTGATAAATGGACGCTAAAAGCTTTATAATAGGCATCAATTAATCATTAATAAACATGATTCGGATTTACAGTTAGCTGTCCATTAAAGCGAGCCTTATCGCGTAAGGGCCCGCGCACACTAGACGTAAAATTGTTATTTTTTTAATTTTTATTTTTTTATAAAATTTTTACCATACAAATATTTTTTATTTTTATATAAAAAGTTGCAAACGGGTAATCGCCTCACTTGATTGACTACAGATGCTCTTGGACAATTGCTCTACCAGAATACTCGCAAATGTTTTTCCGAACAGCCGGTGTGTAGGAGTTAACAAGTTAGTTACCCTTCCTTCTGCTCGGAGGTTGTAGATTCGATTCCAGCCTCGAGTCTGGGCGTATATGCGTATAAGTATATATTTAAAAATATATATAGTAGTGCATCAGTAGGCTGATACATATAAAATAATAGGAACATACATAGGAACAGACGACCGTGTGTTTAAAACCGTATATATTTATGTAAGTAAATGTATGTATGTTTTATTGTATGTTGTACTCCATCCCAGCTATTTTTCACATTGACGCGTGGAGTCCCGTTTATTACAACAAAAGAAAGTCGTGAGTCTGCGCTGCTATAGACGGGTCGCCAATATGCGCTGGCTCTATACGAACGACACCAATGTAGTGCTCTCGGGTTACCTAATAAGTAATAACCGGATAATAAGTCTGCGTTCAGGTTCCTTAGAAACATCAAACGCACCGCCTTTATTCGTCCAATCTCACTAAAATGAACGGCGAAGCTTATCTCTACAGAGTTGTTCAGTTACGGGAGGCAATTTTGAAGCCCCTCTGGTGTAATAAGAAAATTATACGTCATATAACCAAGTGGTCAGGGTGTTCAATTATTGGGTAGTTTTTTAGAGGAACTAGGTGTTTTTCGCGACTTCGTCCGCATAAAATTGCGAGAGCCTTCAGACCTTCTTAATCTGGTCCTATTAAAAAGTGCTTTCTTAATGGATGTGTACTAACTGTAAACTACATACTTGCCAAATTTCATTTTTATATGTCTCGCAGTTTTTGAGATTTCGTGTAAGGTGACCTTTAAAACATAAGAAATAAAGGTTAAATTAAATTAAACTTAAAATCATCGAACTCACTTTTACTAAGTTAAATATATATTAATCAAATTGAAATTTAAAATATGTTTTATTTATAATGGCGTTTTACAAGATCTTATAAACCGGCATATATTTTTAAATCTCAAAATAATTATTTGCATATGCATTAGATTTCCTTATAATAACTTCATTAATCGTATGCATATTTGTATTTCCATTCGTTAGGCTAACTACTATATGAAATATATTTAAGATATTTAAACAGCTTCAAGATATGTTAAATCTTAGACACTTACCGGAGCAATTATGTTCCTTAGATCGGGATCGCCATGGATCTCAAAAACGTGATTTAAGAGCGGGAATCCAGGTGATGAATTCAACAGAAGTTACATTCATACATCATTATCATCATTTTCAGCCCTTGAGCTCACTGCTGGGCATAGGCCTCCCTGTTTCCGCCTCTTCCCCCCCTCCCTTGCCAATCTCATCCAGCCACCACCAGCCACTCTCCTTATAACTTCTGCCCATAGGGCCATGGTACGACCAGGATTTCTCCAATCCAATCTAGGCCACCTCTCAGTTAGGTTCGTAGACCACCTTCCACCACAGTGACTTTTATGTAGTCTTTAAAGCAAAAATCTTTGAACCTTCAAAGTACTTGTTCGTTTTTATCAGATGGTCTTTAGGGATGTTGGTCTCCCATGGAACTGTAAGCTCTACAAGTACAACTCGCTTTAGTGTCTTTGAGTATAGGAATATGTATGACTTGGGTGACCAGATATCTCGCGGATTTTGTAACGTTTTTACAAGTTATAAAACTAAAGTTTACGTATAATACTGAGCATTTCATAAGCTCTTTCACGATCCATTGAAGGCAAGTCGTGCGTGGTAATGTGCTACATAATACTTCACTCTGATGTGTTACACCAGATGCTATATCACGAGACTGCGGAGAGATAGGTTTTGCACGCTTCATAATGCATAGCGTTATTTGTGAGCTCACCTAATCAGTATCGAGGGATTTCGTGAACTAATAATATAAATCATCTCTTTCTATTGTATGGCACTTATTGACTTATTGATAAATGTAAATACACAATTAAGATAAAAGCTAAAATAATTGTGTTTTAAAACTTTTGAAACTTGGGAAGAATATTTAATTTATTTTGTGTGAGTAAAAACTGGTTTGAAAAGTATTTTCATAGAGATGTGGATCTGACACGATCACGTTTGAAACAGTAAACTTATCATGTTTTTTTTTTTATTATTTGTTTTATACAGCGGTGCGCTGTTTCCTATTGAAGATGGGTGTGTAATTCCGTATCGTTTATGTATAATTAACGAACAACTAAATATTAAGCTTCTTCTATGAGATGGCACTTAACGGCACTGGCGGCACGCATAGCTGAGAGCTCGTAATATTTAGAAAATATGAGACGTGCAGTCTGGATTTTCCAAGCCATTTATTATCATTTATAATATTTGGAAAACTTAATATAAGCAACTTATTACTCTGAATGTGTCGCCGACGAGGCCGTAGATTAATCTGTGGTTTTTTGAGTCGATCGCTAAGTTAAGCAGCCAAGTGATGAATCGGTGGACCCACTGTAACACTGGTTTTGAAATATGCGACCCCCTCCGGGTTTCAGAAGGTACGCAAAACTGTCGATATGTCTCCGAGGGATTAGTCGCGAGATTGTAGAGATCGTGGGAGTTCCGGGACGGCGGTTCGTGCCAAGATGAAATTTGACAGGGAGATAGTTTATATTCTAATTGCTGTCGCAATTTTATGCAGGTGAAATCAAGGGACACAGGTGGCACTTAATTCAAACGTACAAAGGACGGCCTTATCGCTATAGCCGTGTCATGTTCTTTAGAAGGTTCTCTGTAAGCATTTTGTGTTTAAAATTGCCTTGATGATAGACACATGGAGTCGACGTTCAAACGGGGTGTTTTCAGATTTAAATCATTATTTCCACCGTTTGACTATTGAGGTTCTATGACAGTTAACAAAAGCTCTGATTTCGACTATATATAAAGCTCGTATAAAGCGTGCATCGACTGATGTTATATTATATCATAGGATCGGACAGACAGCTGTCAACATAATATTTATGCAGATGGTTATCGGTGTTTGTCAAATGATAAAGTCAAAGTGCGATGTTTGTTCTGGCGCTTAACGCGGACAAACAGACACACCCACTATCTTGACTCAACGCTTTTTATGTATACACAAATTTATCAAAATCTATCGTTTTTATAAAACTATCTATGTTATTGGGATGAATAGTTTAGACTAGACGAATTCTATCAGCAAAAATTTTGATCGAGATGATGGCTGTAAATTTTGTCTTAACGTAATCTGCGCCATTAAAATGGGACTGTTGCTATAATTCCAAACAACGAATAGGCAAAAACACTGTGGGATTGCCGACGGAAGTGAAAACTTTGAACGTACAGAGGTGTCGGTAACGGTAACAGTGTCGTGTGTTCGATGGATTTTTCTCATCTCAAAAAATACCCAACAGCCTTAAGAAGTTTTCACTTAAATTACGCCCAAGCAATTATGAAAAAGTAAAAATCTCAATTATAAGAGAGAAATCACAGCGAAGCATGTTAAAAACCATCAGAACTGGTCCAAAATCAAAACGAAAACAATGCAATGGAATCTAGTTTAATTGAGTGTTCCCTTATTTACATGTCGGTTAAAGAATAATTTTTGTTATTTATCTTAATATGTAAAAATTGACTGTACAAATAAGTGACAGTCATCCTAATCCTAAACCTAAACCGAAGTGAAATTTTGTGAGTATTTTTTTTATGTTACAAGGGGGCAGACGAGCAGGCAGCAGGCACCGAAGTGCCTACCGGCGCCCATGGACATCTGGCATGCCCACCGTGCTCACCACGGTGGTTCCGCCCCTGGATGTAATAGACTAACACAGCACCCTGTATCATAGTCATGTGCACCATTAACAGGAGTGGGCGCGCCGGCCGCGCTCCATCGCCTCTCTCAACACCGAGATGACGGACACGCACTCTGTGACCGAAGTGACGGATAGGTCGCACGCCAGAATGTTCCACATCAAGGTTTCTAATATTCACACTTAACATTCATTTCCTTATTGTGTTTTTGGTGAAGGTTTACTAGTTTTATGATGTTTTAATTAGTCTTTATTAGGTTTTAAAATGTATTCTTAATTAAATTCATATTATAAACATCCTGTATCAAACTTACCAAAGCACACTTGTTATAATTTAAAAGAAGGTAGGTACTTGCTCCTGAGGCACCGTTATCTAGTTCGGGAGGTAGGACTACAGTTTCTTTAGCAATTTATTTGCCAAAAAAATATTAAAAAATGTATTTTGTAATCCCTCTTATAACACGGCACTCTTATAACGAATTAATATTATTCTAGAATATATACTTCTTATCATAAAAATCTAAACAGTTCCGTTTGTTTGGCATATCTTCCTAAATAAACACATTTTTCTGATAATCCTTACAAAATATAAACTTGCAAGGTGTTTCGATTTTTCTGATGAGAAGTATATAATATTATTAAGTATATAACATTAAATATAATGTTAACAACGAAAGTGCATAATAACGCACTTTCGTTGTCGTACAAGCGCGTTGTACGAGAATAATCCTACAAAGCGTCTTCCTATAGCGTGGAGTAAGTATACCGTGTTATAAGGGGATTGTTTGTTTTGTTTAAGTCAAGTTAAATTTTCAAGGAACGGATAAACACAAAAAATGACTCGAAAATAATTCCATAGTAAAATTTATTTACGGCTTTCTTGATTTTACTTTACTTTATTAATCCTTTAGAAGCATCCTCCACCGCCTCCGATGATGAAAGAGCGCCTTGAAACGGAGGAACACGAGACACTGATGGAGAGTCTGGAACCTATTCCAGAAGCCCCCATAAGGCCAGCGAGGTAAGGAAAATTAGACGCTAGTACTAGAGTATGTAAGGTCTAAATATGCACGCTCCTCCAAAGTGTTCTTCTATATGCAAAACGGCGTGTAGACGCAAACACGCGAGCTTGTCAATATCATTGGCTTACAGCGCGTGGTTGCGTTTGAGTTTATAATAAAAACGCTTCACAAGCAAGCATTTCAATTAATGTGTTATCTTGGTCTGTCATTATCCAATATCCTTTGAAATTAAAATAGACGGTCTAATAAATGAGTACAGTGATGCCCCCTATAACACGATACTCTTATAACGTATTAATATTATTGTATAATATATAATATAAATAATATATTATGCTTCAATAATACGGCAATTCGGGGTCGTATAAAGTGCGTTGTACGAGAATACTCCTACAACGCATTTTCCTATAACGCTCAATAAATCTACCTTATTATAGCCTCCTATATATGTAAATCCCCCGATTACAGTATCTAAATTGTAAAGTTTTCATTATGTTATGTACTTAAAGGTTCTTATGTAGAAACGATCTGAAAAAAGGTCTATTCTTTAATTAACTTGATCGTTCTTTCGTTAACTATATCCGTTCGAAAAGAGAAAGACTGTTTTTTTATCTTTACTATTGTTATTCTCACCTGAGTGACGAAAACAACGGCAGCAACCCATTTTAATATTGATTTTAGAAAACCGGAGATAACCTCTCACGTCGTTGACGACGTGTTCCTCCGGACCATCACCGAAAAGAAAACGATCGAAGACATCGAGCGTCACAAACGTTTGGTCACCGAGTACCGCCAGGTGCCCGCGCCGCCGCCACAGTTCGACGTCACTATTCGAAACCACACCTTGCCAGAAGCACAATGGGAGAACTTCTCGGATATAAGCAGCGCGTCCGGAATGACATTGACACCCAAAATGGAAAGGGTACCGTTGTCTCTGCCGCCTCAGAAGTATATTGGTGAGTTGCTTAGGTCATTTGTTACAGCCATAACGCTTTATAAATTACTAAGAAAGCTACGAGTGCAAGTACGCAGTAGCGTTATTCTTGACATCTTCTTCTTAGCGTTATTCCGGTCTGGTCTGCAATCTAAGCGGACCCTGGTGGTCCACTTAGATTGCAGACCATGTACTTGTGGGGCGAGTTAGGATGACCCACTGCCGTCTGACTTCATCCCCGAAACACCCCCGGATCAGAATGCAGGGTCATGGCCCACTACGCCAACGGGCCAGCCGAAAGTCGAATATATACTACTCTGGTATATGTACTAATCGAGAAAATATTTTTTTTTAGAAACAAATAAATACAACAAACAAAAAAAGATTTGGCGAAATCGACCCAGCCGTCCACGCGTGATGCCGAGACCAAGGGAAACTGGGATTAATTTTTATACATATAGGTTATTTGTTCTAGTAAATCTCTAATTCTGAAAAGCAAGCTTCAATTTACCACTTAAGACTCCCATATGCTTTATTAAAAACTTATATTTCTAACTGTGGCATACAAAAGTTTACTTTCAAAGAAATACTCAATCATACATAGGAAGGCTTAAATGTTTCTTAGAAAGTAAACTGCAACAAGTACTTTATTTAACTAACTCAAGGATCAAATGTCTTAAAATAATATTGGATATTTTTTCTCATTTCTAAGAAAACTAGAGTGCCACATCTCGAGGAGTTGGCTCTCAAAACTATCCGTTACACAACTTGTCTGGTCTCGTCATAATATTGGAGAAATTCTCAGAAATTGTAGCAAAACACTGGTAGCTGGTAACAATAATAGAGCCTGTTAGGAAAGCGATCGGAAACCCGATTACGGGGCGGGCGTATGAATATTCATTTTCAAGATGCTCAAATCCAGACAGCGTTTGCAGTTTACCTACAAATTTAGTACAATTGTTCTAACGGCCGTTTAACTCTACATAGCTCTATATCTCTATTCTATACCATTAGTATAATTTATATAAGTAACTTATGTACTATCGATACCTCTCACACGAGTTGTTGTAACCCCAATTTTTCAGCTTTGCAGTAGAGTGTAGACAGACACCACCTAAGTAGATAAACACCTGAATTGTAATATAACAGTCACTTTTTAATATATTATTGTATACAGACTTATTCAGACGATCCATGACCAAGACCACTCGGTCAGGAGTGCACGACTGAGAAGAAGAAGAAGAAGAATACAGTAATGTAATCTTCATTATTGTATGTATAATTGTATATACAAATGTATTATATAATGACGTTTTTATATCAATATATACGTTAGTGACGCTCTACTGTTAAGTTGGGAATTTGGCATTACACCAATTTACGTGGGAGGTATCGTTATCTACTTTAAAGTAACTACACATAATTGTAAAAAAGAATATATGCTAAAAATTATCAGCAAAACATTTTTTTAATATTTAATAATTGTAACAAAACACATCACGTTTTATGCAAATAATTGTAACAATTATCACTAGCTGTACACTTAGTAGTATGAAAAATATATCGTAGCCGATTCTCAGACCTACTGAGTATGCATATAAAATTTCATAAAAATCGGTCAAGCCGTTTCGGGGGAGTATGGTAAGTAATATTGTGACACGAGAATTTTATATATAAGATTATTAACCACTAAATGAATTATTATGAAATTTTGATATACCATAAAAAAGACATCCTTTTTCCTAGAGATTGGTAGAGTAAATGCGAGAAATACATAGTTAAATATAAATACATAAGTCGTTTTTCCTATTGTTTGATCGACATTTTCTATAAACAAACTTTATTATGAAAAGTTTTTTAATATTCTAAACGTTATTAATTTATAATTTAGTAAGATGGTACCTACATATTTATAATGCTCGGGATATTGTAGCTTTAAGAATTGGATGGATCTCCATCGATAATCTAGTTGTACCGATATATAATATAATATTTTACCTGGTGAGAAAATTGCACTTAGCGCCGTGCTAGAGAAATGGGCGCATAATCTCAAACCTATTATGTTGGTTTATCGAGGCGAAGAAAATGACATCGTGTGATTACAAAGCTTTGTAGATAAGAAACAACAGTTTTCGGATAGGTTATGTGAATATATGAAAAACAGGTGAAACTGAAATTTTTCTTGTTAGTGATAATAGAAATTACCGACATGGAAGTATAAACTTCTTGAGAAGGTCGTGGCTTAATAAGTTATCGGCATTTGAGTCGAACGTTAAGTTAGCTCTTGCTGTGACCAACTGATAGATAGGTCACGTATTTTAACACTGGTTTATATTTAATATCCGACCTCCTCCGTGTTTCGGAAGGTACGTAAAACACTTGGACCCGATTAATGTCACAGAGTGATACGATCTTTTTAAAAAATACAAAGAGCAGTAAAAAATTCATATTTCAATGTGGTTTTATTGAGGCGGAGTAAAAAGACGGATTGTTTACTGGTTTACGGCGTACACTAGTGTCGGCCTCCTTTTAGTACTTAAGGTTGTTTCTAATTGCGGTACGGTACGTTATTATACGACGCTACCTGATCCAGATGTTATATTGTGCTTGTAAATACAGTCCGGGAAGATAAGAAAAGATCGGTGTTTTATTGCCCCGTCAATATAACCCAGTCAAACCACCTATTGGTCTTGGTCACTTTTTGAAAAGTCCCCGTACAAATAGAGTTTCGGAATTGAATTCTTGATTATGGAAAAATAGCTTCGTTATACCTGCTCCAAGGAATTTTATGCAACAATCCCGATATCGAGTAGTGAAGCTGCAAAGACGTGTTGTATGCCGCTAAGAAGAGAAGATATCGCCCAGCGATTACAAATATCAAATTTAATCCTGAAATATTGGCAATATTTTTTTAATAATTTACCATATTCATAATTTAAAGGAGGTCGTGGATTAATCAGTGGTCAGCATTTGAGTCGATCGCTAGGTTAAACAGCTATTGCTGCGACCTGGCGATAGATGGATGACCCATTCTAGCACTGGTTTATCTGGTTCATCTTACCTCCTCCGTGTTTCGGAAGGCATGTGAAATTAATTACCCCCGATTCATATCACTAAGTGATATAAGTCGTGAGATTGTAGAGATCGTGGGAGTTCCGGGGATGACGTATATTTTTCATAGTCCCATATTTTTTATTTTAGATTCTTTCTTTGAATTATTTTAAAAAGAAAAACGTGTTATGCTCTGATCAAATTTATAACTAGCTTAGTATCAAATTATGAGCTATTATCTCAAAAAAAAAAATAAAGAAAACTATTATTTTTTTTCAATTGAAAAAAATAGTTTGCATAAACTTTTATGTATAATTTTTCTTTCACGGTTATTGAAAATTCCATATAACAAAAAGTTACATAAAGATCTTATGCAAATCTATACTAACTTATAAAGCTGAAGAGTTGGTTTGTTTAGTTAAACGGAATAATCTCAGGAACTACTGGTCGGATTAGAAAAAATCTTTCAGTGTTAGATAGCCCATTTATTGAGGAAGGCGGCTATAACATATTTAGCCAACTTTACGAGCGCAGCTAGTATGAATATTGAATATTTAATAAATATATAGGACTATATGACACATGGGCATCTGTCCCTAAGGTAGACAACTTAATGCCTGTGTTATAGGTAACAGGCGCCTGCTATACACAATTTTTTTTTCTTGATATATATAAATACATACATATAAATATACACCCAGACTCGAGGTGGGAATCGAACCCACGACCTCGGAGCGGAAGGCAGGGTCACTGGCCCACTGCGCCAACGGGCCAGTCAAAAGTATTACATAGGACTTACCGTAAAAGAAGGGTACCATCTTCGGAAGAAAGAAATGATGATCAGGCGAGTATGAGCTCAAAAATATGTAGATATAAGTCATTGGCAGCGATTTAGAAAATAAGTTAGATAAGTAGAACCAGAAAAACCTGTCGGAAATAGATATGTTTTAGAGTACGCTTTGAATTATGACTTATTATGAAAATATCTCGATTTTTAATTAAATAAAACTGTGAATTAATTACGACTAAAAAACTGTAGATTAATTTTGAATAAAAAACTGTAGACTAATTATGAATAAATAACTGTGGATTAATTACGACTAAAACCTGTAGATTAATTATGAATAAAAAACTCTAGCTTAATTATGAATAAATAACTGTAGACAAATTATGAATAAAAAACTGTAGATTAATTATGAATAAAAAACTGTAGATTAATTATGAATAAAAACCTGATTAAATCGTTCTGCTGTCTACATAACAGCTCCGTTTTGCACGGCGAGGATGTGTACGCTCTATAAAAGGAGAGCTTTTCCATGAATGTAGCTGGTATTATGGGCCTACTTGTATGATCTATTTGCTGAAAAGTATAGAAATAATATAAGAAAGAAAGAAAGAAAGAAAGAAAGACAGACAGAAAGAAAGAAAGAAAGAGAACGTTTATTACATTTTCACAACGTTTATACAATTCATTAAGCCTAGTTTATCTTAACTGGAAATCGATCCCGGCTGGTCGAAAACCCACAAACCTTTTTGAACATTAACGACATATATTGCAGAGATTATATAATTTTAGACTAATTATTCTGAAGCTCCCAGCTAAAATAATTATAACACCAACAAATTTTATTGATAAATCATCAGTTATAAAATCTAAATAAAAAATATAAAGTCAATAATATTGTCCAATACTTGGTATTGCGCAAAATAATAGACAGTCTAGGCTACGCCTTAGTAGTATTCTAACATTTGAATCTGTAGTATGACGCTGTCTTTAGATATTTTTTTAAGTGTGTCCATAGACAAGATAAAGAGTAAAATAAAATTAGAGTTGTTATAATGCCGGAGCCAGATATAGCTTCATTTGAATAATCATTTCAATGATCATGTAGTGTAACTGTACAATGTTTTGTAGTACTTTGTGGACTTCAAGGTCAAAAATGTACAAAGACTTTGCTAAGCTATGTCAGGCTCCGGTATAACTCAATCGTGTCCCCTAATATTATGAAATTACATCGATTATTGATACCGTACGTCAATTGAGTCCCAGAGGTTTGGTTTTGTAAGCGGCTCCGGGCTCGTTAAAACCGCATTAGAATTGATTGTCACTACGAACAGACGTCGGCTATCAAAATGAAGATCTTTGGCTATTATATTGAGGTCATGACGTTAAAGTATTGTTTTTTTCAACGATATTAATAGATATTAAATTAGCAATTTGGTCTTACTTTTTAAAGGGCTAAAATAGCAAGTAAGAAAGAAAAATTAGTGTTATACCGGAGCCAGACATAGCTTCATTTGTTTGATCATTTTAATGATCATGAAGTGTGGCCGGGGACTTTGTGTAACTTTACAAAGTTTTGTAGTACTTTGTAGACTTCAAGGTCAAAAATGTAGAAACACTTTGAGCTATGTCTGGCTCTATTAAGGAGTATTATTTATTATTATGTTGCCTCTACTGTGTTTAAATTGCGATGGTCTGTATTAAAACTGTAACAATGGATACCCGTTTAAATTGTTTACAAACACGAAGGTGAATGAATGGAAACACTAATACGAATATGAATGAATGAACTTTGATTGTTACCGTGAAATCCAAAGTTTAGAAAACATACGCAGAATGTAGGTTAGAATTGCGCGCGGTCTTTGCAACTGCTGCTACTATGTCCTTAAAAAAATACAACAAAGATTATAAACTGACCATAAATTATTATTTTTTTGTACATTTGAAATGGTTTTGTTTTATTGCCGTTAAGCAACAAGTATTTTTAATGACACATTCGAACTTTTTTTTATCCTGAACTTGTTTCGGATTGTATTATGGTTATTGAAAACATTTGTCAAAGTTAGTATACATAGCGGTAATGCAGTCAAGTGTGGTCGTATTTTCTTAAAGTCTTATATAAACATAGTCAGGGCGAAGTATCTAGTAAGAAAACTGTTGAGAATAATGAGATAAAATGTAAATTGTGTAAAATGTAAACAGATGTAATATGTAAAAGATGCGGCGGCGTGAAACATGTAATAGGCTAGAGGTAGATTTTTAATAAACGGTCATCTATACCAATAAATAAAGTTTGTTTGTGTAAAGGCGTTAATCTCAGGAACTACTGGTCTGATTTGAATAATTCTTACAGTGTTAGATAGCCTGCTTATCGGGGAAGGCTATAAGCACAAAATATGTCATCTCGCTAAAATTTTTCTGCTAATTTTTCGTGGACGTAGTCGCGGGTAACAGCTAGTAGTAGATATTTATTTTTATTATAAAGTTAGTATCCCAATTCAAATTTAGTGACGTAAAATCGTAAACCAGTTCTCGAAGTTGTATTTCATATTCAAGGATAAAAATCTTAAACTATCGAAAATTTAAAGACGTTGTAAAATTTAAATTGGTTTCCAATTAAATGCATTTCAAATTGTCTGTATGTTAATAGGGCCGGTTCGGCAAATTTATTAAGGTAAAGGTATTATAAACAATATCTATTTTTTTTTTTGAGCATTTATTTATATATTTATAAACTATCTACAAAGTTAAATACAATAGTTATTATATTGTATTACAATGCCATAACATTATTAAAAAAACTAAATCTAATTATTTATTTTTCTTACTATTTATTTTACTTTTTAGTTTAATTTATTTATTTAAAAAAAAGGTTCACTAGCAATTGTGGATGGATAATTTGGACATGCGTAATAAGAGTTGTTAACTAATTGTACAACTATATTAAGGTAAACACCACATCCAAAAGTTAGTAACAAAAGTAAATTTAGTTAGTGACTATATAGAAGACTAGCTGTGCCCGCGGCTTCGTCCGCGTAAAATTATGTAAAAAGAATATTCAATTTTATCGTGATGATGTATAGCCTATAGCCTTCCTCGATAAATGGGCTATCTAACACTGAAAATTTTAATAGCCGATATTCCATCTATCTAAAAATTGTGGCCGATTTTATCGTTTAACTTTGATCGAAACTAAAAATAAAACGAACTTTCGATTAGTTAAAACATTTACACACATACGTGTCGTTATTAAAGACATTTACAAAAAAAAAACTGTAAACTTACAAATTACACACTTTACGATGTAAAAATACTCTAATAATACATTAAATGTTTTATATGGTAACACTTTTATCTCACGTTCAAAAAACAAATAAAAATAACAAAGTGTGTACGTAAAGTTGTGTCCACGTCATATCTCAAAACTCACGTTTAATTTCTTTATTTTATTGCATTAAAGAGATAGGTATCGTGCAATCAGACAAAATTGGACCTATAGATAAGTCAATAGTTCAGATGCGTACTGATAACCGTGTTTGATCCCTGTCGTTACTGGGCGCCCAATTTTTATGCTTAGCTGAAGAGTAGGCAAGAATATTTACTCATATGGTACTTATAGTACTCCTAGTATTCTGAAAAAATTACACTTGTGAAATAAGTGACCTTATTCAATAAAATTTCGATAATTCACACATAGATGTAGTGTCAAAAAATTAAATATCTGCCCTCTCATACTTTTAAGCTTAATTTGGGCGACGCGAGGAGTAAGGCGTGCCTGAAGTATGCCTGGGGCGAAGCTAAATAAATGAAAAAACTAGAGATATCTTGGGACGCTCGGTATACGTATTAATATCAATAGTTACACGTACGAACACCTATTGTTGTTACAATAAAATAGGACTAGGAGTACCAATAATTCAAGGCCGGACAAAACACACACATTCACATTAGCATATAGTTTATGAATCGTCCTACTTATTACTTCCACGATAAAACTAAAAACGCAACAATTTTTATAAATGTTAGTCCAATATTTACTAGTTTCAAATAAATAATATTTACTACATAAAATTAATAGTTTTTTATGTCGCATTAAATAAATAATGTTACATATAAATCAACATATAATTTATTAAATAAATAATTTACGACTAATAAAATCATATCTACTTTAAAAGTGCTACTGGCACTAATCCTTAGAAATTAAAAAGACGCTTTAGTCTTTGTTCAGACACGACGTGAGTGTTTAGACGGCGGTGATTATTAAGCGGTCCATATAAATAAAAACCCACCCTATTTCGAAACCGCGCGGTTCCCGCCTTGTCTGAACAAAGGCAGGCTGTCTTGTGTAAGCTCTGCGCTTGTGAGGGGTTACAATAATAAAATAAAATATTTTCGTTAGGTTTTGTATATACATAACGACGTGTATATAAAACTTAAAGAAAATATTTCATAAAAATTGCTAACGTTATCTTTTTATACAAAGAGGAAAAATTTATGGCCGTTTATCTGTAAAGCTTTCGATATTTCATCTATTTAAATGAGAGTTTTATGGAAAATAATTTCACATTATCCCATTTGTTATGGATAGCCCAAAAGAAACATCTGAATTTTTTATTATAACCACAAGTCTGCTTAAAAAGGGCATTATACAAAGTTTCACTTGATTAGCACCACACCTATAGAATGAGTATATTCAATCTAATAGCATTATTTTCTAATTAATTAAATATGAAACTGAAAATCAAAAGAAACATTTCATAAAACTTTGTATAAATATGCAAAATGTAACACTTAAAATTAAATAAAACTTTTAAATAAAAAGTTTCCATAAATATATTATTTTTTCTAACTAATAATTTATGACAATTTTAATTCAAACTAAAACAAAATCATAAATAAGATCAGGCAACTTCATCCAAATTCTCTCAAACCCTAAAAAGTCCTACGTGCAATGTAGTGGGCTGTTGAACATCTTTTATACCATGCAAAGGAATATACCAAATAACTTGCTGTAGAATTTATGAATATAATAATATTATTATATATTTAACATTGTAAACTATACAATATTAAAAAAAATATATATATTAACAAATCATATGCTACGTCGCAACCGAATTTTTTCAATGACCGATGGATCCTCATGTGCAATAATTAAAATATTACTAGGCACAAACTTATTGGACAGCTTTAAAAGTATAATATATTTTAATAAAGAAAAAAAATGGAAGCCTTCAGGCAAATAACAAAAGAACCACACAACAGTCACGTTCATGTATGATTGGAATAAAATACACATTTTTATTCAAATGCATCCGTATAAAATTAAGTCATGTAAATTATGTAGTGTATAAGCATTGTAGAGATCGTGGGGGTTCCGAGGATGACGTCAGATGGCAATCGGTCACCTTAACTCGCCCCACAGCCAAATCCTCTACAATCTAAGGCGGACACAGATACTTAACCGGGATAACGCTAGGAAGAAGAAGAATCAATAAGGTTAATAAAGTTTGTTAAAAATATTTTGAATAGCTCTTCAAATGGTGATATGCAACGTGTAAGATGTTCTTATATACTTACTAGCTGTACCAGTGACTTCATTCACGTTTTTAAAATTAGTAAAAAAAAAGGTTCAATTTTATCGTGATGTTATATAGCCTTCCTCGATAAATGGGCTATCTAAAACTGAAAGAATTTTTTCAAATCGGACCAGTACTTCCTGAGATTAGAGCGTTCAAGCAAGCAAACATACAAACCCTTCTGCTTTATATATTGGTATTGCTTTTCAGATTTTTGAAGAAATATCTATATATTTATTGCGCCCAAATAGCTTAAACAAACTTTTATTTATTTATAAGATTGCTATCAAAACTTATTATGTCAATGAAAATTTTTAGTCTAACTGCTCTTTTTGATTCATTCCTTGAATTTTGTAGCGATAGTAACAATAGTGCTAAAACAGGTATTTATACAATGTCAGATAAATAATCTTACTACTTGTATTGCTAACATTGTAAACGTTGTATTTTCATTGTACAATTTAATAATATGTGTATGAATAAGTGAGATCATATTACTCCTGGGTACATACAATCGTTTAATCAAAGAGAAGATTATAAATAACGTTGCATCCATTCCGACATATAAAAGGAAACGCGACTAATTGTCGCCAGCGACTAATTAGGAGTTATTGCCTTTGTTCACTTAACAAACAGTGTCGTTAGCTAATTTACTAGCAGGAAACGGCGATAAAGTCTTGCTCTTTCCATGGATTGAAATGGAAAAAAAATTAAAACGGTTTAAAAAAAAAATAGGAAGGACTATATATAGATAAATGTTATTTGCTATTTTATTATAGCAGTGATTTTATACATTTATTGCATTACATCAGTCTTAGACGTTTAAATAACATAGTGAATAAGTTAGCAAACTAACGAAGTTGTTAAAAAAGATGGTGTTACGCTTGATTAAGGTGTTTGTCATTACTAATAGTTGTTTACTTTATATTCTTTATTGATAATTTGTTAACTACAATGTATCACAGTTTCTTTTAACTAGCACACGAATAAGGGTCCTAACTCATTTGTACCAAATGTAACAGTTTCTTAAAATAAATAAATAAAATAATAAATAAAATAAATTCTATGCATGTATTAAATATAAAACTCCGGTGAAATATACACGTTAAGGCTAAATAAAAAGGTTCCCCCAAAAGTGTAGTAGTCTTTCCCCCGAATTAGCAACCTTTGTGGCGAAGTAAAAGATGTGAAAGTCTAGCTTTAAAAGCTTTGGGTGGGAGCCAAGAATGTTAAACCTCAGGTAAGCCACGGAACCGCATATAACTTTAATACATAGAGTGTACATAAAGTAAATGTCTTACTAAGAATGCACTGTAAAGTCAGTTTACTATGAGTGATTTTGTTTAAAATACCCTCAATATATACATTCAATAATAGTGTCTCAGAAATTTTTGCTTATCAAAAGTCCATCCAGTGTAGACTTCACTGGATAGACTTCGCACACTATCATTGTGTCACGGACAGATGATACAGGAAGGGAATGGCGGCTTCTTCGATCGTGGAC
Source organism: Charaxes varanes (assembly GCA_024363005.1). Taxonomy (NCBI): domain Eukaryota; kingdom Metazoa; phylum Arthropoda; class Insecta; order Lepidoptera; family Nymphalidae; genus Charaxes; species Charaxes varanes. The sequence continues at coordinate 12,761,770 of JANCMC010043217.1, read as the reverse complement.
GCCGTCGGACGGACTGATCCTGGCTGGCACTAGTACGTAGCATAGCGAGCAAGATAGGCACGTCTTGTTAGAAAGAGACGGCGGTAGTACTATCTCGCTCGCGTAGACACCAAATGTTACTTGTGTAGGGTGCGTACTAGTGTCGGCCCCCATTTAGTAGACAATCTTATGCCAAATTGTAAGACGGCACGTTCCCATGACGTAGTGATTGATCCGTTGTAAATAAAAGTGCTTTGTAAATACAGTCTGCGAGAATAATATTGAACAGTTGGTGTTATTATTGGTCCCCGTCAATATAACTCGGAAAAGGCGCCAACGTGTCCGTTACATATTGGATGTAAAGAGTTAGAAATCAAAGTAAAAGTTGCTTACATTTAGTCATACAGATGAAAATTAGTATGGGATTTGACTACATCTTTTCGATCGAGACTCGGAGGACCTAGCAAAGACTTTCGAACCGAATTAAGTCGACGAGTCGACTTTACATATAGGATATAATATTCGAGCTAGGCCCTGCCATACAATGGCGTGCAATTGTTAGTCAGAATACAAAAAGAAAAGGACAACTAAAAATGTTCTGTGAAAACGATACAATGTCTATATCAAAATTAATAATCAATAATGTAGGTTTCATTTCAAGTAAATTCAATTAACATGTAGTCATTTGCAGGAATATACTGCGAAGACGTACCTTTTTGAGGCTTCACACTTAATAGAGTAATTTAACTAAGTTAGCCTTATTAAGTTTCATTAATTTTTGATTATTGTTTTCGTTTTGTGTATTGTGATGTCACAAATCAATTTCTTCAATTTCATTTCGACATTTTTGTTTATAAAAACTTGGATGATCTAAGAAATTGACAAAGAGTAAAATGAAAATAAAAGTACGTATAACGGCCGCAATGCCGATAAAAGAAATAAAGTGTAACCATAAAATTTTGTCAATTCTACAAATGAACCGTGAAAATTCATGGTGTCATGGTTTCTACGATAAGTGTAAGTTTCAAATTACACTCAATAGCATGTACTTAAAGAAATTTGAGTTTCTTACGAGCCAACACCTCGCCGCAGACAAAAAATGCATACAAACCACAGAGTAAAACGGTCAGATTGTATAAAAATCAAACAAGTAGAGCTCACCACACTACCGCATGCGTTACCGCAAAAAAATTGTAATAAATACACAAACGCTAGGGTTGATACCATTTAGTTTCAGAAATTTTCCTATTTGAAAGAACGTTTTTGTTTTTAACGGTTTAATTGGCATGATGACGTCTTATAAATCGATGAACCCTAGCTGCATGCACGACAAAGCATGACTCATTATCACGTTCCGCCTGAGCCGATCGTGCAAATGAAAACGCGGAACAAGCGATACGACGGAACAAGAGCACGATGGACTTAAGTATTTTCCCTTATTACGTAAAATTATCATTAATTTTTTTAACGGTTTCAAAATTTGTATTTTATATTATTAAAAGTAGATAATATTATAGAGTATTAAACATACTTACATACGCGTAATATTCTTGTCCCTGCAAGTAGAATTTAAAGCTTCTGCTAGGCGTAGTAGGTGCGAAAAATCCCAGCTTAATAAGAGTATGGCCAAGGGGTAAATTATTGCCACTTAATTTTGCCAGACACGAATTACATTAATTATAAAATTTGTTTTTGAAGTGATCACTTCTTATGGGAGGGCAAACTGCTGCGTTACGTAACGCGTAACAGCGCCAGTGTGACTAGCGGCAGCAGCGGCATCGCAGGCAGACTCATACTCTCCCACTCTAATCCACAGAGATAGCCATTCAACTTTTTTATATTATTTTGTACAACGCGGTTATTTTTATAATTTTTTTTTAATATTTTAATTTAAAATCGCTAACCCTAGGCTACTTGTTAAACGGGAGTGAATTTTAAATGATCGGCGAGATGAATGAAAGTTAAAAGAAATGTAATGGACGCCATTTTTGTAATGAAGGCGGACCTATAAACTGGTTGGTCGCTTGAATATTTACATTTTGTTAATTATCGCACTCTGGTAATTAAAATAATAATTCGATGAAATTTCTCGACAGGACACTATGAACGTTTGGACTGTAAGCCCGTGCACAGTTAACCTGAAAGGTATACGGTTAAATTACAGACCCTCATTCTTTATGTTTTTTCAATCAATTAATCCTCTAGCCGTGTTCGGCTACAGCAACTGCTTCGGGACACTGTTGGGTGGGAGAGCCACGATGTTCGACTCTAAGGTGTACTTTACACGTGCGCTCTCATAGAACGCACGTAAGCACACCGTCCACCTTAATTATATGGGATGGCTGCAGGTGGCCGGGACTTGAGTTCGTTCCTTTTTTGGTCCAGGAGTGATCTCCGCTCTTTTTCAAAATCGCTTACATCTATGTAAGTAATTTCTGGCCACGCGCTTCGCCTTATGCCCTTTACTACATATTTAATATACTTAGTTCTATATGTACTACATTTAACACTTTTTTGTTATCTTTAATCTACTCTGTACACTATATGTTATATTTACATATGGAAACATGTCTTGTACCAGGATCCGCTTAAATTGCAGATGATGTGGCTGTGGGGCGAGTTAAGACGAACGAAGAGTCTACCGTCTGACGTCATTCCAGGAACCCCCACAATCTCTACAACTGCACGACTAATAGAATTAAACAAGGTTTTATATATAACACTAAAGGAGAATAATCTAAAAAAATGCGAACCGCGAAAATGTTGAGAGCAACTAATGAAAGAATTAGTTAATATGTATAACATAAATATGTCAAATTTAAATTATTGATTTATCAATATTCTTTTATGGGGTGTCAATTTTAAATTAAATTCAAGTTTTTGGGGTTGCAACACTTGGCGTTCGGCTGCCATCTTGGAAATGGGGGTTCAAATGGTTTTTATGGTTTATCTGACGAGCTATAATAGGTCGCACACAAAAAAATATCAGCTTTTGTTGCATATAAGGTTTCTACAACTTTTGTTTAGTAAATTTAGTCGAAAACCAAAAATAAAAAAGTTATAAGCAAAAATTCATGAAAATTTGAAACAAAAATTTTTATTGTATAGTATAATCATCACGGCTATTTTCTTTTACTAATCCTGAAAAACCATACTCAAACAGGTGTCTTACTTGAATATCATTTTCAGACGAAGAAATCCTTAAGATGAAGGGTATTAATAGTTCGAAAGGCGCAGGTTTTGAGGTGCCCTGGCTTTATTTTTAACTAGTTTTCCTGAGGTTTGTCAAAGCCCCTACCATTTATAATAAACCGCTCTGTAAGGACTGGTGTCTATCCATAGTGCTGGAAAGAAGCATTTGGTTATAACTCTTCATAAAAATGGTGACCGGATTGTAATTAGTAATTATAGACTTCTATCTATTTTATCGGTATTTGCAAAATTTTTTGAAATTCTTCTATATCCAGTCTTCTTTTCTCAGCTTAAGACAACCCTTGCTCCGGAACAGCACGAGTTCTTGAAAGCTAAACCTACCGCGACTAACCTTACTTCCTATAATATTAATAATTAAGTGGTCACTTATTAAAAATTACATTACATTACTATTAATTAGGAATAGCTTAGTACTTAGCTGAAGGACACTCGTGAGTTAAGTCATTCTATTATCTTTATTGTGATTTGTTATTTTTATTGTATGATGGATTCCCTTTTAAGTGGGTATCGTACAGTATTTATTGTTTAACTTTGGTGATTTATTTTGTGACATTTATTTATTACTGGCTATTCTTAATTTGTAATTAATATGATGTATTTGGATTAAAAGAATGGCCACGACCAAGAAATTGCTGGTTCTTTCTCGAATGGCTTAGCTTTCAGAACCAGTGGTAGATTTTGACTGAATAAATACTCTATCAATGAATTATTTTGTTTTTAATTAAATCTGCCTTCTTGCTAGTAGAGAAGAAAATAATGAGAACTAATTAGGCCAGTATAGTTAAAAACATCTTTTATACAATTATAATTTCCTACTCTTTTAAATTCCCACACGCGCTATACAGACGAGGCATATGGCGACTATTTGTGCATTCATAGTGTAGGTTCCAAAATATATTCTTTAATTGACTATGTTAGTGATTTTGTTAAATAAGCATTATCCATTCTCATTTTTAATATGCCGCGGGGCGAACTGATCGTGGTCGGTTTTGAAGCCGAGCTTCAAAGGACCAGTGTCCGACGTCCCACGCGCTGTTGGGTTGGTTGTTGATTTTAAATTGGTTCGCGCGACAACGCGCAGAAAGGATGGCGCAAAATGCCGTGCCCGATATAATTGTACTGGTACGCTATTTTGAAGTGACGCGTAATGTCACTTTGTTCTGTTTAGTAACAAAAGTTTTTGATAAACGTTTCATGTTGTTTACGACTTATTTTATAATATTTATAGTTCAAAACGATAAAGAGGAACTTATTCAGGTTTGTTACTACGTACGTAAAAATATATTCTATTAATTGTTTATGCCACTTTATAAACAATATTTACAAGTAAGTTTTTAAGTAAATATACTTAGTGATTTCGTAAAACTTTGTCATTCTTCATATTGATGTCATCAAACATCAAATGTCATATTTGTCATCGTCAAACACCACCACTACAAATGTAAGACCGATCTTTGAAGTAGTACATTGTAAGGGTCTAGTTCAAAAATGAGGCTCTTAAAACTCTTTTTGAACTCACTTTCTACCCAATAAATAACACTAAAACTGCCATACGCCCGTCCGCGTCGTGCGAGCCTGCCTGCATAGTTGAAGACGTGTCATGCCATGACGTGACAACAGTGCTTTGAAGTTGTTTGAGTTCTTGAGTTGAGGCGCTGTTTACTTTTTAGCAGAAAGGACATATACAACCAATCTATTTATGATAGCTCATTGTTATGGAAAGTGTTAAATACTCTTGTTAATAAAACTCGTATATTTTCTCGTATTGTACTTTTTATTCTCGTAGTTTTTCTTGTTAACGTGCCTTCCGAAACACGGAGGAGGTCGGATATCAAATATAAACGAGTGCTAGAATGGGTCACCCATCTATCACCCAGTCGCAGCCAGAGCAACTTAACTTAGCGATCGACTCAAATGCTGACCCCTGATTAGGCCACGACCTCCTCAAAAATATATTATATTTTAATCACACCTTTACATACAAACGAATATAAGGCTGCGTTTGTTAAGATTCCTAACTTTTTCTGTTACAAATATATTTTCGCTCTTTCAACATCTAACTTCTTTACCTCAATGAAAATGTCCTTTAAAAACCATATCGCATAATTCTTGGTAATCTTTTTTTTTCATAATTATTCCTAAGAAATTTGCGGCTTCTTAGTTATTTTGATTCGCTTATTTTTGATAAAAATCGATTATATCAGTATCTCTGGCCTACAAGAATTTCATCAAATTATTTATCGAGACGGTAAAGCCTTTTGAGTAACATTTCTTTGCTCGGCGAAAGCAATTACGAAGCCATTCCAAGTAATTAATTAATAAGCAAGGAATTTCCTTAACATCAAGCATCTTAGTTTCATAGGAAGTGTGGGTTGATTGAAATAAGTTCTGTTTCGTCTCCTTCTTAAAAAACATGTTTGGGTATTATGCAGTTTGAGGACTTTTCCCAAAAATGCATATTTTTGTTTCTTTTATTTTGGGAGTTGTTGTTTGCACTCTAAGGAGTGAAATTACTTCGGGGGACGCTGACTTTTCTTCTGAGTTATGAATGCTATCGTATGCTATATATAATAGGGCATTCTGGAGCATTTCGACGTTAATGTTAACATTCACATGCGTACACATATATACAAGCATTTTTGTGTTAAAACGAATAATATGACCGCGAAGCGGCCAAGGCGATCGCTTAGTGATCGCTGTGTTAAATAAAATATAATAACCACAAAGCGGCCAGAGCAATCGCTGCTCGATCACCCGTCTGCTTCTAACCTATCCGCAACAGAGTTACGTTTCGCGCAGAATGTCGGCCTCCGCCGACGGAATATCACTCATTCCGCGCAAAACGTAACTCTATTGCGGATAGGCTAGAAACGGACTGGCAATCGCGCAGCGAGCGCCCTGGCTGCTTCACGGTTATTTTATTTTTTATTAACACATCGATCGCGAAACGATCGCTTTGGTTGCTTTGCGCCAAAGTGTCGTATTGCGAAAAGTTTACAAAAAAGTGTCGACCTCTCCCAACGGAATATTACTCATTAGAGTGCAAACAACAACTTCGAGAAGACAAAAAACAAAAACAAGCATTCTTGGGAAAAATCCTCAAACTGTATAATTACCATATGTTTGTATCCTTTATTGTTTTTACCAAAAGCAACGACGCCTTGTGGTTTTATACTAAAATTTGTAAGGGTTTTGAATCTTTTGATTGTATGCGGTTATGACGTGATTGCGGCTATGCTTCTCTTTAGAGAAGCAATCACGTCATAACCGCATACAATTTATTGTAGAGCTGCCAGACCGTGGATGCCTCCTTGCCACAGTCAAACAGTATTATACTATAGATCCCCTTGTCGGTTCCGACAATGGTGACTAAAGTTTCAGCTTACGCCAAGTTTTGGCGCACGTTACAGCGACGTTCATGGGCCCGCACGTGACTCACATACCCTATACTGGCAGAGAATGTACGCAAACAATTGGCTCAGGTCAAGATAGCAGCAGGTGATCTGTTTTCGATCTTTTTCCGGTTTCAATCTAGATTGCACGTTCTTTGGTGCTCAAATTTATAAACACTGCTGCAAAAGACGTCTCCATTCTCACTTATATTTAGCCAATTCCTCCCAACGAGAGGGCTTTATGCTGCATCTCTTCAGATGTCTTTTCTGGACATCTTTATACCGAAGGTACTGACCACCTTAATTCCGCCTGCTTTCCTTATACAATAATAATGATTATTACTCTAAAACGGAAAAATGTGACTAAATGTTGATTTTTTCAATAAAGTACCAAGTTGAGCGTGGTCTCTACAATCATTGTTCTGATATATTTTTTGGTTAACGGTCTTATTGCAAAGATCCTTGATCGTCATGTTAAAAAGCTCTTTACACACACACTCTCACTAATTTGCACACACACACTTACACATTATACGCACTCTTAGTTTCACACACACATATACAATTTACACATACTCTTCAAAATTTTACACAGTAGGGGTTGGTAAATCAATCAATGATCCATTAATAATTTTAAAAATAGGATTCGCAGCCTTATCCAACTATGTCGCGGCAATGTGTATGCATATCGAGAGGCGTGTACTTACAGACGTGACCGTAGGCAAAAACTACCGGCGATGTTAGTGGCGAAGATTGACAGCTAATGACCGAAAATTCAAGCGTCCATTTACAGCTAATAGCTTCTTAAAACGGTAGCTTGCTCCACGTCACAAAAAAAGACAAACGTCTTTATGACGGTCTAGATGTCCACCTGGGAAGTACCACCTGGGAAGGCCACCTAGCTGCACGTAATTTCCAATTTTGGTTGTCAGGAATGTTCCGCTTTTTAGGGTTCCGTAGTACTACTATAGTACTATAGTTCTATGGAACGTGACAGATTATGTCACTTTCTATAAAAAATACATAAAAGAGGTTGGTTAACTGCCTAGTAGCGGGCAAGACAACATCTGCCGGGTCCTATTTATAAAAAAATAGCCCGAATATACCTATTATGGCTAACTTAAAGAACAGCTGATAGCATTTTCGAGAGTGCCTCTATAGTATGGAGTATATTGACCCCTTTTTTTGGCTGAACCTGAATGAGGCTTTATGCGACTTTTTCTAAACACCATTTCGGGTCTTTTTTGTTGTTGGCGGTTCATAATGTAACGTTATCTTATCTTGTACTTTAAAGTAAATCGGAACCTACGGAGGATTATGGTTATTGTTGTATTTAGTGATAATGTTTTTTTTTGACATATCCTGTTTGTTGATTGATCGATTTTTTTGTTTATAGTTTAACAGTCTCCCTTAGGATAAAGATTTTCTGTTCACGTATAGCGTTGTTTGTAATAGCTTGCTCATGTTGAGTTTAAGCGTTCACTACATTTACTTTACTCGTATTTGTCTTTTATTATTAAGTTTATTAATGTGAGTGATTGTTAATAAACCTAAAAAAAAAACAGTTTTCTTTTCTTTATAGCCCGTTGTGTGTACTATTAGTAATAAATAAATAATAGCGCGAGTCAGACCGAGACAAGCGCCCGAGACAGGAGACTACGACAAGAGACCGCCTTACTCACTATATATGAACGGTGTCTCCTGTCTCGCTCGTGAACATGCGTTTATACATTGCCATATTACTTGCAGTGTCGCGGTCTCCTGTCCCAGTCTCTTGTCTCGGTCTCGCTTGCGAACCGCTATTTATTAACAAATTTATTGTCAATGTTCTACAAATTGAAAATTTGGCTAATAATATGTATTTTACTGAACGTTTCTTATTTTGTTTCTGGTTAAAAAAATCTGATCTCTTTGATTTTATATTTGAAAGTGCATTTCTGATATTATGGTATTCGCACCGGAAATTTTTTTGAAAAAAGAACCGGAAATTTATGATAAATATTTTATGTAGAGAAAAGTATAATATGAACATCAAAAATGTTTTTCCCTGAATTGATTTATCATTATTATTAGATACACTATCTTGGATCATATTATAAAAAGGATTAATTACTTTCAGGGTATTATTTTTATCTTTAATAATACTTTTTAATCAGTCAGAATTCGATGTTTTTTATGTTTCCGACAAAATCTTTATCTCGATGTAAAATAAAGTCGCTTCCCGTTCTTGTACGCTTATATCTTTTAAAGTACGCTACGGATTTTAATGCAGTTTTCTTTACAATAGAGAGCAATTCAAGGGGTTGGGTTATATCTATACTAATATATAAAGCAGAATACTTTGCTTATTTGTTTGCTTGAACGCGCTAATCTCAGGAACTGCTGGCCCGATTTGAAAAATTATTTCAGTGTTGGATGGCCCATTTATCGAGGAAGGCTATAGACTATATAACATAAGGCTAAAATTTTTCATTCAATTTTGCGCGGACAAAGTCGAGGATAACAACTAGCTATATATATACGCATAATATCTGGCGGAGCCAAGGCAGGTTGTTAGTTTATAGAGAAATAACTTTTGTCTGTACACTGGCTTAGTGAATTTTAATTGGAACAACATTTAAAAGCATATAATAAGTACGACATACGTGTACCACTAAAGATACGACTTTGGGAACTTCAAGTAAAGAGCATACTCATTTCTCAAAGACCGGCAACGCATCCGCGAGCCCTCTGGTGTTACAGTTATGTAATAGCTATGTAAATAGGCACGGGCCTCGCCTGGTGGCATTCATAAGCTTCCATAACTGCCCATAGGTTAGAACCTACGGTATCAACTCGCACGTTGTCCACTCTTATCTGTCCCATCCCAAAGAGCTCAACGAGTGTGTCATATAGTCCTGTATATATTTATTTATAGTTTGTATATGATCGCTATAGTGTTTACGCGATGACTGTTATTATTATAATTTCAGTTCACTATTATAAAGAAAAACAACTTTGGGCGCATTGTGCACTTTTTTGAGATGGAAAAAAATATTGATTTCGCGTCATCGTCACCGAAAGGTTTATTTGTACTGGGTATATGTGTGTAGTTTAGAGACGCACCCTGGTAATCTGGAAGTCTTAACAGAAGCGAAAACAAATCGTCAGAGATGTCGGTAACGGTGACCTCAAAGTCAGATTTAATGTCAAGGGTTAGGTGACCATGACGCAAGCTTTTGTTTACCCATTGACGTCACCGTTACTGACACGTCTGACGATAACTGTGAGGTGTCCCCGGACATCATGCTTTTTTCTAGTATATTTTAATCTAGTTGGGGGCTTTCGATCCATTACGAGAAGGGCGTCTAAAATAACAACGAGGTTTGCGCAGTAACATCATTTTTTTTAAATCCTTATGAAAACAAGGACAAAAGAGACGCCTCTCTGCCGCGCTTATTTCCTGCGATGATTCCTTTCCGGTTGCAGCCTCCACTCTTCCCGGGTTCCTCAATTCTTTAGAAATCTGTAACAAAAAATGGCATAAATCAAGAATAAGGAATGAAATACTTTGCATCTAAAAATCGAGTAAAAATTCCTGCTCTTTCTTTAATCTAAAAATAAGAACATGATTTACATTTTCGACGATTAAGAAATAATTCTGAAGTGGGTTTTAGTGGATCCAATTTTTCAATCCAATTACAAAGAATTTTCTGTTCTTTATTATCTTAATTCTTAATTCTTGCTCATCATAATAAAGCTGAACTCAGTCCTCAAGCTTAACACTCAATTTAAGGTAAAAGCCTAGGGAATATCATGAGGGACTCTTCTATAATATGAGGGCTTTAATATGAACGCTTTACCTCTAATACTGAATTCATTACACAAAGAATAAAGTTATTGCTTCATAATGAAGTGAAAGCAGATATTAACTTTCATGTTACGTCATACATTAAACAAATTACACTGTAATTTTATTCTAAATACTATTAAAGTCGTTTCAAAGAGTATTTAACAAAATTGCGCCGCTCTGCGTATGGTAGGGACGTAATCGTTAAATTCTTCAATTTCACTTTGAGCTGAACTCCAAAATAAAATGTTTCAAACAATCTTTACCTTAAAAGGTTCATTTCTTCTCGACGACGAATGTGAGAGCATTTTCTTTAACACTTGTTCAGATGGGGTGGCGCAGACGTGAAGGAAACATATTTTTTATCAATACCACATCGCCAGATGAAAATTATCTGTAATTACATAAAAAATTTAACACATTTAACAATAAATCTATTTACATTTATAAGTATAATTTTATATTGTAACTTTACTTATCAAAATATTAGCCTGATGGAAGTTTTAAAAAAAAGATATAAGCTTAATTTAATGTATAGATGGATACAAAGAGAACTTGGTAAAAAAACTCCTAAAACAAGGAAAAAATCTAGCCTGAAAACAAGAAAAATATTGCAGTTTCAGTTTATGCTCACTACTAAGAACCAATAAAGTAAGAGGCAAATTTTTTTGGCTTCAATTTTCCAACGACTCTAAGAAAGTAATCACTCAGTTTAAAAAAAAAATGTTTACTAAAGAAAATCCTAAATAATATACTCGGTAAGCTTTTATTCTAACAAGGAATCCATAAATGACGAGAACATAACAAAGTTAACATGTGTGAGCATCTTATAAGTACTTTTAAACTTACAAAGACTGTCTTGTCTAAGATCTACGCTTGGGTATAATCATGCCATCGCACGTCTCGTTCATTATGAGAATCTTCGAGAAGTTTCGGAGCAACATGGCGTCTTTGTTTTAATTCGTGTAAATAACTCAGCGTTCTGTAATAAAACATATTAAGCGAAGGCGTATGTACGTGTGACAAACTGCACTGCGCAGATCTTGTTAGTGATGTGCAAAATTTTAAGCGGGCCTTCGCTGTTTAAAGTATTATCGCCCTTGTTAATGTTCGTGATGTTATTAAGAGAACAAATACTAGGCATTCTACGGGAATTATAAAGGTTGTATGTTGATATGGTGATTCCCGGGGGTCGTGGGTTCGATTCTAAAAAAAAATATTTGTGTATAACAGGCGGCTGTTACCTATAACACAGGCAATAAGTTGTCTACCTTAGAAACAGACGTCCGTGTTTTCTTTTCCATAGGAACTTTCCTCGATCTTGAAAGAATATTTAATTAAATTGGTCGAGCAGTTCTCAACCTTTTAGATTTAAGTTTTCGTAATCGACAGGGTATCGCACATACACGTTTTTCCAATTATACAAAGTAAAAGATGGTTAAACATTCACAAAACTGTACTGTACATTATGTAAACGCCGTAAAGAGTTTATCAGCATAATACAACGAGGTTAAATCTGACCCCACATTTTTGTTCTGCCCCCGCTATTTGTACAGAAAAATGCAAGCTAGCTCGAACCGACGCTGTATAATTTTACAGAATATCGCGCTGACGTTGATGCTACTTTGTTTTATAGACATACAAGCGGACCCGGTAAGCGTTGTCCTGCCCGAATGTTGACGTACTCAAAACATAGCGCCATCTATTGGTCGCTTTCCCCTCCAAGCGCCGGCCGCTCTGCCCGCACTTTTTAATATCTTATAATATTGTCTAAGATATTCATTACAATTATATGCTTATTTTAATGATTTAACTTAGACTGCAGTTTAGTTCGCAGTGATTTAACTGTACACTTTTTCGCAATGATTTGTCGAAACGTGTGTAGCAGCCATTAGAATATGATATGAAATGAAATGAAATTTATTTTAACACGCAACACACACACAATTGGTTTGCATATTGACAGTGTACCAAATTGTTTACTGGCGGAATCCACACTAGAGAACCTGTATCGTAAAGGCCATATTCATATCTCAATACGTATGAAGCAATGTAAAGAGCTCGTTTATGGACAGGATTAGAAGCAATGGATATGTTGATTGGGTTTCTCTTGAGGATGTCTCTAGTTGCGTCTAGCGTTGTACAAGTTTGTATCTCCTAAAATCGTCTGTATATTGCGTTAGACCATAACGTTTTATTGTCTAGCTACGTAGTTAGGCAAGCTATTTCTCAAATATGTATGTACAATGGATATTTTTCTAAGGGCAGTTTCGTAATCATTTTTGATTCCCGCAACAGTATAAAGCATTGATTTATTGCCATTGATATTTGATAAGCTTGAGCGTTAGTTTGCGAAATTCCGCAACAAGTAACTTTTAATAAAATTAAAGTTTCGAATACAGATTATATTTCACCCTTTAGGGTCATTCTTAATAGCATCACAGGAATTTTAAGATTTTCAATTCCTCCCCTTCCTTCCATGCTTGTAACAGATTGTCACATTTTGGAAGCTTCCTTTCCTATGGTGGGACATCACATATTTTTCAATTTTATTAATGTTGTAAATTTTTTTTTATGAAATAACATTTAACAAAGTTTAATTAAAGTCGAGCATTTTAGACTAGCTTTTTAATCGCAGTTAAAGACTTAAATCTCAGTACTTTTATGAGACAACTTCATTATTCCT
>JANCMC010043217.1:12714298-12745091 GCA_024363005.1 Charaxes varanes | reverse complement strand
CACGACATCCAAAGGTTTTTCACGATACTTACGCTTTAGATTGGCTTATAATGACGAAAACTTCGTTTACTTCACAAAAACATTGTATTGGTGATGTATTAAGAGATATTACGAGTATTCATATGTTTAAAGAAATCGCAAAATACAACTTTCCGTGTGGCAAATAAGATATTTCTATTATCATTATCGCTATTGCACGCTTCAATTCACCATCATGTTTTAAATTTGATATAACTATCAACTCAACCCACTCTATACTTGACACGTGTACAATAAATAATAAAATTCCTTTTCTTGCAACAACGCAGTAATTTTATCATTAATCACTACATAAACTATCAGAGAGGATGACTTTTCTGCTTAAAACAATGCAGTAATGTTGTATGAAATTCAATTACTGCATTGTTTTTTATTTCCATATCAATTTACCAGACAGGTTTAATGTCTCCCATTAAGTTTCATATAAAATGTATGCATTGCATCAAAAAGATACTGGCTAAAAATAAAAATCGACCAAATAAATTGGAGGAAAAAACAATGAAAAGTAGATTACGCGCCTTGCTTACGTGAGTAATTAATGCACTCGTGTTAATTTAGTGCCCTCGCGTTCACTCGGGCGACCAACATAACCCTCGTGCATTAATGACTCAGTTTCCGCCCGATGCAATAATTTACTATTATGCCAATTCAATTTGTAAACAAAAATTCAATTTGTTAAGAAAAATTGATGATTTCTATGATAGTTCAATAGTTTTAAACAAAGTTAATGTTCTGCGTTCATATTGTAATATCTCTCAGAAGATGGGTCCAAATAAAATCCAAACATCACATTTCACAAGAATTTATATTGATCACCACACTAAGTTTAATCACAATATTCACTTAATAAGCACTTGAACACTGTTTTATTTAGCACTGGCACTAGCACAACTAGCTTTTAACACAGCTAGCATTTAGTGCAACTAGCACACAGCACAACTAGTACTTAAAAGCTTTTACGCGTTCAGTGAAGATCTGAACACGAGCAGCATAGCCACGGCAGTCAACGCAACGGACTAACTTACCTACTTTTGACAACCCCTTTTATACTCATTAAACGGTGGGGAAACCAACCATCTTGAATCAAGTGATTTAGGTGCTAGTTTAATGATTTTAATAATTATTTATTATTTCTTCTCACTTAAATAATTTTATCCATTAATTATTATTCACAAATATTAGTTTTACACAATAATAGTATATATCTGACAATATATACACATATTTGTAGCCAATAAATGCCCAGACAATCGGATTATAGTTGTATCAAAGTTAGCAAGCAATGTCGGTTGGAGTTTGTAACAATGTAGGTCAAAAACGGACGGTACAGGCAAACTCAATTACAACAACGGTTTGGTATAATACTTTATAGAATATTTATGAGAAAGTCACAGCTTAATCAGTGGCCGGCGTTTGAGTCGAGCTAGGTTAAGCCATACTTACCACAGCAGAGTGATAGATGGGTGACGTATACTAACTGGTTTTTCAAATATCCGACCTCTTCCATATTTCGGAAGGCACGTGAAACAGTCGGTCTCGATTAATGTCATCGAGTGACGTTTGTCGTGAGAATGTAGAGATCGTGGGGGTTCCGAGGGTGACGCCAGCTGGTCACCTTAACTCGCCTCACAGCCACATCCTCTGCAATTTATGCAGATTTTTTTATGTTACAAGGGGCACACGTGTCTGCCCTGTGGCAAACCCCGTCCGATCCCTCCATGTTTAGTAGATCCTCTGTCGGTGTTGTACAACCTTATCACAGGATTACATTTTTCTTTGCATTTCCTTTTTATTGTATTTTCTTCGTATTTTAAATAAAAATATTTCTTATACTAAGACTAGTTCGCTACAAGAGAAGAACTTATATTAACTCAATTTGTTTCTCTTTGCAAGCCAATTGCGTTAAAATGAGACGGAAGTGTAAGCTTTAATTGGTATAATGTGGACATATCACTTCTCCATGATTCAAAAAGGGAATTTTATGTCCAAGTATGTTAAAATGTTTAGAAAATTAAAAAGTAATATGATATTATATAAAAAATGTTACCGAAGTAACAGTATACAACAGAATGTTGTATATGGTGCTGTGATGTGGGATTGTTATATTTATTAGAAGATAAATAAAAAACTACTTTGGTTTGTTAATATAATAAACGTTAAATCATATATTGTAGTAATCCATATATATTTAGATTACCAAGGTCAAGGAGAAAGAGAGAGAAAAATAAAAATGTGCCAAAGGTACGAAAAAATTTAAGTAATAAAATTAATCTATATAAAGGACTGTTGGTTAGTTAGTTAAACTAAATGGTTTTATCTAAGGCGCACACACTTCTTCTTAATTTTCATTAATAAAAAAAAACATTTTATAATTCATGTGCACGAGATGGTCTCGCGTTAGTTTCTATATGCACATATTAGCATTGTTTATGCGTACAGAGTCTATACTATATATTACAAATTGTATTAAATAATTAGCTACTATATTATTAAAGATAACGGCCTCCAAAACTCTCAATAGGTACACTATGTTTCTTAATATCCCGGCAAAAAGCCAATATCTGATAGTTTTACCTGCAAAATAATTATGTATAATGTATTTTTAAACCATTTTACGAATAATAGAATACAGTAGCAACGCACTATTTTCTGACTAACTTTTACGCACATAGTTTTACAACACATCGAAGTTATCGGTCACTTTCACTATATTGTAATACTTAATAAGATGTATGTATATGTCATCGTAAATCAGGTTGTATTTTTCGTCTCTTTACTGTAGTATAATTACGTAGTAATTACAGAGTACTTAGTGCGAGTTTTTCTAACTTTTACGCGTTGGTAAAGTTTACTTCAATTTGTATGGAGATTGATCAGTGCTACAACGTTACCGCTAGGCGGCGCTGATCAATCTCCATACAAATTTAAGTAAACTTTACCAACGTGTATAAGTTAGAAAACTCGCACTAAGCACTCAGGTCTTAAACCTACAGTTTCCGTCAGCAAATACTCATCGAACATTAGACTATAATAGTGAACTCGCTGATATTGCCCACTTTTATATTAAGGACATTGGCTATATAATTGACATAATGATGTAATTTTAAAGGTTCCTTCAAGATTAAAATAATTATCATTTACATAACATACAAAATTAAAATTCGCTCAATTATAACATTTTTGTAGGTACTAACGTTTTTCATAAGCATTATACGTGCCTGTCGTTGGTTTTGAAATTTATAAAAAAAAAGATTTGTGTTTTCATTCGAACATTCATTCTCTCCTATACGTTTAGTGTTAATTTGCTTTTTCGCTTGTGAGTGCAATGTGTAGTGTTGGTTCTCTTGTTTAAGTGACTAGGCGGTAGCTAGTTTAGTTCATTAGCAAAATATGATTTTGTTGTAGTACCAGTCTCGTAACGGGCGAAAGGGGGCCGCGCGTCTGGCATTGTCCCGCTTCTACCTCCAATGTTGTTAGCGTGTTTTCTTAAGAAAATCTTTTATTAAAGACTGAACTGCCTTTTCTTTTTTTCAATAATTCAACTAAGGACAAACAGCAATTTGTATGTTCAAAATAGTATTTTTCAATACACATTCATCGAAAGTTTAAATGTTCAAAGTCGCAGATGCATGTACGGCAGGTAGTTGTCCTAAAACGCAATCGAGAACTCGAGTCGGAGAACGGTAATAAAGTCCACGTCTCCTCATAGGGGGGCTCTGGTTTTTAATCAGTCTTTATTGTGGTTGCTTCCAGCATCAGCTGTTTTCCGGGCGTACGTAAAGCGCATTTCATAATTTATTAAACTGGGAGCGGTTAGCGGAGGCTAATCCATGGAATAGTGAATCCATGGAATGCTAAGGAATTAGTCTGTAGTCATCATTATAAATCGTTGCTAACACGATGTCATACGTATAGTTGGAACTTCCTGGCTTAGCATGGTTATTTACATATCGAAATTTTCCTACGGATCCCTAACTTTGTTGCCAATATTCTATCGTCTGTGTTTATCAAGGATGAATGTATGTAAGTTTCTATCAGTAAAATAATTTTTCAAATTGATCCCCTATTTTATTCAAAGCGACAATGAAATCTCGCCGCTTTATAATGATTGTACAGATAAAATAACCCAATAAAATAAATCCACTTCCTACTTTTAAGCATAAATGATTCACAACACATTTATTTTTATTGTTTTTCCATTTAACTCTGAGTATGACCACTCTTAAATATACCTGTTTCGTTTAAACATGGTGTATTTGAAAGTTAGAATTTTATGCGATTGTGCACGTTTCACAATGCACCGTCATTAACAATGCACGCTCGAGTGTAATGACGTCAACGTTTCCTTTTCATTTAGTGGCGCTTTCACGTGTGTAGTGCTCAGTTTGTCTCGCTCTATATGTTTTGTTTCTCTTTGTTTGTCTATGGTTACTTCATTAACTTTGAATATTGCTTTTTTTCTACTTATATGTGATTGGAAATCTGGATTGCGTTCACTTTTAAACTAGGAAGGCTGAAGTGTTATGACGTCAACGTTTCCTTTTCATTTAGTGGCGCTTACACGTGTGCTGTGTTCAGTTTGTCTCGCTCTATATGTTTTGTTTCTCTTTCTTTGTCTATGGTTACTTCATTAACTTTGAATATTGCTTTTTTCTAGTTATATGTGATTGGAACTCTGGATTGCATTCACTAGAAGTCGAGAATCCGCTGAGGCTTCTTCAAAGCTTCTCGCAGGGACCTTGGTGTCCCGAGGATTTATGCCCTGTGCAATCCTGTAGGACGTGAGATGGTGTTTCTGGTGCGTCCATGCATCCCTTGCAAAGTGGACTGTCAGTTACACCTAAATTAAATAGGTGTTTGCAGGCAGCAGCAGGCAGGAGCAGCAGACAGCCAGTTTATAATATGAAAAATTAAAAAAAAGAAATTTGTATACCGTGTGAAACTGCTTCTAGTTAAATTAAAAATGCGCAGTGGTTAAATGAATGATACACATTTCCTTAACGATTTCCGTATTGTGATAAATCTCAACTTTTTTTAAATACATTAAAGCGTGAAGGTCTTCCGCGAAGAGTGTCACTTTTATAATAAGGTCTTTTATGGCTCAGTAAATTCCTTGATAAAAACTTCAACCTAAATGTGTCTTCATAAAAAGGGCTTATTGCGAGCTGCGTCATTTTTCATGCTTTAAAAGATCGCCAAGCGAAATTTACGAGCCAAGTGGTCCTTTAAAGGTTCCGTAGTTCTACAAGGATCCCTAATATATTTTCTTTGTCTATTCGTCCGTCCGGCCATCAGTTCACCCGCATTGTCAGGGGGATGTAGAGATTTTCCATGTTGATATAACACGCTAAAAACTCATAAGAAAAATATTTTGAACCAAACAGAACATCAACTTTTGTTATTTGTTAGTTATTGAAAAAATGCGTTTATCACGTAACATATACGTAATCCTTCTATATAAGCGTATCTATGACACGCTCTCTTTTATTGTTATTTATTTCTGTATGAATATGAATAAATATTGTTTTGTGTGTGTAACGTTGAATACTAACTAAAAACCGCGATTTAATCTCTTTAAGCAGTCGGTAGTTCGCAAATAAAGGGAGAAAAGCGCCTCCTATTATGAATTAAAATATATAATAGGCTATTTTTTGTTTTAATGAATTTTTGTATTCCCAGGTTGTCCTTTTCTGCTCTGCGAAAGCAATGCCTAAGGTACTTGAGTCTCATCACACAAACGAATATGAAAGTTTGGAAGATGACGACAAAGATGCATCACCCGATGTACAGATTTCACAAAAAACTTTAGATTTAGAAAAAATAATAGTTCCTGATAAAGAACGGGTACCTAGCTACGAAGTAACTGAATTAGTTATAGATATACCTGACTATAGGACACGAGCTCCTATTATAACTAATTTTACTATACCAAGACCTTTCAATTTTGCCTCGCCAGCAGCTCCAGTTCAAGAACCGGAATCAAATAAAAAAGAAGAGAAAGATCAAGATAACAATACTAAAGATGAAAAGGAATCCGAACCCGACAAAGAAGGCAACAATACTAAAGATACGGATGAAACTGATCTTGTTCAAGAAAACGGACAAGGAAAAAAGAACTGTATCTCTATTTTACACGTTAAAGCTGAATATGACGATAAAAATAAACTGCGGTTTTCCTGATTATGTGACGTCACACCGATGCTGAGGGGCTTTCGAATATATAACAAACTGTGACAAGGACGGTGGGAGGGGTTCAAAAATTGTATAATACGCCCACTGACAACTGTACTACCAGAAGGCTCGCACATGAGTTACCGGCCTTCGAGAATAAGTATGCTCTTCTCTTGAAGGTTCCTAAGTCGAATCAAGGTGATATAAAGATATAACATAAGTAGATCAGTATATACCTCTAAAGCTCGCATGTCGGATATCTCCTCGCCATTATCTGATAGATCATCTGGCACCGAATTTCCGCGGACCATCTACAGCAAGGAAACGTCATTATACAATCATAATAATTAATTATAAAGACACCACCCCAGATCATAGACTTATTATCATAAGTGGCTATCGTAAAATTTGTTCCACACCAATGTCGCCACATTCCATGGTCTAGACCAGAGGTCGGCATTCTTTTCGCAGGCAATGGCCACATCGTTAAAAACGAGATCCAGGCGGATCACACTTTCAAAATTTTGTGTCTAATCATCAATTTATGTAGTTGATATTATATCAAATCAAATCATTTTTATTTGCAAAATTGTAGGTTTACATTGGTGTACAATAAAAATAAAATAATTCGCTACAATTAGCCATACAATGGCATGCAAATTATGTGATATCCATTAATATGAAAATCAATTAACTTAGAAATAATAAAAAGTTACATCAATGAAATTGGGAGTCAATAAATTTAATAATAATAATAAAAAATTAAAAACACACATATATATAAGCTGTCGACCTTACTAATTACTCTCTACATGTCAAAAAAAAAATTCTTTTATAGGCAATATCAAAAATGCTGCATTTTATTACATCACAACATATCTTTTTTCTTTACAAAACAGTCGCGGGCCGCAAAGAGTGGGGCCACATGCGGCCCGCGGGTCGGACGTTACCGACCGCTGATCTAAGCGTTATGACGACCAAATATTGTAACAGACTTCTACAGTTTCCTCTGTATAGTCAAACATTTGAAAAACAAATGGGCTTTATAATATGGTTCTGACAAAAAAAAAGTTCAAAGTTTATGTTAACTATAGAGTACAAAGCTTTTTTTGATGGGTCTGGCATAATCTTAAATAGATTCTTAAATAAATCAGACATAAAAAAGTAGAAAAAAGGAGCGGCTCAACTCTAACTAGTTTTATTTTCAATACAGCACCGTGGGGGCCTTTTTTTATTCTCCCAAAAGCTAGTATATGCTAAAAGTTTAAGTAGGTCGCGCATTTTAAGTGTATAAATAGACGGGCCTTGAAAAGTTTGCTTTGAACATTATTCTATTACATAATAAATCTTATTTCACTATCAATTTAGAAAGGTTTGAGCCCCTTTACCAAAATTTTACCTGCATGGAGTGGGGTACGACAAGCGCGGTGCTTGCCGCGGCAAGGGAGCCAGAGTGATTGGGGGCGCGTGGTAGATCCTCCTCGGGGCCATCCCACTCGGGGTCACCTGGGCAGAAGAAAAATTATTAAGTAAATCGTAAATCATTAATATTCATTTGCATAATTGTAGGTACATATTGTGTTAGGTACATTGTTTTGAGCTATTATCTACAATCTGCTATTTTAAGGGCATGCAAAAGTGCAAGAATTGATAATAATTCCAATTACAATAATATTCTTGTAATTATTATGATGCTAATTTTATATTATTAAAATGTCAAATTATAATGTAATAAATCTAATAAAAATGGCTAATGGCATAACGTGTCAATAGTTTCGGGTCACAATGCAATCATATTATTTATACATTAATAAAATGGCATTTAAAATAAAATATTGAAAAAGAATAAGAAGAAACACACATCAATAATTAAAATATTCATTCAAACTATAAAATTGTTGTATCATTAGCCATTCTGTCAATTTATTTTAATTTAATTTATTTTAAAAAGATACATATAGGAGACATCTTCGTGAGCACTCGCAGTAGAGTGTACAGGGTCGCGCTCGTAGTCGTTCAGAATTCCAATTGAGTATAATTTTGGTGCTAGATGTACAGTAGTGTAATGTAAGAATGAATATCGACCTTTATGCGGTAGTGTAATGGTGGTGCACATGAGAGGTAAGTACTAGTGTTTGTTATCAAGTGTTCCAGCAAGTGATGGTGTCGCTTAGACGCAGCGGTGCAAACTCTCAGTGCAATGCTCCCAGTGCAGCTCCCCCAGTGATCCATTACCCGGCCGCAGTAAGAACTACTTAACCTAGTGATCGACTCGCATCAGTCAAGTCACAAATACCTGCCACTCATTAAGCTACGACCTCCTTCTTTCTTTAATATCCTTATATACTTAATATAGAACCTCAAATCAAACTGCTTTTGAAGGATATGACACACAAATAAGTCGGAACAATCTGGCCATTTAGATATACTGCATATATGCTGTAAAGGTAATATGTTTATAGTTTGTTTATGCTACATTTACGCTGCTTAAATTTTTTATATTTTGACTGGAGCTTGCTTGTTAATGGGAACAAACCTTTTACAATGTTACGGAGGCGATCCGAGCTAGCTAACGAACTTAGCTCAAGATAATGACTTCGAAAACCGCTAACTTTGCTTTTAAGAATAAAACAGATGGGGCAACGAGCCAATTTTACAGAATAGTGATATATGTTGAGTTTATAGTAGCGAAAACTGTAGGTAGCAATTGACGAAAATTGCGCTGACGAAGGAGTATAAAATTCGGCACAATTATAGATTATATAGAGGAAGGTGTGCTAATGGAATTTTTTTTATATAATATGCTATATTAATATATTAAATTATTGGCTGGCCCGTTGGCGCAGTGGGCAGTGACCCTGCCTTCTGCTCCGGGGGTCGTGGGTTTGATTCCCACCTCGAGCCTGGGTGTCTTATTCATATGTATGTACGTATATTTCTAAAAAAAAAAAAATTGTGTATAACACGCGGCTGTTACCTATAACACAGGCATTCAGTTGTCTACCTTAGGAACAGACGTCCTTGTGTCATACAGTCCTGTATATATTTGTTTATTTACATATTTAAAAAGAAATCACACGCACACCTATGCCAAACGATTTACACACACATGTATTGGATGATGTCATAGTCTAATCGTGATAACAATACCTTATATTAATTGTTTAATTTTATTATTTTGTGAATAGAAGAATGTATGTCGCTGTAAAAAGGTTTGTGGGCAAATTTCTACCAGTCGGTGATTTCTAGTATATATGTATAAATATCTATCAATAAAAAAAGTAATATGGATGTTTTAAATACATATGTGTCAGATGTGTGTAAAGCATTTTGCAAAAGAAGGTGCTAAAAATTCCCACGTGGTCTGTTTTTGTCCGGTTAAGGCCGACATCGCCTTTGCGAGTCTTCTGGTAGCGCAATTTGCTTTGTACATCATGGACACTTACATAGGAGGGTTCCGTATTTGAAAAGCGTATGGTATTTGCTAAATAACTTCAAAGTTGCTGCCAGATTTCGCTAAAAATATTTTTTCTAATGAGTTCTTAGTGTGTCCTATCAACGCGGAAAATATCAAGTCTCTACATTTATTTGTTTGGAAATCCCGATGGGGAGGAGGGGTACTTGCTGGCGGACAGATGGACTGACGGACGGACAAAACGAATCTACAAAGGTACCATGTAAGTCAACGGATTCCTAAGAACTGATTTAAATATTTCTCTCAAAACAAACATCCTGACCATGAAGATTCCGTCGTAGAACAGCTTGTAAATCTGCAAATAAAGATAGCAGAATTGTTTATACTTGTTGAGTTTGAAAAAAATCTGCGGGTTGTGTGCGATTACTTGCCGAGATAAACATGTTTGGGTCAGATCCGACTGCCCCATCCGCCATTTTCGCCCTCGTAACAGGTATATCTCTACTTAACTATCTAGAGATATCCCTGGCGAGTTCCAAATTATGTGTTCACGAGAAAAATGGTCATTCTTGCATAATGTTTAATAAATCTATTCTATTTAAAGGCCATGAGTTCATCCAACGCGCTCGTAAACATGAACCCTCAGTGGGAACCTTTTGATAATAAATGGTCTCCTATTCTCCTGGGAAGAGAGACGAATTTCTTAGCATTCCATGGATTCAACGTGCGGGTGCCGGGTAAATCGCGTTGCAGAAGAAGGAACCATAGCAGTGCCCGCGACTTGTAACTCACCTTCACTTTCAGTGTTCCCTGCCCTGCCTAGTCAAATCTGGTATTATCCTACTAGTGTGACTTTAGATGTCCTTTCTAATAATGAACTTATTTTTTAAATGAGATACGCAGAGAATAAAATTCTTCTTCTACTACTTTTCTCACAAGCATTATCCCGGCCATTAATTAAGGTAAATACAAGCCTTCCACATATTTATATATAGATATTTACAATATATACACAGTTAACTATAAGAGATCACATTGTTAATTTTTTATTTTTTGTTAAATATTCTGTTACCACTATAAATACTAATCATTTATGTACCTTACCTTACGAAGCCTAACTGTTTTTAATTTTTTTTAATTTAAAGTTCTAAAACAAGCAGGCGATTTATCACCTTAGTGACCACCGCCGCCCATGGCCATTTGCACTTCTGCAAGCCTCGCAGATGTGTTGGCAGCCTTTACAGAAGGGTTTATGCTGATCAGAACTCTCATAAACCGACCGAAATTCGTCAAAAATACCATCACTTGACGTAACAGCACTGCCGCCACTTCACGCCGATCTTATGTGAGAGAGAAGTACTGATTCCGCTATTATTCCGCTGAGTGGCGCTACCTTAATAAGATAAAGAAAATTGACTAAAGGAATAAGGGATGGAGTAAATGGATATGAAGGTAGATAAAAAGGAAGAAAAATCTAATAGTGACTAATTGTAATAAAGAAAAATTCATTTAAAATACTAAAAAAAGCCGAAATTACAAATTATATTTCCATCCATGCACCACTAGACATAAGGTGACCCACATCAAATTCAAGCCTACTCTCACAACTACACTTCATATAATTATTGAAAACCATAAACATAGACAACATTGTCGTCAGGATTTCCCGACTCTTAACACAATCTCAGTTGCCTAATTTCAAATTCATAAGCACGATACAAACATTACTGCGATGTCGGAGGGCAAGTCGATCTTTCGTTGGACGTCTTATTCCGAATGATAAATTGTAATGAGGCTTTCGTGCGTTTGGAAGCTAGTTGCTTAATGGTTGCTAAACACGGAATTATTTTGTCACAGATGGTATTACATGTGGTTGCTTTCCTCATAGGCTATTAAATAATACGTCTTTGAATTGACAGTGTCTTTAGCTTACTTCTTACCGTGGAAGGTTTAGACATGTTTAGGCGAATGTGCTGCTAAAGTGATCCTACAGTTTTAGTATTTTTTAACCCCTGACCCAAAAAGAAGGGTGTTGATATACTTGAAGCTGCGCGTCTATGTCGGAGCCAGACAGCTCCAAGTGTATATACATTTTTATCCTTAAAGACTACAAAGTACTACAAAACTTTGTGCAGCTACACAAAGTCGCCGATCACACTTCAAGATCATTGAAATGATCATTCAAATGAAGTAAAGTCTGGCTCCGGTATTACGACATTTCATTGTTCTGCTCTCCCTTATAAATGTTGGCAATATTGCCATTCAATTAACTTCTAAGTGGTAAAACACTCGGAGTACGAGAACGTACATCAACACCGTCTTAAAGGCAGGTTTATTAAGCATCATTTATCTCAGTTCTCAGTTGGTCGACCCCGATAAAGATCTCGGTTTAACGTGATTTAGCATAAAATCAATCGTGATCGCCGGGATCGTGAGGTACAGTTAGTTCTTGCAAATTCTACATTGATCAATCAGTGGCCTAGATGTAGTAATTGACAATTTATGCTTAAAGTGAAATGTAAAGAGGGAATTCCTGTCTTATAAATCTCATGTTGTAACGCGAACGTTTAAAGCAAATTACATTGGTAATAAAGCAGTGAATTGTACAACATAGTCAGGTTGGATTTAATCTAATGTGCTGTAACATTATGTGATGGTATTTTAAGTAGTTTGTTGCACCGAGCGCAAAGTGAGTCATTAATGGACGAGTATTATGTAGCACGAAATTAGCAGGAGTGCGTAAATTACTCACTTTAGCAAGGTGCGTAATCTATTTTTCTTTCAACTACATTGCAACTTATTTCCATTTTTTAAACTTTTCTTGGTAAACATGCAGTATCTAAGTTTTGTAATGGTATAGAAAGCACGCCTATTGTTTTTTTTTTTTAATTTATTCAGTCGATTTTTATTTTCAGCCAGTATCTTTTTGATCCATTGCATACATTTTATATGAAAGTTAATGAGAGGTGTTAAAGCTAAAAAACAGTGCATTAATGAATAAAAGGTAAAGTAATTAAATTTCATACAACATTACTGCACTGTTTTGGTTCCAAACAGAAAATGCATCGTTTGTGATCAATTATGAAGTGATTACTGATAGTATTACTGCATTTTTCTTAGATCTCGTGATTACAGAGAAACAGTTGAAAATTTTAAATTTTATGACGGTTTAAAAGAATTACATGAAAGTTCAATGTCCTGTTTGCCCCCCCCCCCCCCTTTTTTTGATTATGGTTTCCATCCGTCTGGTCATTCTGCGAATGATGTAAAATTAAAAGAAAAATGCATTATTTTATGCACGTATTATAAATAATTTAATGAATACACCAGCTTCATTTTTATTTTTCAATTGATTCGAATACTTTTGAGATTGACATGTGACGTCACAAAGTTTTTGATTCCCCCCCTTAAAGGCCGGCAAGCATCTGCTAGCCTTCTGGTTTGCAGGGCGTCTGTAGGCACTAAGGTGCCTGCTGCATGCTCGTTTGCCCCTTGCAACTTTAAAAAAAAACATCTTAATGTCTTCGAAAACGAAATTATCATCGAAATCGAAAATTAACTTGAAAATTCTATAACCCTTAGGTTATAAAATTTTCGAGTTATGAATGCTACTGTAGGGCATTTTGGAACATTTCTGTGTTAAAAACAAAAAAAAAATAACCGCGAAGAATAAAATAGTATTACAGTTATAGATATAAGGATTTATACTTTAATAAGATATCTCTTAATTTGAAAAAGTCACCGCATTTACAGTTTTCAGAATTTTTCCTTTACTTGTGCAAGACGTAACAAAATGTATATTTTTGCTAAATTTTATGATTATAGGTCAGCGGGAAGTACCCTATAGGTTTTGGTTGCCTTTGTAAATATATGGAACATGTGACATAAACGGCCATATCTTTTGATTGCATGCAATCAGAGGGTTGATTTTATCAAGGGACCGCACACCTCAGTATTTGGTAGTAATTTTAACCACGCGTTCTGAGTAAAACGGCCTGATTCCTTTTTTCTTTGACGGTACGGAATCCGAAAAATTAATTTCGACAGTACAAACAGACCTTTCAATTTTATTTACATGTCTATAGATGATAACACAATCTATCCATATAGATCACATAGTTCATCGCCTGAAAGGAGGGTACTTGTGGCACGGGTACTCTCTCCACCCTTGCCAGTAGCTTCGCCCCCAGCTATGCGCGCTCTACCGCCGCGGACTGCCCGAAACGTACTGCACAGAACGCGGCCACGAACAGTACATGTGGGAGATACTGTACTTCCAGTTATTACTGGTAACACATACTCTTGACTTTCATTGAATTGTAGTCATGAATTCCAATATACTGAATTGCAAACGCAGTATTCTTACGTGACAAATCTTGATGTTATAAGGAAATATTTTTATTTTTATAAAAAAAGTATTTTTCAAGTGAATGGGCTATTAGAAGCGAATGGGCTAAACAATTTGCAGGCCAATTAAACCACAATAAATAATTTGTCCCGCGACGCGGTAGAGATTGGTGATATTATACTATTCATTAGTTCCCGGTGACATCAAGAGGCGATTAGTTTCTTTGAGAGTTAATTTGTAGATTAAGAAACAATAAACCTAATAGAGACAAAAAATGTTTGATATATAAAATGATATCAATAAAACTTTTTAAAGCTAGTACAGTACGATTCCCTGTAATAAATAATTGGCAAATTTTTAAAAATGTAATACTGCTATTTATTTTTCTCAGGCACAGCAGTACGGACGCCTCGGCTTGCAGTGGTAGATCTGAGTGCGTATATACGAACGCCGACGCGTATTTCTGATCGTGAAATGTGCACTCGCAGACCGCGCCCACGTCTGTCCCGTCCAACCCAGACCACGCGGGCGCCCATGACTAGCGACGAGTACGACACATTAGACTCGGATTCTTAGGTTGTAATCTGTCCCCAGCTTTTAAATGATATTATACAAAAAAAGGACTAAATAAGAGTGTTTTCCACTAAGCTATCACAATGGCCACGATCACGAACGCCGCCAAAGGGGACGCTCACTACGACCCGCCTAAAGAGAAGGGTCGTTGCGAGCAAGGCCTCGTCCTAATAAACGCGAAGGCACTTAATTCGTACGAACGTGCGATCAAACATAGATATTGATGTCTAAGAATTATCCTAATTGAGGATGCGACTAATTTCGATCGCGCGATGCTATTTTCAATTCAAAAAATCATTACGGAAGCAATGAGTCGAATCAAGTAAAGAACGTCATTAGTGACGTTTTCCCCTGGACCAGGCGTTGTTACCACTTAGTGGGACGCTCTAATAAGGTAGCCGTTCACGAGCGAGACCGAGACAAGCGACCGAGATGTGAGACAGGAGGATTTATTCAAACTTAAAACGTAGGATGGTTTTATCTCGATTTTTTAGCATATTTTTATTTATTGCAAACTATATGTAATACATCAATCGCGTATATTCAATAGTAAGCAAGACAACGAACGGACAGGACAACGTCTGCTAATATTTAAATAAAAAGTATGTATAAACGATATTTTATTCAAGTAGACTTTTAGAAGCTTTTTTGAAGGGCAAGCTCTTTTGAAGATCACGTAATTTACCAGGTCATTTTAAAATTTATACATTTGATTATTTTTTTTTAACTTGATGAGTTCACCGGAGTTTTTATGTGCTGTAATTATAAATTCACGGTTTTAGGAATTTTTCTGATTCTAGTGTTACGGGAAGTTTTTTTTTTTTTTATGGTCAATAAACTTTCTACTTCGCACAATGCCTCTGAGGAATCAATTACCAGCTTCGATATTTCCGAACCCATACGACTTAGGGACCTTCAAGAAAAGAGCATACTCATTCCTCACATGGCGGCAATATGTATGCCTTCTGGTGTTGCACTTTTCCATGGGCGCAGGTAGTCACTCAAGTGAACCACCTGCCCGTTTGCCTCTTGTTATATAAAAAGCGAGATTAGATAGAGCAAAATAATAAATTTGAATTTTGCGAAATAATTAAAATGGAGTACACCTGGATATAAACCTTTTCGTAATTAAATAAATAAGCCTACATTTCAAACTTTACTGAGTTCTCTCCTGTATCATCTTGCTAGCTGTACCCCACGACTTCATCCGCGTGTGCTACTCTTATCAATTAGAGGTTTAAAAATAGTTTTCGAATGAGGATTAATGGTATGTTTATAAAAAGACCTTCACAAATAATGCATTATTTTAGAAAAAATTTGATTAGCATAAAAATGGTTATACTGAGCCAATCTTAAAAGATAGACATATTTTGTCACGGACTTTTACTTAGAACTTTTAAACGGGAACAATTTTGTCATAAATGACTTTTGCGAAAACTTTAACCATTTACGCAGCGCACGCAGAGGAAGCTCTCAAATGGGGAAAAAGAAGCTCCGATTTTGAAACATTCTTCATTGGTGCTCCGCTCCTATAGGACATAGCGTGATGATATGTAACCTATAGCCTTCCTCGGTTAATGACCTATCTAACATTGAAACAATTTTTCAAATCTGATCGATACTTCCTGAGATTAGCACGTTCAAACAAACAAATGAACAAACTTAAACTTTATATATCAGTATAGATATTGGCGGTGGAATAGACAAACAGACAAATAGGCACCAATCAGTCTTAAGTTAATATCGTGGCGGGAGTCGAAATTAATTAGTTTCTGTAACTTATCAAGCGTTAACATTTAATATGATGTTTATCATATTATTAGCAAATACACGTGTTCAGGTGGGTCAGGAAAGGAAGGTGTAGTTAGACAAGAGAGAGGCCTTTGCCCAGCAGTGGGACAAAATAGACTAATTAAAAAAAAACACGTGTTTTCATAACTTGGTAGAGTGCGTACAGTCTAAAAATGCACGCACCTCCAAACCACTAAGCCAAACGCGCGATTAGTTGACCTTGCAGTGGATTGAGTTTGAGTCAAATCACTGCACACACACAAACGACCGTTGCAATTTATATTTACTTTCACACTTTTAAAATTCTTTCGTTGTCAGAAAGCCCATTTATCGAGGAACGCTATAGGATATATATCATCACATTAAAATTGAATCTATTTTTAGGGTTCCGTAGTACTAGGAACCCTTATAATTTTACTCTGCCCGTCCATTTGTCTGCCCGTAAGATGGTCGCTCCCTAGCATTTCCAAACGTAGAGGTAGACACAACAATCATAATCGAAGCCGTTTGCAACGTAAATATTATTATTACTGAGCTTCCTATTCCAATAGTAACATCTACACAAGACGCGATATCGGATACTCGGTAATAGCAAGACAAACACCGCATTAAATGGAAATGTTTGATGAGCTATAGCAGCTAATTAATATCGACTCGCGTAACAATATTAACTCAAAACTGATTTATGTCTGTTTAGGGAGTATTGAATATCACTCAATACCGTAGACTATAGACTACGGACGCACACACAATGGCATTCTGTGTTATACTAGCTGTGCCCGCAACTTCGTCCAAGTAAAATTAGGTAAAATAAAATCTCCAAGAGCGTGGCAAGGCACGCTTATATAGAAGGGTTTCTTATCTGATACGCTATAAACGTATTTCTTAAATAACTTCAAAAGTTGTAGTCCGATTTCGTTCAGAATAATTTTCCTAATGAGTTTTTGTCATTGTCTATCAACATGGAAAATTTCAAGACTCTACGTCTAATAGTTTGGAAATGCTAGGGTGGGACCACCTTACGGGCAGCCAGACGGACGGACAGAATGAAATTAGGGGGGAATGGGTATCACCAAATTGTGACATTGTGTGACAACGGGCAGAGGCGGTCAAATTTTTGACGTCACATGTCAACATTAAAAACTTTTGAACTATGAATGCATCCATTATCTATGTTTGGTCATAGACGTCACTATATCTATATATCAATTGTTCTATATTCTATATTAGCTCTCTTGACGAATAAGTTCGTGTGACGTAACATCGCTCCGTCTATTATTTTCTTCATCGGCTTAAGTCCAATTAACCTTCTTAATACTACTAGTTTCATTAAAAACCTTAAAATAATTAAAATGGCTGCTTTCTTTTGTTTATTTTTAAAATGTACGTGCATAAAATTTTAAAATATGTTATGTCACACCAAGGGGCAGGGGATTCCGAAAATGTGACAACCTATGACGGAAGGGATATATTTTTTTTTAATTCTTTGAGAAATGGGGACACGAAACAGGACAGAGATGAAAATGTCAGTTCTTATTTCAGACCTAATA
Source organism: Charaxes varanes (assembly GCA_024363005.1). Lineage (NCBI taxonomy): Eukaryota > Metazoa > Arthropoda > Insecta > Lepidoptera > Nymphalidae > Charaxes > Charaxes varanes. Next base: position 12,727,204 of record JANCMC010043217.1, on the reverse strand, counting down.
CCATATGTTAAACCTATAGACGCGACGTCACAAATAAAGTTATTTAAAAATGATAAATGCAGACATACACTCACATAGTAATATTATTTATGTGTAATTTTATTACTATGTGAGTGTATGTTTGAATTTATCATATTCATCAATATTGTAATATATATATATATATATGTATATATATGTATATGTTATATATATATATATATAGACCTCAAGTAAACCTCTGAACAAGGCGGAATGCGTAAAGAGACGCAACGAATGACAACTAAGGCATGAACTTGAACTTGAGCGATTTAGGTCATGGACTCTCAGAATTATTTATGACAGCTTTTCGATTTTTTGTTCTTGATATCTGAGGCCCAAGCGCGAACATTTCAAACCCTTCGAAGTCGAAGAGTAGACTGTATATGGGATGAAAATATTCGTGCTAGGCCCACAAGAGGCAAGTCTTTATAGTGTCACGATTTTAATCGATGTTAATGTAATCCACGTTGGCACTAAGGGGGGTCCGCTGCGGACGCAGGGCGAATACATTCAGAGTAGACTCCTTCGACTCGAACAGTTCGAAATGTTCATGTAGCGTTTCTGAGGTCCTAGCACGAACATTCTCGATAGTTTTACTTACTTTTACGGTCGAAACGAATTTTAGGAATGAGGTTTCATGTTTCCCTTTTTCATGGCCGTAATGTCGAGGATTCGATACGTGCAAGTTCTGAGTTCAATCGTGCTAGCAATATTTAGCAACTAAGTTCTGTAAAACCGTAGTATTCTTGTGTCATTTGACGTTCGCTATCGAACGTAAAAGTATATAAAACTATCGAGAATGTTCGTTCTAGGCCCTCTGATTACATGCGCCTTGTACGACTTGATAGTAGAAGAGCACATCTGATTTCGGTATGAACAATATGATGTACTGCTACTGAAGTCGACATCATCAGCCATTACTATCTCTGCGCGAAGGCTCTTGGCGTTTTCAACCGCATTTAAAAAAGGAGGGAGTTTCTTTATTCGACTGTATATTTTTTATGTTTGTTGCCTCGAAACTTTCGACTGATTGAACCGATAATGATGCTGTTTTTATTTGAACGGTGCTGGTGCTTCCAGTGTGGTCCCATTTCGTGCTGGTCCAGTTCTGACAATTTATAGTATATTTTTTTGTTAAAACGTTTGGTTTCACCACTCACCCTGTATTCGCTTCCAGGCTTTCCACTGCTCTTTTATTGCATCGGTCTATTGCTCCGTGGGTCAATCCAGACTTTTCCACTTTAGGTACAATGAATAAAAAAAACCTCTTGATATAATTTTCCTTTACAACAATATTTCTTTTGCAAATCGTAATTGCAAATGCTTAACCTCTGCTATATACAAAAGACAGGCCTATGAGGTGAAATGTTTCGCTAGTGTTGCTCTTGGGACTGTCCTTGACGTTGGCCCTTGCGTGTTGCGGATATCCGCAGAGCTACGCCTGCTTCTATCAATTCGATCTAAACTACCACGAGGAAAGGCAAGGTCACGGTGGATGGTTTTGCGATAGTAATGCCCTGTACACATACAAGATACCCTGACGGGAACATTTACATAGGTTTTATGTAGATTTACTTTACTTTACTTCATACTTTATTGCACACACAGAAAGAGTAAACAATACAATAATAATAATAATAATAATAATCTATGTAACGTATATTTAAGTTTATTTATTTTATGTACTTAAGTAAGTTTATTAATACTCTATTTGTCTGTTTATATTGTTTGGTTTAAAGATTCTATTGTATTTTTTACAAAAGAATAAAAGATGCAACGTTCGTCTTTTCCGACCCGACACAACTATGGAACTTTCTAGAAAAAAGCATACAAAATGCTCGAGATATATACTCGGATTCATCTGCGTTAGATACCTACTTAGCGTAACAACTGTTATTTTTGATATTTAAGAACGGATTCGACTTATGCCGGCGCCAGACATAGCTCTAAATGTTTATAAATTTTTGTCCTTGAAGACTACAGTTCTATAAAACTATGCGCAACTACACAAAGCCTCCGGCCACACTACATGATCATTGAAATGATCATTCAAATGAAGCTGTGTCTGGCTCCGGCATTAGGGACTTACACGAAAAGAGCATATTACATTTACAAAGGAATGAAAATAAAAGGAAACGCATTAAAAAAGGATTACGCGTCACATTGATCCCAACATTTTAATAAAGTCACATTTCCTTCGGGTTAAATCCCTTCTAACAAAGGTCCAGTACTGTTTTCCAATAACAAAACATAATAAAGGGATATTTAATAAAGGGTAATATAGAAATGTCAATGCTACAGACCCAATCTATAGTTACATACGTAATAAAGTTAAGGAGTTTGTACGAACGTGCTTATCTCAAAAACTAACTGGCCATTATATATAAAATATTTCTTGCAAATACATATTAACTTAAATAAACTAATTTGGTAAATTTCACTGAATTTATTTCTACTTAAACAATTTAAAAAATGTGATTTGCAAGTTGCTATTTGCAAGAACCCCTCATCGAGTGAAGGCCTCCTTCAAAAACTTCCACTCAGTTCTGTCCTGTGCCTTCTGCATCCAATGTGGGCCGGCCGTTCCTCTTCTGTCTTAGACGTTGCCCTATTGGGCTTTTCCACATTGTGACTCTTATAGTCCATCTGTCAGCTTTTAGTGCCGCCACGTGTCCCGTCCATTTCCAGCCCATTTGAGTTTTTAGGAAATGTTAGGCCATCCGTGGCTTTGGAAATTATACTGATTCTGGTGTGAGGTATCTTTTGGATTTTTCTAATTTTTAGCATACATCGTTCTAGCCCGCGCTGGCATGCAATAGTTTTGTTTTTGTTTTTGTATGTTATGTCTAGGTGTGCTGTACGCACATAAGGGAGTATTCTCGATTGCGCTTAAGGCCCGTGCGAGACAAGACTAGTGGCACTCACCGCGGACTGCTTCTCTTGGTCCAAGGCACTCCACCGTCTCATCAGACCAGCACCTCGTAGCGGACCCGGCACGTGTTTTACGCGAGTTGAGAATACGCCTTTTATATGATGTTTTAATAATTCACTTAATAACCACCGGTGGTTTCACTCTTTATTAACACAATAGATTAGGTTTTATTGGATTTTACATGTATATTTCTAAGTTCGGTTTTCCGCTGTACTATACGTTGCGATACTCGCGTGGCGGCCGACGGTCGCAAACATGAGAATGACACCTGTCACTAGCGCGAGAGCTCCGATGGGTTGATTGGTAGATGCCACTTCACAGACGTTGATTGTCTATGATCTCGACCAAATTTTAAGCGCATAGATAATATAATAAAAATTGTTGGAACGATACAGCAGGTTTCAGGCTAAAAATGCACGCCCCTCCACTAAATTATTGCATTGCTTGCTTGTGTGTGTGCAGCGTTTTTTATTGTAAGCTCAAACTCAACCACACACTGTAAGCCAATGATATTGACGAGAGTGCGTGTTTGAGTCTACACGCTATTTTGCGTGTAGGGGTGAACACTTTGGAGGGGCGTGCATTTTTGGACTGAACGCACTATAGCACTTAAATTAATTAAAAAAATTAGTCAAAAAACACATTGTTATTGTTGTTAATTTTGTGAAATCACTCCCAATTTCGGCATTGCAGTCTCAGCTGTTTCGGATGAACTACTCTTTTCTACCCAAGCTTTTAACTCCCCTCTCGCAAACTCTGTTAATTGCTGAAATTTACGTTCATTATTTATGTTTTAAAGTGCTTATTCCAGCTCTAAATGGAGTCCAACAATAAACAACATTGTGGTATATTATTAAATAAATCTATATAGTTGTCTATACGAATATATAAAGCTAAAGAGTTTGTTTGTTTGAAAGCGCTTATCTCAGGAAATACAGATCCGATTTAAAAATTTTTTGAGGAGGTCGTGGCCTAATCAGTGGTCGGCATTTGAGTCGATCGCTAAGTTAAGTTGCTCTGGCTGCGACCGGAAAATGGAGCATCTTTTATCGTGCCCCTCTTGCCCTGCCACCAGTACGCGGGAAGACCTGATGCGAGCCACAGAAGATGCTGTTCGCGTGACTAGAAGATGACAAAGGGATGACTGACAGGTTTATTAGGTTTTAACAGGAATATCTGAGTAAAACTTAGCTTAATATCGTCATAAATACGGAATGTAAATAAGTTGACACTATAAAGTAAAGCAAAGTAACACGATGTTACATCGAAATTACAAACAAAAAAGGAAGAACTATTAAATAATAAATAATTAATCATAAAGTAAATATGGAACTTTCATTCAATTATGCAAGAATACTTACTTGGGTAACATCCATCCACTTCCGTCGCAATCAAAACCGTCTGGTTGAAACTTGCAAGTAATAGCTGCATCCAAGCCCAAATAATTTATTGCTAAAAATTATGTAAATTAATGTGCTATGTAAAATGTATATAATACTAGCGGTCTTGCTCAATTAACGGTCAGGCCAAAGGTCTAGTACTAACATCATCCATTACAAGTATTCCGAAGATGTTTTGAGTTTGACTTACTTTCTTTTTTCTCAAACCTTCCCAGAAATAAAGTGAAACAAACAAAACATACAGGTCGCAAATAAGGTTAGAAGTTTTTGAGTTATAGCGAAAAACATCCCTAATTTTAGTAACATACCTATAGTAGCGCCAGCTACCAAGTCGAATTGTCTCTTCAAACCTTCTTCGAATCGACAAACTATACAAACAGAATCTCACCCAAATCGGTCCAGTGTTTTATAAGGAGTAGAATATGAAACGAAAAATTTACTTATATAATTACTTTAAAACCAGCTAGATTGGCAGTATACGCTTGCCGTTGTCTGCTCTTATTTGATGGACTTTTGTTTAACTAATTATGATAACACAGTTCAGTTTTTCCACCTGCGATTAATTATCAAGTCCGTAATTCCCTATAGATCATCTAAAAGAAATTCATAGCGACATTGTTAGACTGACCAAATAGTAAACAGGGCAAATCCACAAATAGTGCAAATTGACAAAGCAATTCTGTTGCAAACCTGCATTGGTGTAATGTACATAATAGGTAATGTTTAATTATCCGATTAACGGAATTTCGTCAAATTTCCAACAGATACCTCAAAAGTATACGTATCATCGTACTTTAAAAGATAAGATAACAAGTAAAAATATAAAAAGTATGTTAAAAACATATCTTATATCCAATCTGAGCATTAAGGACAAACCAAATTGGCTTTTTTAATGTTAAATTATTAAATATACCTTCAGTTGTAGTCGTAGTGACGTTTTCAATAGCTACTGCACTATTTACTTGAATAGAAATTTCTATTCTTAATAAAACCAAACAGAAACTATACAAATTTAACATTTTATGTTGTACAAATATTGATTGCAATGAAGTACCTAACCCAGGTCACAAATGTAAATCGTTAAGTATATTGAATTTTCATTGGCGTAACGTTTTCTATTACACCAAGAACGAAGAAATGTAGGTATCATAATCTTTATACGTATATAAAAACAAAACGTCATCTATCACGAAACCTTGAAAACCGCAGGATGTACAAAGTTGTAATTTGGCAAGGAGATAGTGCACTTAAATTTAAATAATAAGAAGAAAAGCTATAGGAGATAGATAATTATTATAGTTAGCAGAAGTTAAGTACTAAGAACGAATATTTCATTAAAGCCAGATGACGGAGGTCTAACCCAATTTTAATTTTACGTAGGATTACCTAGTAAGATAGTGAAAACTTTTTATTTTAATTTCATAATGTAATGTAATACAGATATAGGACCTGAATGAAGGAGCAGCTTCGCGAGGCTGCCTCGGATGTTGGCCGCGCAACTTTATTGTGTCTATTTTTCCGAGGCGAGGTACGTCTTGATTGATCGGGGAATTAACCTCCTGAAGCTACCTCACGGGGCTATTCATTCAATCAGGACTTATATCAGCCATGTTTTGTGAGGCTGGAGTCTGTAATTTCTATGCTGTGGTCCGCATAAAGATGGCATCACTTTTTAGTAGGGTGTGTATGAGTACACATAAAATTTTAAAAATAATTGGGGATAGGGCAGATTTACAGGAGCAGCATTTATGTGACAGAAGATGTTTTCTTTTATTAATTTTAAATACTATAGCTTAGTATAATACTAACTTGTGAACTGTAATTATCTTTTTTGCATATAAATAATAATACAATGGTTCCTACCATTCTGATCTAATAACATACACCAAGTTTTATTTGCTTCCTTGCCAGCGGAAATCTTAAGTGTTAAAAACAAAATGAAATATAAATCTACCGACAGTTGTGAAAATAAATAAACGGAAAGAATAATTTGCGAATGAAGTAGCGGGCACTGGACTGTTTAATGCTAAATAATGTTTATTCAATTAAAAATCACAGATCAGCAATATTATATTTCTGTCTACGTCACATTCCTAAAGCACTTTAGGTTTATTTCACATGACTTTACATAAGTGTAATATGCGATGTATTTACGTCTGAGGTGCGTTGTAGAACAATTTAATTTATACACTGAAGAAAATTTGTCTAAACGTATTATTTAAAAAAAACAGCTTAATAAAATATATTTTTAATTATATAAGAACTATTTTAAAGAGTATTATATCTAAAGAAAGTTTTTCTTTCGTTATTATTCTTAAATTTAAAGTTTTTTTTTTTTTTTATCGCATACTACCTGTGCCCCGAAACTTCATCCGCGTGGGATCACTTAGGAGTCCAAAAAATCGTTTTCGATAAGAATTCATTTCATGTTTATAAAAACTGCTTCACTGTTTGTGAAGCATTATTTTAGAAGAAATTTGGCTAGCATAGAAAAGATAAAGAGGCAACACTGAATAAAACTTAATAGAAATAAATCAATTTAATTGTGTTTAGCAGCCAAATTAGATATAATTTTCAAAGCTTCCTTAAAAAAATTATCTTTAAATTCCTTAGTTATCTCCTTCATAACATTGTCAATTATATAACGATACATCAATTTCTGCTGTATCCTAGCCATTACTCGCTGAGATTTTAGTTGGTAATCCAAGCGACCCTTTACCATACGATGGACCTGCATAATTCTCTCCCTATATATTGCTTCGAGTTGCATTGAAATGTTCTCCTTCTTTGCATCCATCAATAACTTCTGCCCTTCTGCTCTCCACTGAGCATCTTTTGCATCTTTAATTACTGTTAAATAAAGGTCTTTCTCATCTTGTCTAACCTTTTTCCACTTCATTTCATGAGCGTCGACTTCCTTATCTAACCATCCCGCAATTTCATGTCCATGGTTCACATTAGCATAAACTATCATTATAAAAATAGATATACCAACAAAATATTCATGGTCCATTACAAATTTTTCTTTACTCAATAGATAGTTCCATAATCCTATGCCAAACACGTAGGGTCCGCTCACTCCAGTCTTGTTATAAAAAAACAAGAACCATTCCTCCGGTAAAAATGTCATACGCACTGTATCACTCGTTAGCCGCCGTTTCGGTCCTGGACCACTTGTCGCTGAACCTGAACCACCCTTACATTTTGCCACACTATCTCCTTGTTTTTTTGAAGATTTATCAACATTGGTAGGACACGTAGGTGTATGGTTCAGTTTCATTAAAGGAAGTAAAGGTTTTAAGCACCTTAGTTTTAAAATAGGATTTGTAATCATCACAATTTTTTAACGTTTCGTTGCTTGCGATGTTTTAATTAGTTCTATATTTATTCTTCTTTGATTTTTGTATTATTTGAAATAATTAGACGTAAAATATTTTACCTTTGACAGTCATCATAGACAAGACATAAAAATACTGCCCACTAATTTTTCTTAAAAAAGAATTGTTGTGGAACAACTGTGCAAACTCGAACACAATATATTACCATTATGCCTATATGTACGGTAACGTGTATGGGGACGTTCCGGTGTGCCGTAGAAAATGATTTGAAAATTTATATACGATTTTGTCCACCAGTCGCCTGACCATGTTCATATGACTGCCCCACACACGCTCCGGTCTACCTGCACAGGTATGCCTGTACAGGTTGACCTCTCCAGTAGACTGTAAAGTAGGTGACTGGCTTTAGATTATTGAGGTATTGACTGTTAAACATTCAGTATAGGTATATAAGTAAAGGACGTTCAATGATAATTACAATAGTCCTCTTATACGGCAAAATAACACATAAAAACTTTTTTTTAATTAGGATGCTTTCGGTATGTGTTAAAAATGATTTAGATGAGATAGTTTAGTTATCATAAAAGGTAAAACTTAAAACGATACCAATAAAAGAAAATATTTTTTTTACAAACTAAAGAGTTTTAAAATGGTTGAGTAATAGAATTTTGGTAATAATACAATGTTTATATTTATTATGTTATTTAATTTATTAAACATTATGATATGATATTGATCTATTTGACAGATTCCTCACTGAGCGAGTAACTCTATGGTGTTTGCTACGAAGGATTGTCTTACGCACAATGCAGCTTTGATGTAGTTCTCGCCAATTTGCCACATCTGTGCATAAGACAAACCTTAACAGTTAGAAAATGGTTAAAAAACATTTGAGTTGTATATTTGTGAGATACATCAAAAAGAATTACATTCTTTTAGGAAAAGTTTAGCTTCATACATACAATAGACAAGACAAAAGAGAATGTATTGTAACCTACAAACGACTACAGTAATTAATAAATATACTGTTAATTTGAGCAGTTCTTAAGAATGGATTGATCAAAACTAACTCGCTCAGCAAGTAATTTGTTTTACATAGTTTTACAGACATGCAGTTATTTTAATTGGAATGAATCTACTTTATTATTTTTTATTCTTTTCGTTAATTGCGTATAAAATTAATTGTGAATAAACTTATTACTACTATTGATAGACTGCAGTTTTACTGGCGGTATTTAGCCGCGCGTAGAATGGGGTATTTATCACCAGTGCAAAGACCACGGAAATCGTCCATTGAAAGATCACTGATAGAAACTCCGCCGAGCCCCTTGGATCTGTGAATTAAAAAAACAAAAAGTTAACAACTCTTTATTTAGATGCTTTTATGCTCAACTCTTTATTTAGATTATTAGGCACATAATGATGTTTTGTTATGACGTAGTAATCTTATCATTATTAACAACAAAACCGATCACAAAGGACCTATTTTCTGCTTAAATCCTTAACAGGCGGAAATGTATGAAAACTCATTATTGTACAGTTGTTTATCATTACAAAGTTTATTTTAATATAAATTTACAACAGAGGTTTAATATATACCATTAAGAGTCATGTTAAACCTGTGTGTAAAAGTTATGGATTTTATTAAAAAGATACTGGCTGAAAAATAAAAAATCAACTAAAAAAATCGAGTTAGTGAAAAAAAACAAGTGGCGCGTATTCTGTACTATTTAAAAACTTTGATACTTCATATTTACCAAGAAAAGTTTTAACAAATGGAAAAGACAGCGATGTAGTTGAAAGAAAAGTAGCTTACACATCTTGCTATGTGAGTAATTAATGCACTCGTGTTAATTACTGCTCGAGATAATCAATCTACTATTGTTTACCTATTTGTATGTCTAGATATATTTTGCCCGTTTTTATATTGATTCGATTTGAATAAGAATTTTGTAAATTTCAAAGAGTATAAGACTGCATTTAATGCTTAATATAAAGGAGGTTTTGTATTTCTTGACTAACTCTAGGGCTCTATCGTCTAGTTGTAAATATATGAGGTTGTTGCGTGGATTATTGACAATAGTCAATATTCACGCGGCAACCTCACAGCGTGTAGCTGTATTGCCGTATTGAATAAAAATAAAATTAGAGATAGCGCCACGCTTACAGTCCTTTTGATCTGCAGCCGAATTAGGTCATGTGAAGCGATGGTATTCTTGTCGCGTTTCGTTCGATTTGTGATAGTTCTCGGTGGTCTAAATCCCAATTTAAAGGCTGACAACGCATCCGCGAGTCTTCTGGTGGTGCAGATGTTCATGAGCATCAGTGGTCAGATACCGACTGCTCCTTTGCCCCTTGTAAAATAATATATATGTGAATATTGCAGAACTTACTTGGCATAAGTTGCCTTCTGTCCGGCCGTATCAGGGTCCTCATAGCTAGCCCAGAGACCACCTTCACCGCTGTCGTCAGGAAGACGGAATGCGTATGTTCCTAAAAATTTATAAGATCAATATCAACCATGTTATATATGGTTTCAAGCCGTGAAATAAATATAATAAAGGCTCGTTCAATAAAGCAAGTTATGTCATTTAAATTTATTTAAAAATAAATTTAATTATGATCAATTTAAATGACATAACAACAGTCTATTCGAATTACAACTAATATAAGCTTCAACTAATTAAAAGCAACTCGTTTTTATATTATGTTAGCCTGAACACTAGCCACAACCATTAAGAAAAAATAAACACGTCACAAATAAGTGAAACAGCAGAAATATAAATAATCTTAATTATTCAAGATTACTAATTTGCTATAATCCTTACGTAATACTCGAATTGTATTACGTTGTCAAAAAAGGAAATTGATTGAAAATAAATTCATTATGAGTAAATATCTGTTAGTGTTTGAAAAATGAAAACAGTTTCATGAAATAGAATTATTTTCTACGTTAATAATTTTATTTAAACCATAAGTTAGCTAAAGCGTGGAAAGTTATTAAGAATGTAAGAGGCATATCCTTGTTGAATTGCTAATTCTTTGCGCACAAAAGGAAGACTGTTCTTGTCAGCTGCCGAGGCCGTAAAGATAACACTATTTTAATACCATTTCTTTGTCTTAATCGTATTCCACAATAACAATATTACAATACGATTTCAAACAACGCTCGCAATTATTATTATTGAGAAATTTTCATAGTTTCATTATCTTCCATTACTGTGTTATATCTTAAAAGAAATTCTAATATATTTCTTTATTTTTGTATGTATATAAGACCAACCGTGCCTTTCCGTGACTTTGTCGGCGTAAAATTAGGTGAAAAAATAGATTCAATTTTAACGTTATGATATATGTATGTATAGCCGTATGTATTTCTCGATTAATGGGTTAGATTAGCGCGTTCAAGCAAACAAACAACAAACTCTTGAGCTTTATATATAACATTTTAATAGGCTCAAGGTGTTTGTCTGCGATTTCCAAACGTTTGTGATTTTTATTTTATCGCCAATTTGTACAGATTAAATGCAAAGTAAACTCAAATACAGATAACGTTTAAAGTAAAACAAAATAATTTTTAACAAAAGATTTTTTTATTTATTTATAGGCAAATCGACAAAAAATCTTTAAAAGTCATCTTTAGGTAGGACTAAAAAAGTATAAAAGATAATGTGAACCAAAAAATAAGCAGTAAATCTATAAAGATCAATAACAATATTGTACCTTACCTTTAATGTGTTTTGCGTACTCGTCTATAATAGGTTATGGAGGGGCTTATAGAGTTATTAATAAATATTGTATTAAGCTTGTCTAGATCAAAACTTCTAAACAAGTCGGACTCGCCTCCCTAAGGGTGATAGAGTGTTCGAGTGGCTACTTCGGGAGGCTTCAAGTGTATATATTTTCGGTGGACACGTAATGAGAAAATATTTCCTGCAAAGCGTCGGGTCGATAGAGATCTGAGAAAGAAAATTAATTGTGTTATCAAAGTGTCTTACCTGCAAGTTGAATTTATTTTAGAATAGGCTTAGAGAAAATCGAAAGATTTAATAAAATTTGTCTTCTTTCCAGTGCAAGAGATCCCAGTAGTGGTGACGCACGCAGTAGTCAACGAGTTCGAGATCACCGCGAGGCGCATATGCACCGGGCGGTTCCTCACGATGCACAAGCGCCACAAAAAGCGCCTGGTCACCAGGTCGCTGTTCCAGGAGGCTGCCCTTCTGGACGACCTGCAGCCTGGACAAGTGCAGGCAAGTGGCGAACTGACTGACGCATATCGTATGTTTCGGTTAACGTAAGTTGTTGAGCCTAATACAAACTTTGCGATTGTAAAACCTTTAAACGATGAAAGCGCAGGCTGCCGGCGAAGTTATACATTTTTTTATATTGCTCTATTGCTTAGATTGATCCTTAATAAATGCTGATCAGTTTTATATCTATAGTTATAACTTTATTTTTTTAGAAATATGTTCCTTATTTATTGTATATGTCATATTTGTATTTTGAGCGCGTCTTTTCTGAGTATCTTTTGTTTTTCCAAAAATGATGCCTTGGTTATGCCACTTATTCCTGTTATCTCTCCAACTAATTTTGAGTCGGGGTTTGAAAAGGCTGCTTTGCGGATTTCAGTCAAGCTTTTCTACCGTTGAGCTATAAGTGCAAGTTTAGTAGGTGGCCGTATTTTTTTGGAGGTTTACCAATGCCACGTAAAGGAAAACGTTATTTTAGACATGTTTTGTCGCCCGTCATGGTCATTACACCGTCCTCTAAGACACACACAGTCGCTTTGGTACTCGTTACAAATTTAAATGGCAATTGTTTGTATTCATGGTGTACACTCACGTACTTGTATTGTTGTGCGTAAGTCTCGGCTCTTACATACATTGCAACGACGGTACTGCCGTATACGCCAGAAAACCTGGCTTTTCTTATTAAAAAAGTACCAAGAATATGTACTTTGACAGAAGAACCGTAGAAGGACGGACTTAAATCTTTTAGAGTTCGCTCAAGCCGCTCCCGCTAGATGGTTGGTGGAATTCTTACAGCAACAGGCCCGCTGGTCTTTCTTTTAAAACAAGTTTTACGCTAAGTTAGAGGGGTAAAGCCACTGTTAGGCTAGTATTTTTTTTATAAAAGAAAGAAAATGCAGTTCAGTGTTAAATATATAAATAAATAATAAAAAATAAAATAAATAAATACATAATAAATAATAAAA
>JANCMC010043217.1:12678701-12710295 GCA_024363005.1 Charaxes varanes | reverse complement strand
TAACTGCGAAATATTATTATGAGTTTTATGTTCTATATGTTTTTTTTCCTGCTTTCTATTTTTGTATTTTACGTCTAGAAATTATTATTCATTTAGCTCGAGGTACGATAATGTTATAGGGAATAAAATCAAACGTTACGCGTTATGTAAGGAGTAAAGTAGTCTAAGAGCTGACTTTTTTTTATTATTCTAAGTTCTAAGCTTCCGTACATTCTTTCATAAGTCAATGGTCCTTCAATTACGTCTGTTAGTTTTACTCGTATGTACATAAATACTACGATTCTTTTGTGCGTGTGTATTTGATTGACGTCTCTTTCTATATGGATTTAAATTTTATTTTTTGTGTGTTAGATAGGTCACTTTATGATTTAGTTTCACCATTAAAATAGATAGATGGCGCTACTCCAATTGGCCAACGGCGTTCGGAGTTACGACAAATGTTAATAATTTAATTATTTAAAATTCAAATATTTCCTCTACGGATGATGTGATAAATTCCATATGTAAAAACGATTACTATCGGAGATAATTTTATGCACATAATGATTAGTTATTTGCCACACATGAATGATTTTAATCCCTGGCAAAGTTTAACATAAACACAATCGGCGAATATTAATATGCATAAATTGATAGTTTTGCATATTTATATATTAGTTCATTTATAATATTGAGTAGAAATTAAATACATGTATTTTCTCTCGCGCTTTGGTTCTTTTTTCTCTTTCTAATATCCCCTATTACACGATATGCATAATCTCTCGCTCTTTTAAGCCTCTCTATCTCTTTTTAATATATAATACCATCACACTACATGCATAACTCTAACCTACTATAGCATGATACCGGAGCCAGACATAGCTCAAAGTGTTTGTACATTTTTGTTCTTGGAGTCCACAAAGTACTACAAAACTTTGTACAGTTACACAATGCACCCGGCCACACTACATGATCATTCAAATGAAACTATATCTGGCTCCGGCACAAGAGTCAAATTATTTTTCGTTTCTTTTTAGTCTCTTTTTCTTTCTTTAGTGTCTTTCTCCTTCTACTCTTCACACTATATACCTAGTTTTAACGCGCTACAGAAAAGTGGCGGTCCACCATTACCTAACGCGTTAATTAAATACTTACCAAAAATTAAATAGTAAAATGGCTTCATTTCCTTAACATTCAACGCGCTGACATATTAGGAGTCGGCGCGCTTGACCCTGTCAGCATAATCGCCATCTGGCTTATTATTTGCTTTTTATGGGCTAAACTGGTTGGCGCCCGATCGCGATGCTTGTACGGAGACCTTTGCCAATAGTACAGAACTATGTACCTGTCTGTGTTTATTGGTCGTCTAGACCAGTCCAGTTCAACGAGACGGGTCGACAACACCTATCGCGGATCCAATCCAAATTAGCTCAAAACCGTAAAAAGTGGAGAGGAGGGTCTATATCCAGCTGTGGTATAAGAGAGGTTGTGGATGATGATGATAATTATGTAGCTGTAACACGCAACTTCGTCCGTGTTGAATCCCACGATTTTTCTCAAAGTAAATAGCCTTTGCTGTTCCTTATAACTTCAGCCATCTACCAGTAAAAGTCCCGTCGAAATAGGTCCAGCCGTTTCGAAGGTTACCAGTAACAAACATTCAAAGAAAAATGTATTTAATTTGTGTTTTTGTTGTTGTTATTTTATGTAATATATAGTCGTATGCCTTAATAAAACAATTTTCATCCAACGTTACAAACAGCCACTTCAATTATATTTATGTGTATAGAATTAATAAGAGTTCTGCTTGTTCACAGCTCATACTTGCACATTCGGTGACGTGGAAGTTCAATGCCTTCACGCTAGAAAACGTCTCAGGAGGTAAAGTATATCTTATTTGTTTTAATATACTGTAATCAACGACTCCAACTAGTTGAATTTAGTTTTCATCTCGCAACTAAAAGTAGGCTATCCTTCTCCAAGGTCCAATCTATCGTTATAACGAAATTCATCAAAATTTTCTTCAGCGTTTTTGACGTTTTCACGCCTAAAACGCTGAAGAAATTCTCAGACCTACTGAATATGCATATAAAATTTCATAAATATCGGACAAGCCGTTTCGGAGGAGTGTATTAGCTAACATTGTGACACGTTAATTTTATATATAAGACTAGCAGCGCCCCGCGACTCCGTCCGCGTGGGCCAACCTTAGCATTTAGGAGTATGAAAAATAGATGTTGACCGATTCTCAGCCCTAGCCAATATGAACGCAAAATTTCATGAAAACCGGTCTAGCCGTTTCGGAGGAGTTTGGCAACGCACCCATTGAAAGGAGAATTTTATATATTAGACTAGCTGCACCCCGCGACTCCGTCCGCTTGAGCCACCCTTATCACTTAGGGGGATGAAAAGTAGATGTTGACCGATTCTCAACCCTAGCCAATATGCACGCAAAATTTCATGAAAACCGGTCCAGCCGTTTCGGAGGAGTTTGGCAACGCACCCATTGAAAGGAGAATTTTATATATTAGAAGATAAAAATGATGGTGGTTACCTTATCGTATAACATATTATAATGCTTTTTAATATTTATAAATAGATCTGTACATAAATATTTCAGCTTGATCCATAGATCCTATACATTTCTTTAGATACTACACTAGACTATATCGACGTTTGATGGAGACAGAGTAGATCGTAGCTTGTCTGTTAACGTTTCCAATTTGTTTTCACTTCTTTTTTCGATAATAATATATATTATATTATTATCGAAAAGCTTT
Source organism: Charaxes varanes (assembly GCA_024363005.1). Classification (NCBI taxonomy): domain Eukaryota; kingdom Metazoa; phylum Arthropoda; class Insecta; order Lepidoptera; family Nymphalidae; genus Charaxes; species Charaxes varanes. The sequence continues at coordinate 12,707,536 of JANCMC010043217.1, read as the reverse complement.
AAAAATGTTAAATAAAAGAAGTATTTAACATTTTTAAAGTAGTATATATATATATATATATATATATATATAGTATATATATGAAATATTTACACCTCAAAGTATAAAATGAAAAGCTTTCAGCGTGTGGAAATTTTCCTTTGGCAATGTTAATAGCCTTCCACCGGACAAATTGTAAATACCTTTCCATTGGAAAATGTTGGTTGTATTTTTTAAATTGACTGACAGGTAAAATAAATTCGCTAATTGAAATATAAACTTTGGCAGTTACTCTGTTTTATGGTATCGTTATTCATCTACGTTTACTTTTATCTTAACATTTTTTCTTTGTGGTTCTGAGGAATGACTTAAACGACGCACCGCGGTTTCACATGGGAGCAGTGTTCCATTGTGTTTCATTAATAGTACAAAAATATTCCTTTAAGCCAGTGTTCTTCAATCTGTGGGTCGCGACCCTTAGAGGGGTCGTAAAACTTGACTCGGAAGGTCGCCGGCCAAGGGAAAAATGCAAGCAAGTAAATACTATGTAGAGGAAAATCCACCATTTTGCGTGTTGGGGGTCGACGGATTTTTTTTAACCTGTAAAGGGGTCACATTTCCAAAACGATTGAAAAACACATCTTTAAATTATATGATATAAAGGCCAATTTCGACCCATCTTGTTAAAAATTATAGAAATTATTGCTGCCGCTAATTAAATCTTTTTTAATAATAATAAATAAAAATAAAATTAAAGATCGCGATATATAAAAATTACTAGTTTTTTTATTAATTAGTTTTTTTTTATAATTAATAGTTGCGGAATCCTCCTCGGTAGCTCAACTTTCAAAACTAGAGGTAGATTTAAATTATTTGACGACGAAAAAGAGCTTATAGAAGAGTAATTGCGTTAGTTAACATTTGAATTTAACTTAAAATTATGTAATCATTGCTGCACTAAAAGCTGAGTTCTCTAAATGCTCCGAAATCAAATACACCACCGTATTTTGCCTGGAACTGTATACCCATATCCCCAAGGGAGCGTACCGTACGCGGACATTAATGATTCTGTCACAGTACAGTATGTAGATAGGAGCTTCTGTAAACTCCAGTTTCAATATCAGGCAAGGTTCAACAAATAGGAATACGGAGACGATTACGGATAAATGTATATATAGGAAACGTTACCTTTCAGCATACTTCGAATACCTAGTCAAATGTCTTCATTATACGTATAAAGAAGACATTTGACTAGGTATTGGTTTATAGTTAGTAGACATCCGATAATAATAGACATGGCAAGAGACAGCGCAGGACCTAGACAAGTGGCGCGAAATCCTGTCAGAGACCAAAACACTTTTGGGTTTCTGAGCCACTCCAGGAAGTAAGAAATCCGATAAGATTATAATTTCGCTCTGTCCACCCGTCCGTCTGTCAGGCCTCAAGGTGGTCATCCCTAGGATTTCCAAACTATTACATGTGGAGACTTGAAATTTCCCATGTTGAATTTGACATACTATAAACTTACTAGGTAATTTATTTTCAGCGTAATCGGACAAAAAGTTTTAACACTATTTAACAAATACGTATATCGCGTATCAGTTACGGAACCCTTCTATATAAGCGTGTTTTGACATTCTCTTGGCCTCACTTAGGTGCTTTACGCAAAGTACGAATAATATCGTTATCCCACCTTTCTTGTAAGTTATAAGTTTTTCGAAAATTTATCATATTTTTCATACGGTGTCCTTGATTGTGTCAGCTACGGGCATTTAATTACGGAAAAGTGCTCGCCGAGTGAACTACGATTAATGTCATTGAATAATTCATTAAAATTAATTTTACGGAGTTAAGCAATAACGTGTCAACCCGCACAAAATTCATTTTCACAAAGTGGCGCTTTAAGATTTCACACGTCACTTTACGGAACTTCACACTATTTTGCCTAATTCTGTTGTTGGATTCTAATATCAGTTAACACAATTATGTTAAAAAATAATAATAATATACATCAAATAATGCCACTTCTACTATGTAAAGTACTATTAAATGATACTCGTAAATATTATTTTTATAGCAATATATTGTAACATACAATAAACTTAAAAATTAAAAATAGTAAATAAAGAAAAGTACATAACTACTTTAAACTCATTTCCAAACATCAAATAAGTTACTTATTGTGAGAATACATCATTATCTCCGAATTTGACTTTTTTGTGTTTTTGGGACAAGAACACATTTTTTTTGGTTTGACTCATTATTGCTTAACACCATCCGTCCGTCCTGCAATATAGTTCAGTATCTCGTTATTATATTTTAAAATTATACAGCGCGCGGGCTATAATTTTTTTTCTCTTAAACGGTTTAAATGTGTTACCGATAAATGAATGTCGCGTTAATGTACGGGAAACAATGAGATTGATAGTTTATGCCCTTATTAACCGACCTTCGAACATGCGAAGAGTTCCTCAATTCTACTGAGAATTCTTTATATAAAGAATTCATGCCATCTCATCAGGACACAAACGAGAAAGGCACATCAGGACACAAACTTTATTACACCAGATAACTGCAGTGATTTTTTTTTTCTGTTATATGAGGCAAACGAGCAGGCAATAAGGAACTACCGACGCTCATATATCAGCACCACCAGAAGACTCGGAGATGCGGTGTCTTCCTTGAAATAGGGTGTTTAGGCCACCGGGAACTCTCTCAAATCGAATGAAACGCGACAACAATACCATCACTTGACGTAACAGCATTGCCACCACTTCTCGCCGATGTTGTATGAGATACAGATACCTGAACGCGCCTTTCCAATTTGAATACAGACTAAAAGAACTGCAAGCGTGGCGCTTCCTCTAATTAGATGAATAAATAGGAGCGGGATACCATTAGTCTTTGAACACAATAGCCACGAGTGGACTTGACATTTCCATGGCCCAAAGTTATGTCTACACTTAGATGATATTAATTATGAAAAACATTAAAATATAGTTCAATACAAAACAAGGGGGCACAGCGGACGTTATCTTACTAGAACATTCAAATCAAAAATCCTGGAAAAACCATAAAACTCATCCCTATCGTTCAAGCCGTTTATAAAAATATCCGTAACAAACAAAGACACTAAAAAATTGTGAAAATTAGTTTTTTTTTTTTATGATACCGCTTATGAATTTAGTAAGATAATTTTATTTCGTAGTTACAAACAAAAATATCAAATTCGTTTACTTGTTTATACTCTGAAATCTGAAGTAGCATAAATATAATTGCGATATTGAGTGCTTTGTTATCATTCATTGTAAAATGGACGTTACGGACGATGCGAAGTCCCCGCAAATTTTCACTGATGATGCTACATTTCGTCTAGACAGTGATTTATGACTGGAGCCAAATTTGGTACATGCTATGATATCTCTAACATTATTAGACCATTAGTGGATTTATGTCTGGAAACAAGGGTGGTTAGTGATCTGTTACTATATTACAGACTGCATCGTCACTGTTTATCAGGTGCGATCTTGGTCTGCACTGACATAAATATCTTCGCATTAAAAACTTAAATTTTATCGAAATATTATGCACCCAATAATCTACTAGACTGGACTCGACTCAATATTCTTTAAAAGATTTTAAAGAATGTAGATTACAAGGGACAAAAGAAAGATACCAAGGGGAAAATGGGCAGATGCTTCTGATTGGCTAAGGACGCGCATGGACAACTGCACCACTAGAAGACTCGCAGATGCGTTGTCGGCCTTTAAAGAATGAATATGCGTTTTTTAGCTAACTCATATTGATTCGGTATCACCGGAGCTGCCCTCTGGTGCAACAGACATGTAGTGCGAGGTAAGAAATTCCTGGAATTTTCCAGGAATTCCGCACAGTTGTAGACTATATACACTTGAAGTTACTCGCAACTACCATCATAAAGTGGCTCTATCATTCGTGTATGGAAATGTTGTTAACGCTTCATTAAATCGCGAAGCGGCGGAATGGAATTGCCACAAATGTTCTCTGATGATACTGCATTTTGCACCGACAGTGATTTATCGTGGGCTATGGTCAAATGTGCTGTCTGCTATAGTAATCCATGGTCTATTACACTATTTTCATAGTAGTCTGAGTCTTATATTACATTATAATTGACATCAAGTAACAGTGAAGTAAAAACTAAAAAACAGTTGGTACTTACATACGATATGTTAGACACCTACTAATGTGTTTGAAGTCTCTAGATAGATCTTAAGAAAAATCCTGACATATCCTTCTCCTTGTATAGAATCTAGCTAAATTTATTATCATTGAATCAAAATATTACAGATACACTAATCCCCCTATAACGCGGTATTCTTATAACGCATTAATATTATTCTATAATATATAATACTATAATATAATATAAAACGCGGAACGAATCTATCGTGTTATAGAGGGGTTACAGTATCCATTCACCTTATTCCTTATTGCTAACATCTTTATATTTATTACCCATGAATCATTATTTCATGTTTATTACCAAATTGAAAGCCTTTGCGAATAAATTAAACTGCCTACTTCGTATTCCGGCTGAAATTTGTAATGATTTATCGCTCGGAAAGGTATTTACGAATAAAGCGGGAAATTACCGCGTAGAATGCTTTCAGCGATTTATTAATTTTGCATATTTTATCTATTTTGTTAGCTTTCACGAATCACCTATAAATTTTATTTAGAAAATCTATATATTAATTGATGCCCCAGATGCTAGTGCAGAAATGAAATTTTTTTTTCAACGCTTTTATTATTGATTTGAATGTATATTAGAGGCATATTTTAAAGGGTAGGTAATCAAAAACTTACGCAAATTTCTTGTGTAACCAACACACAACCAAACATTTTATTATTTAACACATACAAAACGCTCGCTTGCCCCTTGTTATATAAAAAAAATACTCCCTACAATATTGAGAATCTTTTCAAGAAAACTTAAACTTTTTCCACGCTGAAAATGTTTACGCCAGCAATAACTTTCCCCGTGTAACCCTTTTACTTGTATAGCTATCAGTCGTAAAAATGTCGAACGCCGTAATCCGATCGCGACTGTAAAATATCACGCCAAGGCGAACAAACAACAAATAGGTCAATTTATCTGAGCTACACTATGAATATAAACTTTTAATAAAGCTTACATTAAAGTGTAAATTTGAGGCACGCCTCAAAATGGTGGCAATGCTGTCACGACCAGTGATTGTATTTTTGTCGCGTTACGTTCAGTTTTGTAGAGTTTCTGGTAGCCTTAACCCCCATTTAAAGGTCGGCAACGCATCTGCGAGCCATCTGGTGGCGCAGATGTCCATACGCGTCGGTAGTCACTTACCGCCTGCTTGTTTGCCCTTATAATTTAAAACAATAATTGTTTCTCGCATTACAAATGTAATTCACGCACTAAGGTTGCCGATATATATAACATTTTTATGATGATGTAAGAGAATATAATATGTTAATATTTTACTTCTACCGACGACGTAAACCTAATTATAAGCTACAAAAAAGTGTTAATGGCCACGGTAAAAAATATCCCAAAAAATAGTATATTCACAAGTATATCGAAATAGTACTATATGTATATATTATCTGTATTTTTAAAATACAGGCTCCGGCAGAATACATTTTAATTTGAAATGTGCGGACCGGCTGGAAATCTGATAACGAAACGGGACAAAAACCGGGATATTTATCCCGCGGGAAATGGAAAACTCTCCATAATTGAAACTGTTCATAGTTTGGGCTATTTGTTATCCGACGCTTTTGTTTTTGCGCTTTCCTCATATTGGACTTGCAAATTATTATTATTCTCGTTATTTATTACGTCATTCCGCAGAAAATAACTCTTCCCATTTCTCGTGATGTATTTATGATTATATTATCATTTGATAATGATTGATATTCTTATTTATAACGACGAAGAAAATGAATAAAAAAGGCATTTGGAAGCTTGAAGTTTCTAGTTTTGAGTTTTGTGATGAAAATTTTCTGAAAGTAATGTTTTTTGCTTAATCGCTTAATATGCCGGACAGAAAACGGATGAGAAAAAAACCTCTTCAAATACAAAGTCACTGGATACTAAGCAGACGAAGTTGCGGGCTACAAATACATATAAATATACTGAAAAAGTAAATACTACTACCCAAAGCGTAATAGCAAAAACCGACCGCTATAATTGAAAATGTTAGAAATTCTCAACGTTCGCCGGCGCTGTTTTTGCCCTCTCTCCGTTTGTTCCGCCATATTGAATGGTAAAATATGGTACTTGTTGTTTTCACCAAAATAGACATAAATCTAAGATTGTTGGCCCGGATTAGCCGTGTTTACGGCTTCGAGGTCATATTTGCGTTTTAACTTGAATATGAAAATCATATATGCCTAAGTACACACATGAGTATATTATTACAGCTAGAGTGCATTATACAGAATTTAAAACAAAAACATTGACAACAAATATTATGCTCAAGCTCAAGATACTCTGATCTTCCCTGCCTACTCCCGATTCCGTCTCCACAATGCCATTCAATTTTCTCAACATGGCAGTATTTCATTTAAATTGTAAAATACATTATCCCTCTCTGTACGTATCTCACCTCATCCCTCTGTCAAACAACTGTTGCTCCACCAGTGTGTCTGACGTGACGTAGGTTGAGGTTAGTGTCATCGCTCACTGTACCCGCACGACACTTGCTATTAATATCTACCTTATGTTGTACAGTTTATGACACATTTTACAACAATACTATTTGTCTAAATCAGTATTATGCTTCAGTAGACTATAAGTTAAAATAAATAGGGTATATATTAGAAACAGTAACTTTGGCGAATTGAATATTTCCTACTACCAAGATATACTTTGTAAAGTTGTCTATAATGCAAATTCTGCTAATCATTATCTTTACACTGTATAAAATGAAGTCGCTTGCCCTCCATGTATGTGTGTTTTCTACAGTTATTTTGTCAAGGAAAAGGTTTATATGTATAATACTTGCATATTATCTTAGATAAAAGCCGAGACTTTCAGAGATTTGTAATATGACGGCGTAAAAAATGGCATACTCTTTACAGCATAAAATTAAAATTAATTTCTTAGAAGATACGAAGAATTTAATATGCCACCCGCATTTTTATTTTAAATATCATAAAAGCGACCGGGCAGCGGTCGGTGAGTTAAGCGACCAATAGATGTCGTTATGTTTTATATTCTTATTTATTGAGAGCCTCAATAGCTCAACGGTATAAGGTATGGACTGAGATCCGCAAGGTACCCGGTTCAAACCCCACCGCTGTTGGGGTATTGTCGCACCCACTCCTAATACAAGCTTTTAATTTTGATATGTCATCGGCAAATAGTATACAATATTGATTTATAATTTTTGGCAAGTCATTTATATATATTAGAAATAAAAAACATCCGAGCACACTTCCCTGGGGGATTGAGTTTGTCATGTTAGTCGCGTCAGATCTAAAGTAAGATATTGAGTTTGTGTTCTGATCGTGATGTTCAACGTCCACATATTGTTGTGTACATTCCAAGAGGTTTTCAATGAAATTGTTCCCATTAGTTGTCAGTACTGTGAGAATACACCCCAAATTAAGTATGTTTCTCTCTATAACTCAAAAACTCTGGGCCTATTTGACTCGTGTTGGTTATGTTTTATTCCCATTTTTTGTGGAAATGTTTAAGAATAAAGAAAGAACGGAAAATTCTAATGAATATTTAAAAATACAGAGATTATCGCATTTCGCAATTGAACGTACTTCATGAGATATCGTCATGATTGCAGGTCTTTTGGTTTACAATCGCATTGGGCCGGGACGTCCGGGTACCAGTACTTCTTTCTCATATAAGATCGCCGTGAAGGTGCGACAATGCTTTCACGTCAACTGATGGTATTACTGTCGCCTTTCGTTCGGTTTGTGAGACTTCTCGGTGGCTTAAGCTCGTCATTACAGGCGGGCAACGCATCTGCTACTACTGGTCGTGCAGATGTTCATGGGCGTCAGTAGGCACTTAGCTGCCTCCTGCCTCCTCATTTGCCCCTTGTAACAAAAAAAATACTCTTTGTTGATGAACAAAGAGTATTTTTTTTGTTACAAGGGGCAAATGAGGAGGAGCGACAGATGTGTCGCTATTCATTCTACATACATGGTCTATCCAGTTCCGTTTCAGAGTTCTTATTCTTTCTAGAATATCCCATGAACAATGCTCGTTTCGTCAATCAAGCACTTTTCTCTTAAAATTCACTAACGAATCATGTACGAAGACATCAGCTATCGAGCTACAATAATGTTGTATTAAAAATATTTGACTCAAAGCCGAGAAATATTTTTCACTGCTTGCCTTTTGCTCCGCTATTGCATTCTTTTCACAATACAATTCGTATTTCTTTTATTCGCTCGCGCTGAGACGGATCTCTTTCTGGCTTTGATATAAAATTACATTTATACCATTTCAGCTCAAAAGTCCGGAAGCGGAAGGACTCTGGGGAAAATACATATAAAGTCACTTTTCGCAGGAGCGTATATGGTGTTAGATTCTGAAATATGTTACGGATATAAATTTTATTTAATACTAGCGAACCCGGCATACGTTGTCTTGCCCGATTTATAATCAGCCGCAAAGTCTAGTACGAACGCCATCTACTGGAGTTGTTGCGAAGTTGCGCCAAACTCTGCATATTTTATTATTTTTAAAATATCCTTTATATTTTTCTTCCTTTTCTTTCATAAATCTTCCCAGAAATAAAAAAAAAGACAGGAGTTAAACAGGCCCAGCCGATTGTGAGTTTTAGGAAGAAACGTGCCTAAGTGGCGGCAATGCTGTCATGGCAAGTGATGTATTGTTGTCGCGTTTCGTTCGGTTTGTGAGACTTCCCGGTGGCCTCGTCATTAAGGCCTGTAACGCATCTGCTTGCCTCCTGGTCGTGCAGATGTCCATGGGCGTCAGTAGGCACTTAGCTGCCTGCTGCTTGCTCGTTTGCCGATTGTAACATAAAAAAACATAATTTTCGTAACATATCGACAGCAGTGCGACCTGCCGGGTCCAATTTCTCTGCAAACCATCTACAAACTCCTTGGAATAAACATTCAAAACATTATCCAAATCGGTAAAGCAGTTTAGGAGGAGTAGGGTGACTAATGCTTGTACAGTCGATTTTTATTCATAAATTTATTTACATTTCCTTGGAATTTTAATCATATTTTGAAAGTGTACCAAACTTTGATTAATTTGTGTGGAATTTAATATGAAGATAACTCAAGGCTGATATAGATAGAGTATAAATCATACCAGGAAATTAAAGACGGTCCCATGAGATTGCTTAGAATCTTCGCCGTAACTAATTTTGATGAAATATGAAGGCTGATAGGGAATTTTTGGACGAAAGCGTTTTATAAGATGCAAACCTACGTGGATTTCAGTAAAATATGTTTCCTTTAAAACATTACTTGTATGATGTCAAACAAATCCATTTATTTTCTGATAGTGAAAGTCTCACATATCTATATTATTACCTCTACAGGGTGTAAAGGACATCGTACCGGATACGCTTCCCATGGGTTCAGTACAATTGAAATTAACGTCCCATAAAATTGGAAAGATACCCTGGACAAACACAAAAACAGGACACAATCAGCAAACAAAAATATTTATATTGTACATAATATGTTTGCATAGATCTTTTAAACATAATGTAAATGAAAAAAAATCACAATATCAAAAAATGGTCGCAGCTGAAATTAAACGACTCCTGAAATGAATTTGCCAAAGTTTACTGTCACCATAGTTTTCATTGCTTTACGCCTTATTCGCACGAGAATTAAAAAAGCGTCGCGTTTTAAAAACGCCGCCGAGTAAACAAACTTGGGAATTCTTACGTACTATTTGAACGCTTTGTTAACGCACGGTAAAAAAGCTCTCGTGCGAATGAAGGCTTAGAACGCGACGTATTTTGCCGTCAACAATTATTCAAAAATATACGCGACATTGTCTATAGTGAACAGATTTTTAGCATTAAAAAAAACAGAATATTAGGAATACTTTTTAGGTATGTCTAATATTCCGTTTTCCCCTCCTACTAAGCTATAATTAAAAGCTTGTATTAGGAGTGGGTAAGACAATACACCAACGGCGGTGGAGTTTGAACCGGACCTTTCGGATTTCAGTCCATACATTTATTTATATAACTTCTAATTTATTATATATAACTTTCAGTACATTACCATTCCAAATTTGTAATAAAAACAACACAATATCCATAGCTACAGCTGATATATAATCAACACGTGAAATGAGTGCAGTTTCACGTGCATAAAATATTTTGGCGCCAACGATCGCCGAGCAGCGACTCTATGATTAATACATTGACTATGGTGAACGCGATGCGTATGCGATTCGGAATGCTATTGAAAGCTATTGAAATATCAGTATTTACGCCTACACGTAACTGCATTAATAGATTTTGCTATGCGTTAAACCTTGAACTAATTTTAATAAAAAAATAATCCGGGTAAGTGCGAGTTAGACTCGCGCACTGAGGGTTCCGTACCATCACCGAATACTTTATCAGGTTATTTTAAGATTTATATACTTTTAATTAAGATTTCTTTACATTTTCTGTGCATGTCTCTGCAATTGTTTTGTAAACTACAAATTTACGATTTTCGGATTATTTTCCATACTTGTACTTCAAGATACAGCTTCTTGCCAAATTTTAGGAGTTTTATTTTTTGAGTGTACTAGTATGAAAAATGCGACAAAAATAACCATATCTTTTGATTGTTTATAATTAGAGGGTTTTTCACAGCTTTAAGGGATCACGTACTTCAGTATTTAGTATTAATTGTAACTTTATACTTCTACGCGTTTTTTGAGAAAAAGAGTATTGATGGGCAGACAGATAGATGGACAAACAAACAAAACCTGTGCAACAAGTCTTGCCCAATTTCATGACTCTAGCTCAACAGAAAGTACCCCATAGGCTTTGATTCACTTTGCAAATGTATGGGAAATGTGACGTAAACGTCAATATCTTCGGATTCAACACTCCCAAGGTTCAAATTTTCAACAGCTTCAAGGGACCGCATCTTTCAGTATTTGGTAGTCGTTTCAACGTTATAGCTCTACGCGTTACTGAGAAAACGGGTCTAGACAGATGAACAACGAAGTGACCCTATGAGTTTCCGTTTTTCCTTTGTACGTGTGAAACCCTTAAACTGCTATGTTGTGTAAAATAACATTTTATAATTTAAATATAAGATTTACCTGATAATTCTTTATGAATATTTCTTTTCTTTGAGACCATTCGTTCAACATGATGTCAGCCCTAAGAGTACGTGTCCAGTGCTCCCAAGGAATAAACCGTTCACTTTTATCAACAACAATTTAAAGCACATGATACTCTACCATGACATATAGGTAAAAAACAATTTCCTCAAAAATAGATAATAGATTCACGAAAAATATTCCAAAAATCAATTCGAAATTTTTCACATTTACACACGGTGATGTGTTGTGAAAGCGTTCAACTGCTGTCAATTAAATCCACAGATGAAGTAACACTTAAATTGACAGCTACTTTTTTATACGTACGCCTTAATCAACTAATAAGTTTTTATACTCAATTTGTAGGTTCAAAAAAAACGTTTGAAAATCAACTTGATTTATAAAATTACTTCCCCAAGACTATGTAATGAATTATTTAGCTGTTTACCTCACTTCACATATTTGTGGCGTGGACTGTAACCTATTTGGTGTCGAAATAAAAAAGATAGATTTGTGAAATTGTCAATTATGAAAAATAAATGGGCTCTATCCAGAGCTACCCCAATCCACTCCTTTCCCGTAAGGGCGTCTTTTTTTAATTAACCGTATGTAGTATGTATGTAGAAACGTCTCTAGTTTGTAAGTTAATGCTAAGTTTTAGACGGAGAGATAAAAAACAGGCACAAAAATTAAAAAATACGACCTTATATTCTATGCTACTGCCATATTTAATGATTATTCCGAGTTCCAATCTACCCCTTTATCAAAATTCATCAAAATTGGTTCAGCGTCTTAGGTGTGAAAACGTAAGAGTCAGAGTTACTTTCAGAATAATAATATTAGTAAGTATAAGCTATAGAATAATAACGCTATAATTTTGATGAGTGTAAAATATATATTTTTTGATATCATTCCATATTTACCAATATAAACAAATGTTATAAGAAGAGTCAGTAATTTTGACCATACTACTGAATCTTTATGAAAATAGCGTGCTTATTTATTTGTTAAAAGTGGCCCATTCATCTGCGAGCATTCTGGTATGGGTCCATAGGCGTTGGTACCTATCTACTTATAATCAGATGAACCACTCATAAAATAAGGAACTAAAATAGGTTCATGGACATTGGCATTTAGCCGCTTCTTATTAGATGAATCAATTATAAAATAATATTATAAAATTGGTAAATAAAGTAAGTCCCTAGGCGTTGTACCTAGCCGCTTATTATCCAATGAACCACTCATAAAATACGGAAATAAAATAGGTCCATGGGCATTGGCACATAGCCGCTTCTCATTAGATGAACCAATTATAAAATAATGTTATAAAATTGGTAAATAAAATAGGTCGATGAGCGTCGGTATCTACCCGCTTATAATCATCAAATGAATCACTTCTAAAATAAGAAAATAAAATATATCCACGGGTGATGGTACCTAATCGCTTGTAACTAGATGAGCCACTTATAAAAAAGTAACCAGTAAAAATAGGTGCGAAAATGGTTTTTATTTTTTTTAGATCATAAAGCACTCCAATAGATTATAGGCGACTCCGGTATATAGAAGACGTCGCCCACTCCGAAGCTATGTAGAGATGAGTAATGACGGTAATCCGCTTGTGGCGAGCCTTAAGCGAAGGGTTAAGGCTCCCGCACGCTATAACTTTTATATTTATTGCGGCAAACTCGTCCGTCCGTAAATCCAACTGGAAAATAATAACGTTAATCGTAGCGGTCTAATATTTAAAGTATGTAGCTTAAATTACGACAAATGCGGTATTTATTGATCTGATTCATACGTTATCGGAAGTATAAATATAATTGGAGCGTATGTCAGATATAGTGCGTACAGTCTAAAAATGCACGTTCCTCCAAAGTATTCACTTCCAGGTACAAAATGGCATGTAGATGCAAACACGCAAGCTGATCAATATCATTGGCTTACAGTGTGTGTTTAACTTTGAGCCTACAATAAAAAGCACACAAACAAACGTTGCAATGAATTAATGCAGGGGCGTGCATTTTTAGACTGAAACATCTAAACTATCCAAATTTTTAGCAAATTATACTTTTTTATACGTTTCCAATACCCAAAAATATTGTTTTAGTTTTTAATAGATCACTTGAACAGATAATCTGGATTCTCTCAGGATTATTTCATAGGTTAGAAAATCTGTAATTGAGCAAAATATTAATTATGACCACAATTACGCATTGTCTAAGTTAAATAAAGTAGGCATAACTTCTGACAAAATCATTTGAGTTTTAACAGCATCTAAATCCTACTAACATTATAAACACGAAAGTTTGTATACCCATGGATGTATTTAAAGCTCTTTGAAGGAAAAACTACTGAATGGATTTTAATAGAACTTTACAATAATGTAGTTCATACATCAGATAATACATAGGCTATAAATTATACAGATATTGTGAGAATCGTCCAAAATATAGCGATAAATATCAAGTAAGTAGGAGAAAATTCTGCCATCAGCGAGCTATTCCGGCGGGCGCTGCAAAAACCGTTAGAGGCATACATATATACGTTATTAAGGAAATGTTTACCTTAAACAGTTATATATAAAAGCCCGCGATAGCATATACGTATCTTATATGTTTAAGTCATTAACTCCAAATTAGTGAAATATATGGAACGGGAACGGAGACAATATTATAGGATAATAGAATGTGGTAAATAGTAAGTAGCTGAGGAGGTCGTGGCCTAAACAGTGGTTGGCATTTGAGTCGATCGCTAAGTTAAGTTGCTCTGGCTGCGACCGGGTGACCACTTTGCTTAAATCCGCGAATGAATAAGAGGGAAAATCGATGCAATACTGCATCCCCAAAACTACATCACCAAAGCACACTACACTGATTTTCCGATGTATGTTGTGTTCCGATAAAGCAGCAGGTCAAACAGGCCGCTTCTTATAACGTCTTATAAAGCAGCAGGTCAAACAGGCCGCTCCTTATATCGTGTTATAAAGGAGCAGGTTAAACAGGCCGCTCCTTATAACGTGTTATAAAGCAGCAGGTCAAACAGGTCGCTCCTTATAACGTGTTATAAAGGAGCAGGTCAAACAGGCCGCTCCTTATAACGTGTTATAAAGGAGCAGGTCAAACAGGCCGCTCCTTATAAACGTTTTATAGAGGGACAGGTCAAACAGGCCGCTCCTTATAAATGCTTCATGTAGGGGCAGGTCAAACAGGCCGCTCCTATATAACATGTTATAAAGAACGTGGCTGTATTCAAAAATAATAACCCTGTAAAGTCTAATTTTACAAAACATCTGGTAGATAGCGAATATTACTGACCATTTGCCATTGACCATTGCTTTGAAATCCTACCCAGCTGTGATAAAAGTATTCGAATACATCTGTTGGAACAATTGAAAATAATTAAACATAAAAATGTCGGTATCGGGTTGTTAAATGATCAAATTAATGTCTCAAGTTCGCGATTACTTAGAATGTTTGACCGTAGCCCTAATGTGGTGGGGGTGCCTGAGGTATAAATTGTTTGCTATGTTTTTAGGGTTCCGTAGTACTACAAGGAACCCTCAGAGTTTCGCCCAGGCACTCCGTCCGTCTGTTCGTCTGCCCTAACTAACTTCTACAATTATGAAAATTGGTACATTTATGTGTTGTGTATAGATTTTATTTTTGGCATCTTAAAATAATAATAATTTTTCATTTTCGGAGTGGCTCCTTTAATGTGACGTACACGTGAAGTCGAACTGATATTTTTTTTTCATTCAAGTCCATCGTGTGGGATATCATTGGATAGCTCTTTCAAAATAAAGGACAGGTTTCTTACACAGCTTTCTTGTTATGGGTACCATTTTCGAGTAATTAGACTTCAAAGTGATTTGCAAGGTTTTTATTATTACAAGGGGCAAACGAGCAGACAGGCACCTAAGTACCTTAACCCCTTTCTGACATGAGATCGGCGTGAAGTGGCGGCAAAGCTGTCACGTCAAGTGATGGTATTGCTGTCGCGTTTCGCTCGGTTTGTGAGACTTCCCGGTGGCCTAAGCTCGTCATTAAAGGCCGGCAACGTATCTTCTAGCCTTCTGGTCGTGCAAATGTCCATGGGCGTCGGTAGGCACTTCAGTGCCTGCTGCCTGCTCGTTTGCCCCCTTGTAACATAGAAAAAAAAAAGTAGGTAAAACTATCGAGAATGTGCGTGCTAGGCCCTCAGGTTGTAAACTGTCGAGAAATGTTCGCGATAGCCGGATTGGCTGACGCCGGAAGTCTACGCTGCAAAAATCTCTTTGGGGAATCCCAGAGACGTATCTCATAAAATTCTGGAAAGTTCCCAGCGTCATTATATTTTATTGCTTATCGTTGAATAATCAACAGAATATAAAATAATATACCGTTATTTACTCATACGACCTAAAATACACGAACGAAGTTGTTCGTTCGGCCTCTTCAACCGACTTCAAAAAAGGATGAGGTTCTCAATTCGACTGTATTTTCTTAAAATATTTTCTGCCTCAGAACTTTCGACAAGGTGAACCGATTTTGATGAACCTTTTTTATTTGAAAGCTGGTGCTTCCCGCGTGGGTCCGCTTCAATTTGGTCCCGCTCTGACTATTTAGTCGGTTGAAAAAAGAACGAGGAGCTCGTCATATCCTACATACCACTAAATGCTTACATAAAAGTTCAAAATAAAGTAGTAAAGCCATTTAAAAATAAGTTAGGGAACATTTATTTTTTGTCAAATTTCGCTCTTGGTACCTGTCGACGGTTCACTCAAGTACGCAAGTATGCAGATGTTAACAAGTACATGACACTACTCAGAACCTAAGGTATCATCCATCAGGAAATAAGTTATGACTGAGGGAATCTTCTTCTTCTTGCGGTGCCATCTCCTACCGGAAGTTGGCTATCATTCTGGCAATTTGTATTTTGCAGACAGCTGCACGGAACAAAAATCTAGTGCTCAATCCAAACCACGTCCTGAGATTTTTGAGCCATGAGGTTCGTCTTCTTCCAGGGGATCTCCTCCCTTGTATCTATTTCACGATTCAAAAGAGCTTGTAAAAGTCTACCTTGAATAAAATATCATTTGAATTTGAATTTATTTAGGCATTATGTAATATCAAAGTGCTTAGTGCGAGTTTTCTAATTTATACGCGTTGGTAAAGTTAACTTAAATTTGTATGGAGATTGATAAACGCCGCCTAGCGGTAACGTTATAGCACTAATCAATCTCCATACAAATTGAAGTAAACTTTACCAACGCGTAAAAGTTAGAAAAACTTGCACTAAGCACTCGGAAAATGAAATGTCAGCAACGTATTCGTTACTCGTTGAGCAACATTATCCAATGAGTATTGCCAGCAATAATCATAATTTAAATTATAAAAGTTGCTGTATTGATTAATCTTTAGTAAAAGGCTCATTGTAATCTGTGTGAAATGTCTATCAGTATTGCCACCATCATAATTATGACGTAGTGCCGGAGACAGATATAGTTTCATTTGAATAATCATTGCAAAGATCATATAAGTGCTTTTTTTATTATTTTATTTTTAATGTTACAAGGGGCAAACGAGCAGGCAGCAGGCACCTAAGTGTCTACCGACGCCCATGGACATCTGCACGACCAGAAGGCTAGCAGATGCGTTGCCGGCCTTTGCTGACAAGTTTAGGCCACTGGGAAGTTTCACAAACCGAACGAAACGCGACAACAATACCATCACGTAACGTAACAGCATTGCCACCACTTCACGCCGATCTTATGTAAGAAAGAGGTACTGGTACCTGGACGCGCCGGCCCAATTCGGCTAAAAGCGTGGCGCTACCTCTAATAAATATATAGTATAGGACGAATACGATACGAATATATAGACGATATAGGCATTAGTGACATATCGTTAGCACTGCTACCATCATTGATGACAGTATGATGAATTTCTAACGGTGGTTATTATGGCGGCAATGGTATTGAAATAGTAGGTGCCTATAAAAGCTATATATTAAATATATCCGTGCTTATTCACTTATTTCCTTGAGAGTAATAAAGGCGAAGTGCAACATAGTACTTCTAGTATTTAGAAGTCTTAAAGTAATTAACCAACACTTTGTTCGCCGTTTGAGAAGGCCCTAAATATATTTAAGGCCTATAATCTCCTGGAAGCGGATATAATTGGGCCACCCACCAGGACAATGGCGAGCTAAGGAGAAATAATACTACCTACGAGAATTCTGGACTGAAACGAATCAATGTCATGATAAAATGTCAAATGGTCGCGTCTGTTGATGAAGTATATTTTATTATTTGAAACAGAATAGTAAAAATACTGGCCCAGTATAAGAAATATGTACCTTCTTCTGTTTTTTATTAGTGATACAAGGGTAATATTCCCACTGACACATTGCAAGTATGTAGGTTGCTTAATTTAATCGCGACCGGATAATTTCAGTAATTTATTCAATATATCAATAATTTATTTATAATTTTTGGTAATTATGCAGTTTTGTTACTTTTCCCAAAAATGCATGTATATTTTTTTCTCGAAGTTGTTGTTTGCACTCTAATGCACGATATTCCGTCAGTGGAGTCCGACATTCCGCGCGAAATGTAACTCAGTTGCGGATAGATTAGAAGTGGACGGGCGATCGCCGAGCGATCGCACTGGCCGCTTCACGCTTTTTCCTTTTTGTCTTAATGCATCCTCGTATATGTGTGTAATGTTAATATTAACGTCGAAATGCTCCAAAATGCACTATTGTAGCATTCATACGTCGAAAACTTTACAAAAAAAAATGAGCCTACTGTTACTTACTGTACTGTTGGTCTTAACTATCGTACAATTTTTAAAATAATCTAGGTTAAATGCAGACAGCAGCGCCACCTACCGGGTCCAAATTCTCTGCAGGCATCTACGAACCCCTTGGAATATACACACGAAATTTTGTCCTAGTCTGTCCAGCCATAGGAGGAGTAGAGTGACAAAGGCTAGTACAGTAATTTTTATATACAAAGATTTACAATATACTTAATCCTACTAACTAGCACCGTCAGTACCAATTTTCAATAAATTTTCACACGGCCATCAAAGAACGGATGTCGTTCTCCAGGATATTGCCTATTCAATCTCGAGGGTGAATCTTTACAAGTACCTCTTCAATGGCTGATGACCCTAGAGAATTGCTGACTCGAGCCAGGAGTAGTTTCGTTGGCAGTACGTGATTATTTTGGCAAAGCATACTGTGGGAACGGAATACGCTACTTGGACTCGCCATAAGATCACTGACACTATACTTATTCTTAAGATTTTATACATTTATGTTTGTATTCTTATATGTATGTATATAAGTATGTATATAGGTATATATAATTATTAATGTTGATATGTTCGTATGTATGTATTACTTTAAATTTATATTTTCTAGTTTATATTAGCATTATATTAATACTTAGGACACCACCTACTATTGGTTCGATAATCTCTTGTCCCAAAGGTTGCGTGGAAGAAATCGCTCTTTAGCGATAACACCGCCTTTTATACTCTCTCTTTTCTGGTTTATATGTTTTCTCTCCTTATGTGTTCTTGTGGTGTACAATAAAAAGTATAAATAAATAAAAATAAATAAATCAAGTAATTGCGTAGGGCTTAGGGCATCATGTCATATGGCCCACCAGTAACATAACAAAAAAAATTAGCTAGCTACCTGGAAACCGAAACTTCACCCACGTGAATTCAGAAATTTTGTTGAATTTTACAGGTTTTAATTTTTTTTGTACGGAGCCTTAATTATTTTTCTAAAACTGAAGTGTTGAAACTGAACTGTTACTTCTTGCAATATCAGCTATCAGCCAGTGAGAGTCTCATCGAAATAAGTCATGCCGTTTCAGAAATTTCCCCAAACAATCAGACCCACTTACTGACAAAAATGTTTTAATTTGTGTGTTTGACTTAAGTGTGTGATTTACAGTCATATGCAATCAGTAAAAGAATATCATTTCAACGTTACAAACTTCATATTTAATTTTATTTATATGTGTATATATTACGGTAGCTAATTATCTAAGTGTCTCGTTAAAATAGAGACGCATTTGTTTAGTGTTAGTTTAAGTGTATTTACGAACGGTGAGCGTAGATTACTTAGGACATAAAGTAGACCAGCAGTCGGCAAAGCGTGGCCCCTGGTCTGCATGTGGCCCGCAAACCCTCTCTTTATGGCCCAGGACTGTTTTAAAAACGGCAATCTAATTCTTATAAATAAATAACCATTAAATTATACAAGCGCAAAGTTTGGTTGTGATGTACTAAAATTTAGCATTTTTAATATTGCTTATGGTGTCTACTACATAAATAGAATAAGTAGACACCTCTTTCCAAATAACTTTTTTACAAATGTGGCCCGCCAACATCTAATTTCTTATCGGTGTGCCGTGTGGCCCGTCTGCATCGCATTTTTAACGATATGGCCCCTGCCTGCCAAACCCGACCACTAATTATGACTAGTAAGGAATAACAGAAGCAAACCACTATCTAGTACATACTCATATTAATCAGGGCTAGTGTTTTACAATATGTATATAAAAGAAAAAAAAAATACCAATTCTAGGTAGGAATGTTTATGGCGATGTTAATCCATCTTATCCAGTTCGTCTAGTAATAATAAAACGACAATATAAAATTATTTCTTGTCGCAATGCCTAACTATTGATAAAAAAAGGAGTGCACTGAATTTACAATTTTATTCACTTTAAACGTTTTGAACAAAATATTAATTTATAAACTTGTGAGAAGGAAATGAAATTACGAAATAATCAAGAAATAACCGTTCGCGTAACACATTCACCAGCACTCTCCAAGTCACGCGTGCGTAAAAAAGTTTTAGTTCAAAATCTCTTCTTCTTTAAGTTAAATAAAAATTGCCAAATATTCTGAAACTAAACAATATCTAAATTTAAGTATACAATTATTTAAAAATGTCAATAACCAAATTTAATACTAAGTATAATTACGAAAATAAGGTTTTAAGCATTAAATGGTAAACCACTATTCAAACTTTCTTAACTCATGATTTTTTAGCACACTTTTGTATAGGCGCTTAGATTTTTATCACGATTGCATTTAGAAATAAAGACTGGGTTGGCCTTACTGGCCCTGACAGGGCTGAATCAAGCCGTATAGAGATCGTTATATAATTTAATGAAGCCTTAATAACAACGGTAGAAGAATAAACCCTACAGCGCGCGATATTGAAATCTCTATATAAATCACTAGCTGTGCCCACGACTTGGTCTGCGTAAAATTAGGTAATAAAAAACAGATTCAATTTTAGCGTGCTGATATACCTATAGCTATTATAGCCTTCCTTGATAAATGGGCTATCTAGCAATGAAAGAATTTTTCAAGTCGAACTAATAATACCTGAGATTAGCGCGTTCAAGCAAACAAACAAACTCCTCAGCTTTATATATTAGTATAACATACAAAATTCTCCTGTCACGGTGTTCGTTGCCAAAATCTTCCAGTGCCGGACTTACACATTTGTCGCCATTATGCTATTCAATTTTTGCCGCCATTGTTTTATTAAGTACATTTTAATTTTTAATATTAGTACTGTATAATATATTGTACTTACTTCAGCTTTGTTTTCCGTTATTAGTACAATTTTTTTTATCACACAGATCGACGACGCACCGTTTGTGATGTCGAAATTATTTCTTTTATGAATAATTGTATATTACATATAATAAAACCGCAATACATTTTGTTTGTATGTCTGTCTATCCGTTTGTATGTTTCGGGTAATCTTCGAAACGACTCTACGGATTCCGACGTGCCTTTCTCTGTCAGATAGCTAATATTGCAAGCAGTAACGCAGACTACTTCAGGCTTAGAAAAATAATTACGGTTCCGCACGAAAAATGTAAAGCCTCAAAATTTAACAATACCACTGATTGAAGAAACCACGCAGATGAAGTCGCGGGGTAAAGCTAGTATATAATATGTCTTAAAATGTGGTGTCTTCATACATAAGCATGTATGCTAACGAACATATTTGTCCTCATCGATGTACTTAACTGAATTAACCCTGGGTCGCCCTTTCTTCATTCTTGCTATTAGCTAGGGTTGTCACACCTATATATGTAGATACTAGCTGTTCCCTGCGACTTTGAATGCATAAAATTGAACTTGCAAGAACCCTTAATCTGGCGCTATCCAAAAATCCGTTCTTAGCGGATGTCTACTAATTATTAACTACCTTTTCGCCAAAATTCATCTTTACACGACCCGCAGTTTTCAAGACTTTGTAATAGGTGATATTTCGTTTTTATAGAGAGAGGTAAATTGATTGAATGGTGACGACTGAGACTACAACCATCCAACAGTCTGTTCTTTTGCCTCATATTATCTGTATAAAAGGCAAAAACCTCGGGTACCATTATTCAAAATTGCGAGGCCGGAGGAATATAAAACTTGGCACAATTACATTGTTTGTACAGAAGACTGAGTGAATGCTAATATTTTTATAAAATATGCAATAGTAATATATTACGTTTTTAGAATAAAACGACACACACACTAATGCCAAACGTTTTATACAAACATGTATAGATTTTATTCATCAGCTTTATCGGCGTAGTCGTGACAACCGAATATTTTTATAATTGTCAAAAAGAATATATATCATTGTACTAAGAATTTAAATTGTAGATATAAGCATATCGTATGCAAATCTAAAGGATTTATGACCGAATTTCGACCAACCGCGATCTCTAGTTGAATTAGAAATACCTCTGCGAGTGTTTATTAAATGACGCCAACCCTAAAGTGCTTAATAGAATAGGGAAACGGAGGGAGTGAAAAATGTAATCAACTAACTCATGCTTATACAACCATGGAGGACTTATTGTATTCCAACATTAAGGGTTGACTTCATGATGACGTTTGACGATGCAGGAACTTAACTCCATAATGCCTTCTATTTTCTTTTGTTACCCGTGAAAGTGTTTACGATTTACTCATGTTCGGACATGAAATTTCGGAAGGCACGTAAAACAGTGATACCCGATTAATGTCACTTTGTGATATTATTCGTAAGGTTGTAGAGATCGTGGTGGTTCCAAGGATGACGTCAGATGGCAATCGGTTATCTTAACTCGTCCCACAGCCATATCCTCTACAATCCAAGCGGACCCTGGTATTTAACCGATATAACGGTAGGAAGAAAAAGAGGACTTCAAATTGATGGATGTGAAATTTTGCGCTTTGATGCGATGTTTGCTAGTGAATTTATTACTCGGCGTTAGTCCGTGCTAATACCCGCGAGAGGGGACCACCCAAAAGATGGAAAGACGAAATCTGCTGACAAGCTGGTAGTAGATTGATGCAGACATCACTGGACAGGACAGCATGGAAAAATGGGGAGGAAGCCTACGTCCGAAGACGGACATGCTGAAGGCTGTTATAGATAGATAGATTTTTTTTTTAAATTTTATTTTACAAGGAGAAAACCAGCAGGCAGCAGGCACCTAAGTGTCTACCGATGCCCATGCACAACCAAAAGGCTAACAGATGCGTTGCCGGCCTTTAATGACGAGTTTAGGCCACCGGGAAGTCTCATAAACCGAACGAAATGCGACAACAATATCATCACTTGATGTGACAGAATTGCAGCCACTTCATGCCGGGAGTCAGAGTCAACGCGGGTTGGCTCTGCGTTCGGTTTAAGCGGGGATCCGCTTCTAATGATGCGCGATGGCGCTGTTTTACGTGCCTTCCGAAACACGGAGGAGGTCGGATATCAAATATAAACCAGTGCTAGAATGGGTCACCCATCTAGCACCCGAAGCAGCAACAGCAACTTAACCTAGCGATCGACTCAAATGCCGACCACTGATTAGGCCATGACCTCTTCAATTTCATAAAGGTATGTAGTACAATAATAATACTATAGAGATATAAAAAAATGTTCTATTAAAATATATCAAATTAAAAGTTTCTATGTATATTTTAAATAAATCATTGAAGTGATTGATTGAAAAGATAGTCTTATAGTAATATAGTATAGAATGTGGTTCTTTTAAAATTGGCAACATTTTAATTGTTTCTTTACCTTTTGTCTCCAGACGAATGAACAGAGTATAGAAGTGTTATGCTTTGATTATTTGCAACTACGAGTGTAATCTTGTATGTGTTACTTTTGAAATCCTACTAGATTTAACTATAATAAAGAGTTCCTCAGAGGTCCTAGCACGAACATTTCGAACCGTTCTAATTCGAAGGTTTGTCTGTATTAGGATAAAAATATTCGTCATCCTGTTACGATTTTAATCAAGGCTGATGCAACCCGCGTTGACACTAGTGAGGGTCCAATGTGGGTCCAGCACGAATATTTTCAAAGTCGTATCTTCAACTCCAATGGTTCGAAATGTTCGTGCTAGGCCTCAGAATTTTACTTTTTAAGTATGTTAACTTTATAGTTTATACTAATTAAATAAATAAACTTACTATGTCTTAATAGAGATTCATTTGATCTACAAAGCCGCTGAATCACATCTATTCGGTCATACACTGAACATTTTCCGACAGTAAATATTTATTTATTAATAATTCAGACATATCAGCATTTAATATTTGCACATCCAGATTATTATATAGATTGCAATGCACGTGTATAATTAATAAGTTCAAATATTGAGTATTTGAAACAGCACATGTAAATGAAGTGGGTTAATTAACGCAATGCATCAGTAGTATTGTGCATCGATAATTAAATTTATGTGCTAAACGTAGCAACGAATTTTGGCTATGCGGAAATTATCCTTAATTATCCGAAGTAAGTAGACTCATGCCTGGATGTCAACTAAACTATCTTTAGTTAGCTAGTTAGCTAGGACTATTTTGTAACTACAAAGTTCGGCTCACAGTCGTTCATCCAAGTTGTTATGAACCCATGAATTAGAATAATAAACAGATCCAAGTGTGACACTTGGAACTAGGTATCAAAGAAATAGGTAAACGAAATGCGATTAGCCTAAGCCATCAAACATGAAGTCGGTGAAGGCTAATGGATACCGTCAACCTTTACTTAACCTGAAATGGCTTCACAGGCGTCCTTCAAACCCCCTTTGTTTGTCGTTCCTTGGCCTGATTCGTTTGCTTCAAAAGATTAGATATTTACCAAGCTTTATCGATTACGTAATCTAATAAGTCTCTAAAAGGGACATATATATTAGCGTCCCTTTTTCTTCTTATTTATCTTCGGGTGTAGTTTTATTCACAATTTCTTTTAACATGGTCGTGGTGCCCATGACCGTGACTTAAAAGATATGCAATTTAGGTAAACGGTGTAGGCATTTTTGCACGTGTTTCACCCAAAAATCTAAAGGTATAGTAATTACCCGTCCAGAGAGAATTACTTTTGATGTTATGTTTTAAAGAGTGTTAAAATAAATGTACGTTTCTTCCACATAATAAACTAACAGACCTGATAGTCGCTGTTCTGTCCGAACGTTTAGTTACTTACTATTTCCTACATTCTATTATCCTATAATATTATTTTTGTCTCCCTTCTGTATCCCGGTATCGTTCCCGTTCCTATTCCCGTTCATTTTTCCAGTATTTTAAAAAATTACTCCTTTGAAACATTTTTTTTTAATTGTACAATAACGAACACAATAAATATGAATTTTCCAATTTGGTGCAGTCCTGCGGAATCTGTTTTAAACGATGATCATTTCTTAACATCCTCTTTGACGATATATGCAGCACGCCTTCTGTCACTATTATGTCACACGCAGGTCTAAGGTTACATAAGAAATAATGTAATATGGTGGTTAAGTATTGTTATATTTGTAATTTTCCGCGCAAGTTTCTTAATTTTTTCTTTCAAAAAGAGCTTCTGCTGACAATAACAAATATAGGAAAAAAAATAATTAGAAAAATCGGTCAAGCTGTTCACGCGTGACGATATATATCTATGTGTATACTTTATTACACACCATATGAGTTTTAATAGGGATTTTTTTTATTTTCAAATAATCAGATTAATTGACATTGGTCCTTCTGAACTTTATTGAAAAGTCAACTATGAGGCAATAAGACTATCTATAATGTACAGCTGTCTGTATAACCGGCAGTTCAAACTTCATTTATACATTTCCAAAACACCATGTATAACGTAAACTAAGTAATGACACTTATATCGACGTGTGAGGTCCACCCACGCTTGCACTGTGTATCACACATTAGAACTATCTACTGAACAGTATTTTCACACTATGTCATATACTTCACGACAAGTGACGTTTACTTCCATTTTTAAGCACCATGTATAACATAGACGTTACAAATTTATTGCTATAACTTGTATCGGTTGACAAAAGCTTTACGTATAAGCAGCGAATTTAACTTCATTTAAACACTTTCGGAACGCCATGTATAACGTAAGCTAAGTATTTCTTTAAAAGTACCATGTATAATGTTGCCGTTACAAATTTACCAGTATAACTTGTATCAGTTGAAAGAAAAATCAAAAACTGGGCGCATAAGCGGCTTATTTATTTATTTTTTTTAACAATATTAGAAATACTTTTAGGTATGTCTAATATTCCCTTTTCCCCTCCTACTAAGCTTGTATTAGGAGTGGGTGCGACAATACCCCAACGGCGGTGGGGTCTTCAACCGGGTACCTTGCGAATTTCAGTTCGTACCTTATACCGTTGAGCTATTGACGCTCTAATTTATATCGGTCCAGCGGTTTTCGAGTTTCAGCGAGATTAACGAACAACAGTTAGATATTCTGTGTATGTATATAGATTACCGTTAGATTTATTATTTATTATGTATACGATTTTTTCTTTTACAATTGGCTTATGGCAATGCAGTTGAATTGCATTAATCTTATTTTCACTGGATATCTCAGCACAGGTTATCCTAGTCAGATATCCAGGAATACATGAATTCAACGTGTTTCACATAATTGCTCGTAATTCATATTGACCTAAACTGAATTTGTATTTAATATTTGTAAATAAATAATCTTTTTGAATTTGAATTCTTTGTGTATATAAATTTAGTATGATTTTTTTTATTGAGGTGGACCAAAAGGCCCTATCGTTACTGCGACCAGTAAGATCTATTGTAACTGCCTCAGGTCATAGCTCATTCTTAAGACCAGCAGAGCACATAAACCCCCCGCTTGTTGCAGTCGTCCAGCTCGTATTCGAACTGAAACCACACACGAGACAATCCTTAAATCTATACTAATATAAAAAGCTGAAGTTTGTTTGCTTGAACGCGCTAATCTCAGGAACTACTGGTTCGATTAAAAAATTATTTTAGTGTTAGAAAGCCCATTTATCGAGGAAGGCTATAGGCTATATCATAATGCTAAAATTGAATCTACTTTTTATCTACGCAGAAGCAACGAAGAAGCTAATAAGTATCTTTGTTTAATTAAGTCTGGTCGCCTGCAGGTTCAAACAGATTACAGAATACCACAAATATGCTGGACTGTTAAGACCTCTAATCAATGTGTATAAAAATTTATTTATTAAAAAAAAACACAAACATTGACTTACCTTAATATTAACAGTTACTGTAATCCCTCCTATAACACGGTGCTTTTATAACGCATTAATATAATTCTATAATATATAATATTATAATCTGCGCATTCGGGGTCGTATTAGCGTTCTGTATGAGGATAATCCTACAACGCATTTTTTTGTTAATTTGGAATAAACCTACAGTGTTACAGGGATTCCTGCACTTGTATCCTTGTCTTATAATGGAATGATTAAATACTTGTCGTTTAAAATACCTTCAATTGATCTTGCATGACGCTGGTGTCCAAATCGGCCATCTTTTCATGGTCGGCGGTGAGTTCACCCAACAGATCGTACAAGTGTTGTCGAAACGCAGCCGACGGCAGGAATATTTGGAAATCGTCCGAGTTTTCACTTACGTATAAGAACAGGCAACGCTCGTCGCGTTTATACAGACTGCAAGAAAAAAATTTCAAGTACACAACCATGTTCGTTATGTGGAATAAATATCCAGATAATGTAGTGTCAATAGTTTAAAAATTCTTTAAAAATTCAAATCTGTGAATAGTTTAAAATGCGGTTTGGACAACTAGCTTTAACAATCCTTGACTTGAATAAGTGGACAATACAATTACATTCTTACATATGGGGATACTCTAGTATAGTGATGTGAACAGATCAACGAGTATTCTGCCGCGTCCATAATAAAAAAAAAATTAAACAAAAAGAAAAACGCCTAAAACTAAAAAAAAAGCAAAAAATAATTGTTACATGATTTGCTAGACAACTACGTATGTGTCGAAGTCGGTACCTAGCCAAATAGATTCCCCTCTACGCCTCACGAGATTCAGTATATCTATACTAATGTAAAAAGCTGAAGAGTTTGTTTGCTTGAACGTGTTAATCACAGGAACTACTGGTCCGATTTGAAAAATTCTTTAAGTGTTAGAAGGCCCATTTATCGAGGAAGGTTATGCATCACAACACTAAAATAGAATTAATTTTTTTATCTACGAAGAGGCTAGTAAGTATATATCAGGACTTCAGCGCAAAAGTGGATTATGCTTTTTATTTCATCCAAACAGTGAAAATAATAGGGTTTCGTATAATCACGAATATTACATTAACGTGTATATAACGTATTAAAGTACATTTCAACCCCTATACGTACTTTATGCAAAAACAAGTTTAGCAACATCATCAGTTACCGACTACAATAATTAGCAGTAATTAGTTTTATCAGGTTTTGGATACTTTGTGGGACATAAGTAGGAATATGAAAAATTGAGGGTTAGGTCGTTTTTGCAGTGACTGCCTCATGTATTATACTGTTTTTGTTGTTGGACTTGGCACCTGCTTAAGTTCAAACAATAATTATTCATAATACCACGCTTTGTATTCACTTTTAAGTGCACTCACCTGTAAGTCCTAATCATATCAGAGGTGAACAGCCACCGATGCACTTGCCGACAGTCGCCGCGCATGGAGTCGAGGCACAGGTTGAATATCTCAACAGACTTCTGCTCTGCTCCCATGTGGACGTTCACGTACGACGGCATGTACACCTTTGTTGTTTCTAATATTACTACCTAAAACATATTCAAATTCAATGGATGTTTTATTGAAAAATGACTTATTTACAAGCCCTTCATAGTCAAATTTATCTTCGAGCTTTCGAGTCGAATATTTTACTAATTGTTACCCACCACTTTGTCCGCGTAAAATTAGACGAAAAATTTTAGCGCGATGATATATAGCCTATAGCGATATATTATTCGATAGATGTGCTATCTTACACTGAAATAATTCTTCGTTTCGGACCAGTAATTCCTGAGATTAGTGCGTTCAGACAAACAAACTCTTCCACTTTATAATTAGTATAGATAGATATAGAAACGCTTCCACTGATGCGAAATAGTTGAGTCACGAGAAGACCCATCTAGAAACTCACTAACCACTCTTTTAAAAATAGTTCTTACTTCTTACAAAAAATTGGCCAAGAACGCCTCAAGATGCGCTTATATTCCATAT